>JBAMIG010000006.1:7839561-7889595 GCA_037177335.1 Kiunga ballochi
ATATATATAATAGTGACTACGTCCTTGTTTTAAATCAAGTTACTCACTTAACATACATTTTAATTGAAAATTCTAATTCAAATACAATGTTTGTTTTTTTTTACTTTTACTAATACGGTCATTCATGTACATTTTAAACCGATATAACTTGCTTAAAAAACACAATGTTTCTAAGCGTGCTGTTAAACTAACATTAGATGTATTCCACAGAAGGTCAGTGCTCAGTTTGAAAAGCCAAGAAGGAAACCTGCTGGGTGATTGAAAACCAGAGGGAAAGGAGTGTCATCTTATATGCAAATCTTTCATGACCCTGCATGCCTCAGCGTGGAGGAAGAGAACAAGGAAAGAAATCGCTTCCAACTGGGCGGTGCTGTGAGTCGTGTCAAACTTCACTCCTCTTGGAAATATTAACTGCATTCAGTTTAAGTGACTTATTCTCATAAATGGAACACAAGAGCGAGAAAACAAGGAGCAGGTAAGCAGTCGCTTCCTGTATGTAGCGCGAGTTTACCTGGCTGCAGGTTAGCGTACCGGACGTCACCTTCGGCTGTCAACAGAGTGAAACTCCTGAGAGGGAATTACAAGTAGGCCCATTATAACTTAAATTCAAGTTTAGATACTAAAATCTGATGCTAAGCTTTTGTAATTTCCCTCAATCAAAGCATTTATGCTGATCAGATGAGTGTAGCTGTCTTACTGCTGATTTCCTAAGTCCAAATTTGATAAAAGTTTAATAAAAGTAATATCTTCAGCATACATGCATATGCGTACTAGTGCAATTATCAGGTTCACTAAATGTAATTATTGCATTATACAAAGAAAACTTTCAAAATCAGGAGAATGTTTGGGATGGCATTTTATTCTTGTTGTGGTTTTATCTTCCACTTGTTTATTATTATTAATAAATTATTGTTAGACATTGAAACTACCTACCTTAGAGATAGTTTAAAAAAAATGTCATTATATGTTTAACCACTACTTTACTTAACCACTGCTATGACTTGTGTCAACAAATTTCAGATCTTTTTTTGTTGATTTAAAAAGGCTATTTGTTTGCCTGTTATTATTGTTTTTAATGATTGAGCATTATGTGTAAATTACCAGAGATTATCTAGCTTGATTTATTTGACTTTAACGGATGCATTATATCATGTGTGTGATGAGAGTAGCCAGCTTAAAAGCTTTTGTACTTATGTAATGGTAATAAAAGTTGGTTGTTTATTGATTGATTGATGTTTAAGATAACCAGAGAAATAAAAGCTTTGGGAATAAACAGTTATACAGATACAACTTTTCACTTTGTCAGCTCTAGATTAAGGATGCCTTGGAAATACAGAAAAAGTATTTGTTTTTTATGTTTAAACATCCTAATAACCTTGCATTTATTAAAATGATAAAACTATTAGTATAGTTATTCTCTACAAGAGAAACAAAACATAATGGAAGTCCTCATCATCTCTTATCTTTCTGCAGTTACTTTGAAGGAAGATTAAGACCTGTTCTTTGATGCAAAAAGAGACTCGGATGTTTCAAGATGGACCAGGTGCTCCCCAGTCAGAGTTTAATGTCCGACTTGCTGGAATCAGACAGCGAGGAGCTCCAGGTCAAAATGGACTCCTTCAGGAAACTGGGTTACTCCACATCAGAAGTGAAAGCTGCTTTTAGGAAGCTGGGTTTAAGCACAGACACCAATTCTGTGCTCGGGGAGCTGGTTACGAGCAGAACCGGGGCTGCGCCCTGTGCTTCAGAAAGTGATGAGAAGACCACAACTCTGAAAGACTCTCTGTCGCTTCCAAGCTGGGCTCTCAAACAGTGCAGAATCACACCTCAAAGAGGGGAACAAAAGACTCCAGACACGGAACTGAGGCCTATCATCATTGATGGCAGCAATGTTGCAATGAGGTAATCTTTTTGACAATATTTTTAATGGCTCATTAGTAATCTCAGGTTAGTCTGATATTTTTATTTATCTTTTCTGAGCATCTACAGCCAACTTAAAAAACAACTTGTGCTGTGTTACTTTCTGCTATCATCATTCCATTCTGACCCTGTAATGTGTACTCTCTTACAATGTTGAGTCACTTGACTCTTTTAATTGGGCGTTTAGCCCTCTGCAAGTTTTAGCAAAGACTACAGGTTCAATATGCAAATTCACACCTTATAATTTCCTCCCTTTAACAAATATGAAGTGCAAAATATAAAACATTCACAGTGAGTGAGAGGTAGGGTGAATGAGAGCATTCAACGGTAGGTGTTTACACAGATTAACAGAATGTGTACCGCTTCCTTTTGGATGGTTTCTATTCAAATATTTTTTAGTCGTTTTCCGTCTCACTTCTTTTCCCTTACAGTCATGGCAACAAGGAAGTGTTCTCATGTCGGGGAATACAACTGGCAGTGGACTTCTTCCTGGATAGAGGTCATAATACCATTACTGTGTTTGTTCCCTCTTGGCGCAAAGAACAGCCCAGAGCTGATGCCCCCCTGACAGGTGAGAACATAAAAATAGAAAAATAGGAAGTAGGTCATTGTTAAGTGGATTTAAAGTAGATCTGGTCATTCAAATAATCACAATATGACACAAATGACTTATGGGAGCTTTTATAATAAATAAAATAAGAAAAAAATAGGAATTGTTCAGACATGCACATGCTTCTATAATTCTGGGTGTCCATTCACTAACAATAAGGCATGATAAATCTCTTATTTTAAGATTCTTTATTTTAAACAACATATTAAAAGCAGAACTACCATGAAACTTGAGTGCAGCATATATAGAGCTACCATGAATAATATTGAATGATAAGATTCTGCCACTGATTAACGTAGCTGACAAGAGTATTTTAATGTGCATGTAAACTGATATCAATGGCTGTCGGCCAGCAAAAGACGGTCTTACCAGCAGTAGGACTCAGTAATTTATTAGGTAATTTCTCAGGAGTGAAAGATAAGAATGAGATAAGGATATTTTAAACTATCTAAAGTGTTTATTCTTAAGCTATCATGTTAAGGATTACTCAAATAAAGATAGATAAACAGAAAACAGTAAACAGTATATATATATATATATATAAGACATGTGACTCTAACAGGCAGTTGTTACAAAGAGTATGACTACTATTTCCATCTCTTCCCACTCTGTAGCAGTAGTTATTGCATAATATTGTGTGTGTGTGTTATTCACTCTTGTGGCCACCAAAAAATAAAAACCTTACAAATATGTTACTGGGTCTGTAAAGAAGAGTTTACCATACCGGCAATTATGATTAAAGGGTGAGCCACAAAAAGAACAAAGATGGTCTCATTCAAGCTGTTTTGAGTCACAGGGTTGGTATGGTATAATTGCACAAATCAGTGCTCAATAATATGCTGTTACATTCTTAGATCTTGCAATGCATCTATGCATACTGGAAACGTTGCCTCTCCTTAGGAAAGATAAAGGGACCACCCATTTTAAATAGGTACAAATCAACCTTGTGGTTTTCATGAGCTCCTAAGCCTAACCCAGCCTAGGTGGAGCAATCCAAAGGTTCTACTTTCAGTCTCTGAACAAGGAAGTTAAAAAAAAAAACAGCCTGTAGCAAAGTGATGGGAAAGTCCCATCAGGAAGTTCAGATGTGCTTGTTTTTTTTCTTTTACGCCTGTTTTAGTGTGCTTGCACTGTGAAATGTGCTGCTGCAATTAATATGATGTCAAATACTTCTACAAAAAATCAACCAAAAAACATCAGTACTTTCTATGAAAAGAGCTTTTAGGAAAAATTACTGACCAGATTGTTTGCTTACATCGTTCATGGGAAATGTCATTTCACTTCTAACATGTTAAACCAGCAGTAATGTATGCATTACAAGTAACACAATATAATCTTTATAGACTGCATATTATAGCTTTCATAACAGCTTTTGTTTCCTGTATATTATTACTAGAGCTTTTTGAAATGTCCATATCATTTTTACTTAGCCTTTTGTGTTTTTCCATGTCCAATTTCAGTTAAATATTTGTAATGATATATAATACAGCAATGCAGTGTGTATGCCGGTATTTAACTAAATAATATTATGCCTCATAGCTAAATAACAATGAAAAAATCCATCACACTATGTCTCTCAATAGTTGTCTAAATCTTGACTGTTTTACCCTCAGATCAATACATCCTAAAGGAGCTTGAAAAACAGAAAATAGTTGTGTTCACCCCGTCACGCCGTGTTGGTGGCAAACGAGTGGTCTGTTATGATGACCGCTTTATTGTTAAGTTGGCGTATGAGTCAGATGGAGTGATCGTGTCCAATGACACCTACCGTGACCTCCAAGGAGAAAGACCTGAGTGGAAGACTTGCATAGAAGAGAGACTCCTCATGTACTCCTTTGTGAATGACAAGTGAGTATGACTCACTCCACACTATCCTTACACTCATGCCCCCACACTAATGAGGTTATATTACAGGTTCAAGGAAACATACACCTCTGTGTTTTCAGAGGCATATGAACAAACGGCTGTTTTTTTTTATTGGAATATTGATGTCATCATTTATTTTCTCTAGGTTTATGCCTCCAGATGATCCCCTGGGTCGACATGGCCCCACCCTTGACAACTTTCTTAGGAGAAAACCTCTGCCTGTCGAGCAAAAGAGACAACTTTGTCCATATGGTAAAATATTATCATGAGATGTAGAAGTGCGACCCTCCACTATAACTTTATTTCATTTTTCTTTGCATAATTTAAACACATCATAAAAATGTTATTGATAAGTTAGATGACCTAAATAACATTGTATTGTTCTGTTTCCTTGTTAATGTCTTTCAGACAAAAAGTGCACTTATGGCCTTAAATGTAAGTTCTTCCATCCAGAGCGGGCAAATCAGTCCTATCTGTCCTTGGCTGATGAACTGAGAGAGAAAGCCCATATTTCTGCTGTAACAGAAGAAAGAAATGCAAAATCATCACAGAGAAAGTCCAAATCTGATCATAAGCCTGCTCACAGTGCCCGTCCACATCCTCAAGACACTCAGCTCCCTAAACAACAAAAGAGTATCTCACATTTGGGTCATGTTCATGAAAACACACTGTACTGGGAGGACTTTAGGAACAGCCCAAACAACATGCCATCTTCTGTAACAGGAGGCCATTGTCAGAAAGACTGGCCTGGGTCCCAATTAATGCCAAATCCTTACTATGCCAAAATGTCTCAAGAGTATTTGGATTCTGGTTTCGGCTCATTTGAAAGCCACTACTCTGACATTTCACAGCTCCCAAAAAACTCCCACATGCTCCAGCCCCAGCATCCGAGTCCCCTCACTGGACCTCAGCATGCCTCAGTACTTTTGGAGAAGAATGACCAGAGCCATTCCTGCAGGTGCTGTTCCCATATTAACCAGAAACATCATGGAAATCACTCCAAAAATCAGCCAATCTATGACACCTATCCTCCCCATATGTTCCCAACCAGTGTGCCCCACCAACACAGCCTACCCAACTATTTCTATTATAATGAACCCCCCCAACATCATCAAAACTACTGGTCAGATCCCTTTCAAGGGATGCCCCAAGCCAAAGCATCAAGGAACCCCCCCTCTTTGGCCCATAGATCACACTCCTATAACTCTTGTTGCTCCAATCAAGATCATCAGTACCATACGTGGAGCCAGCAGCAAACTCCTTCTGTGGCATTAAAGCCACAAAGGTCCGAACTTCGCAAGAAGCTGCAAGCTATCTTCAGCCCACATCAGGTGGAAACGGTAATGAATATGTTTCCAGATCTGATGGATGCTGAAAAACTGGCAGCAGAGATACTCAACATGAAAGCTCAGGGAGGGATATTCTGAGTTTTTTTGTTCTTTTCAATCAGAAATAACAAATTAACTTTTGTTGACTTTATTTAAGAGGCATCATGAGATTTTTCAACTTCGATAAGAAAAATAAATGTAAGACTACATTAGGAGGGAGGCATTTTTAGCTGTATTGTTGAAAAAATAATAAATTAGCCTTTATAACAGTTCAGGCAGTCTGTTTTGAGTTGTGTGTATGACATTGTAGTCAGATCTGATCTTCATATCCATTTTATGGATAAATCTGCCTCTAGACCAATGATGGTTATGCCCTATTTTCTAGAGTTTTGACTGTTGATGCATGTTGCATTATATGTGATTATATTGATATCAATCAGAGTATCTACCAAAAATCTAAGCCAAGAATTCTGTCAGCACGTGGACAAAAAACATATAATGTTGTCCTGGAGTGACTGGCACCAGGACATGGGGTGTGGTGGGGTGTCTTTGTAAATTTAGCTTCTTTTTGTTCCACAGATGTAATCAGAGCCTGTCATGTTGGTATCTGGAGACTTTAAAGGACCTTTGTTTTTGTCTCTGACTGGTCTGTAAAAAATGTAGTTGGTGGCAATTGTTCATGTAAACCTGCCAAGGTGTAAATTTTCACAGAATGGCCAGTGTTACTTTTTCTAACTTGCCTATTGGTGGATTCTCGTGTAATAAGGAAGCATCCTTAAGTATTTGTTGTTTTTTGTACTTTCAGTGTAAAGCAGTTCTCCAAAACATTCTGTTGTTCAGTGTTGTTGTTTTTTATGTTTGACTACAGTATAGTGAAACTTATTGTGGCAAAATGGTGTATTTAGTAAATGCCAAAACTAAAATACCATATTTAGCATTCTTGCTAAAATACCATAAGGGAATTTCATGTGTCTATTTCCTTTTTTCTGTCACTATGCATTGTTTGTTAAATCTTTTCTGAACAGCTGCTCCTTTAAAAATTCTTATCTATATAAGTTACTACACAATTTATAATTACAATAAAATGTGGACTTTAGTTCTCAAAAACATGCGTTTTCTGAATAAATCAGGGTAATTGCTTCTGTTAGACTAGAATTTTAGGAATCTAAAATTTAATATTAGCTTTGTAGGAATATGTGTTGGAATTACCTGCATGGTTGCTTGTTGACCTGTTTTTAGCTTAGTTTGTCATAAACATGGTAGAACCAGTATTTTCTCATTTTTGTATTTGGTAAAATTCCATCTAAACTCATTCAGTAAAATATATAACACAAGAAACTTTCCAGCTCAAGTGAGAAGTCTGGACAAATCAGAAACATGTCTTGCTCCAGAGGAAAGGTCCAGTTGAGTTCTGCATGATAAAGTGAAAAGATAGCTGAATTCCATCATTTCTATTTAAGCCATTTTTATTAAGATAAACATGGAAGTTTGGTAATGAGTACTCTACTTTGGTTAAATGTTCTTTACAGTATTTTGGGTCCTTTTCAAAGACATCTTTAAATAAAAGTTTTCTTATACCAACTTCAAAAACAAATTTCTTATTTTATTCTTGATAAACTGCTTAATTGGCTGAAGCTATACTGGAAGTGTTGCTTTATACAACTTTTCATCATTATCATCATCCTCTGTCATTTAGGAGTATGTGTATCTATACTAGTAGCTTTTTAAACAATGTTATGTTTTGATTATTTCAATAAAGCAACAAATGACACCAGTCTCTGCCACACTAGGCATTTTTCCAGACAGGTTTATTTAACCAGGCTTTTGTTTTGATGCTAAACTGGTACATAATACTTTAGAGTTCACACACCTTATCACATATATAGTTACAAAAGCATGGCAAAAAGGAAGTAAAGTCATATTTCAGCAAGGCTTTGATTTGTCAAAATCTTACTGGGTACAGTGACACAATTTAAGGAAGCTGGAAAACATTTACAGCATTTGACAACATGAAAGTGCATAAGTAAGTAAATCTGTGATATAAATAATAAAAGTGCATTTGTGTCAAACAAATCATTCTGATGTGATCACTTAGTCAGAAGCTCTGAAGTCAGGACATGTCAAAGTGTCAACCCCCTCTCACAGTTTTACAGGTGTCTCAACTATTTAAACAATGTGAAACATGTTGGTTACATCAGAAGAAGCCACAATAGTATCAGTGTTGCTGAGACAATCAGCCATACAAGCTGATCTGAGGGTGAAACAAAAAGTGAATAAATACTTGTAAATACAGTTGTCGTGTAAGTGCTGTGTCCTTGGGTGTGTTTCACTTATTTGCAAAGCAAAACTTGTCATTCATAGGAATCTAATACATATTCTTAATCATATCAATGAGTCCATCCAGCTTTTTGTGAAATATGAAACTATTGTGGTTTCCCTCAATTGGCCATGTGGTTGCTTTTACACTTCCAACTGTCACTGGAACAAGGTAATACATTGAAATGATATATCTGGGGATTAAAAAAACTGGTTTAAAGAAAAATCCCATTAGATAAATATTTTATGATTAGAAATCTTTTAGAGGCTTCTGTTAGTAAACTGTCTGCTTGATGTTCTGGGTTTATTGTCAGTGTTGAAATCCTGTTGTTTGTGTCAGAGACAGGTCTCTGATGGCTTTTTAAAACATTGCCATATTATCCATCCAAGTGTGGCTTTTTGTTTATATTATGAATATTACTTTAATCTACATTTACACATTTACACATTGACAAGATGCAACAGTGGTGCCTGTCATATTTTGAACTGATGAAAAATGTACCTTCATATAAGTTGTTCAAGACAAATTCTATCATTTCACATTCAGTAGGTCTGCTGTCTTTGGGGTAGCTCCAGTCCATGTGTTTCTGTTATTCCCAGGCCATCAAAAGTTTGTGGAACGGTACAAAGGCACCATATCCAGGCTTGCTGCGAATGAATAAAAAAAAAAAAAAGACAAATTACCTTTTAGTTAATACATGTTCTTTCTTTGAATAATTATTTTCATTTAAGAAATAAGATTGACATTTTCACATCTTTTCACATCTTCAAAAGAAAGAAAAGCCTAGATTTAGGTTGTATTTTCAAATACAAACAGGTAAACTTGACAAGTTCTTCACATTATCTCTGCTGTAATTTTAGCTGCTGAACTGGAGCCTATCCCAGCGAGAGGCAGGGTACACCCTGGACGGGACGCCAGTCCATCGCAGGGCCAACACACAGAGATGAACAACCATGCCCACTCACTCCTATGAGCAATTTAGAGTCTCCAGTCATGGGGAGAACATTGCAAACTCCACACAGAAACGCTCCCAGCTAGAGCCCCGCTCACACCGGTGCTCGAACCGAGGCCACAGTGCAAACCACTGCTTCACCGTGCAGCCCGCCAATGGAACCAGTTTCCTCTTATTAATTTATGATGTAAAAAAGTTATGTTATTCTAGGTAAAGATAGCTGAGAGACTTGGAACAGATAGCATTGAATCATAATACATTCTCTGAGCTGATACAAGTTCAGACTCATAAAGACATGCAATTGTCTGTTTCTTGGAAAAGGAGCTCAATTACCATTCAAAGTAAACGTGTCCCATGTGACTACCATTACATATTGATGCATCAGGTGTCTGCAGCTCAACCCCAAGATGGAGATCTGCCTCCCCCTGCAGGTGGCCCAGGAAACGAACAGTTCCTGTGCTTATCCTGCCAGATGGCAGCATGATCCTCACCCTGTGACCAAGCTGTAAGTCCATAGGTGAGTGGGGAACAAAAACACGATGTAGGCCATGGGATGTTTTCCATGATTGCACACTTAAAGAAGAGAGAAAGAAATAAGGAATTCAGCAAAAAAAAAAGAGGTTATCTGAGTTTAATTCTATCGATATTTAATTGCAAATATGCAACACTTGTGGTCTGAAATGTATTATTATATCTGTGAAACACTGTAATCTGTTGTCTTGATGTGATTTTGTGGTGACTGTCCAGAGCTCTAAAAGTAATTCCTTTACCAAATATACAGTCCTATGCAAGATAACAGAGAAAGACCTGTTCAAAACTTATTTATGTTATGCGTAAACCCATTTAATGCATTATCTGAAGCATTTAACAGATCAATAGACAGATTTGTTCCTAGGATAGAGTTGTGATACTTGCCTACCCCATTCAAGTCAAAGCTGAATAGCACAAAACATTTGACATGTACAGTATACTTTTTTTATTCTCACACCTCTAATAGGTGTACCTGGAGGCTGAGGATAAAGAGGAAGATGATCTTGAGCTCAGTGCCGATGAAGAGGACTTCTGGCTGCCTGACAGACTGCATGCATAGCTGTCACATTTTGAAGGTCTATGATGCTCTCTGTGTTTGTGAAAACCACCTGTTCAGAATGGCATTTTTTATCATTATTTAATTAAAGGAGGATCATATTACCTTATTTGTCATTGTCAAAACATTTCACTGTCACTTACTTGAGCCTTCATCAATCACATCTCCATTGTCCACTCCTGACCCTCCCTGGTCAGAACTTGTGCCCACTTTCATCAACAATCTGCCCTCAGAGACAAGCTGAGGAAAAGAAGGCCGGAGTTAATTAGCACTGTGGTAAAAATAACCTCAACAACACACACACAGCATACCTGGTTTTGCAGCCCTTCCTGTTGTCTTTGCAGCTCTGCAAACCTCCTCTCCCATGATGCTCTCTCACAGGCAATCCTGGTCTTGAGTGACAGGATTTCTTTCTCAGTTTTAGTCAATCTTTTATGAAATGCATTCATACGATCAGGGCTTCCTGGAATGGGAGCTGTGACTTTATTTTCAGAATCTGAAAAATGACAAGGAAAAGATGAATTATGTCATGTTATAAATGTGTAAATAAATGGTGTTAAAGATTAATAGAGGAAAACTGAACTGTCTTTGCTATCAGAAACCAGCAGTTTTTTAAATATTATATTATATTATATTATATTATATTATATTATATTATATTATATTATATTATATTATATTATATTATATTATATTTTTTATTAGAATTTAACCCTTACAGAGTTTAAAGGTAAACTTTGGTCTTGTGATTTCTTTTAAGACGTAATCTTTTGTGATCTTCTTAAATTCAACAAAAGGATGAAACATCTGAAGACATGATATGCCCAAATTCATCTACTAAAACAAAGTAAATCAAGTCTTTTTCAGTCCCGATCTTACGAGGTTCTTACCTACAAGTCGTTTCACCTGTCTGCTTTTGTCCTCACTAACACGCTGTTCCCTCGGCAAGAATTTGATTGCATTGTATGGACAAATCTGCAAGGCAAATAAACATCTATGATTTCCATACATAATAAAATTCATGTTGAATCCAATCCCTGTCAAAATTTGTTCTCACAAGACATTTGACTATAAATGCAGTTACATAATTACCAAAGCAAACACTCACCCACAGAAACCTGCAGGTACACAGTATCCCTCTGTAAGTCCATACAAACACAGTCCGTAGGATGTATGCTGTCATGTTGGAGCTTGGCCCACTTACATTGTGCAGTTCTGATCAGATCAGTAAAACATAAAGCTAATAAGTTAATCGGTGTCCACTCATTAAAGTCTAATAATTTACATTTGAAATTATTTTGAAAGTTAACACAATATAAGTTTGTTCTTTAGTTTCTGTGAAAGATAGCCAGGTAAGTGAAAAATCTGTTATAGAAAAGTATAACTTTTAGATGGTGCCATTTGTAGGCCATGATACTGTAATACTGCAACCTTGCACAGAAAAAAATGCACAAACCGAGCTGAACACTTACCTTTTCCAACTGCTTGTCTAAATGGGGGGAAAAATTCAATTTAGTTCATAAATGTCCCATTTCTGTTTATTGGGCGTCAGTCCCAGTATTGTGGTGAATGTTAATGTAGCGAACAAGGCTCTCTGACCTGTTGCTATGCACCAGCTTTGCATGAAGAGCGCTGCTGACTACTGCTGGGTCAGTAAATCTTAACTAATCTTCTTAGTCATGCAGTCACACAGTCCAGTTGCAACCAGGCTGTTTATTTTGGTCTGTTGAGTCTTATAAACCATATAAACAATTTGAATAAGACTGCACAAGTCACTGGTATCGACATCCATCTGCTCCGTCTGTGTTTCGCCACATGGAAAAACCTAAGCTCAAATGTTTGGCACAACATGTTTGATCTGAGTTAAAATGACTTTAAAATTAGTGTGTTGACAATATTTTGATTATTTTTCAAATGTGCACAGAGTGTGACAGCTTCTCAGTCACGTTGTTTACAGAGTGAAGTATTTAATCCTTATATTACTTCGGACTTGACTTTTCTAATTTACTTCTTCTTTTTTTACATGTAAAGAGCAATGAAACTGATACCCACAGTAATATCTATTGCCTGGAAATATAATCCAGAAAGGGACATGAGTTTGTGACTGCTACAGCATCAGTTCTTATGATAATTTTCTCTTTAGGTACTGCTTCAGGTCATTGCATTTTTCCTTTTTTTTAAGGACACTGAAGGGATATATTAATGTATTTATATTATCTTATTATTCGCGACCCTGAACTGGGTGAAAAGGTATGGAAATGGATGGATATTATCTGATAGATATTCACTCAATTGTATTCATATGTGTGTGTTATTGTATCTGTGTGTGTGTGTGTGTGTGTGTGTGTGTTTGTGTGTGTACATGCAGATTCTGAAGGTTGCAAATTCCTGAGTACAAACTGAGATATTCCGAACTGGAGATGCTCAGCTTTTTCAAGTAGGTTGATAAAAAAAAAACGTCTGTTTCAGCTTATTAGATCTCACTCCCTTTTTTTCAGTAGGCCAAAATGTCCCAGACAAATACTCCTTGTTGCTTTCTCATCACTTGCAGTCTTTATTCTCTTCTACCTTAATCCTTCTTGTAGGTAAACCAGCTACAGGTATGAAGGAACGCAGAGTTATGTACTTTTGATAAGTGTTCATGGACATGTAGTCCATGAACACTTTTTTTTCAGACTTCCTGAACTGATCCACTTCTGTCTGGCAGCAGTGAGAGGTACGTTTAACCCAGATTTGTATTGCATTTTCTCAATCCTTAATAAATGATTTAACCCTAAAATTGAGTGTATGATTAGCGTGTTTTCGATCTCATTGACATTGGCAGAGGAGAGGGCAATTTTATAACAATAGTTTATTCAAATACAATAAATCTGTTTTTGGTGTTTTTTTTAGGCTTATTTCTTATTTTTGTGTGCTCCATTTGATCAGTTTGCAGAACTTTTTTTTAAGGACACACTGAACACCCTGGTGACATGTACCAAGAATGGGCTGTAAATCAATGTGAAAGGAGGAAATCATCAGCTGCTTTAACTTTTGTAAGAGACTACTTTAAAAGAAAACATAAAGAAGGAACTGTGGTTTAGTGTTTGTTTGTTAGTTGTTTTTTGTTTTGTTTTTTGTTTGTTTTTTTGTAAAACAGATATTGACTCAATAATGCCAGAACATTTTACTTAGGATATTGATGGTTAGCTTTGTTAACTGTTGTAGGCCTACATCAACACAAAAAAGAAACAGTCTTTGATTCCACTTGGTGTGAAGCATAAGCATAAATCGTATGATTAAAAAAAAAACATGTATAATAGCTTGTAGCATATATTTTGGTACAACACCTTCAGCTCTAGTAAACAACAATTTCAATAAGCTTCTGTCTTTAACAGTTTATGACGCCACCATCATCACTGTATTGTTTTGAATGTTTGCTGGTGCCGTCTAATCAGTAGCATGAGTCACACCTGGCCTAGGTGTGCTCTGACACCTTTAAGAGTTTCACCCTTAGGTTTCACCAGCTGGAGCTCAGTGTGTCTCACAGGCTTAGGCTGTAAGATGATCTGGGTTTTATGTGATTGTTGCACCTTTATCTATTGATTTAGTTCCATAAGTGTTTCCTAATACCCATGCACTGAATCTAATAATAGCCCAAAGACTTTTACATGTTTTACTTAGGTTTCTTAAAGTATATTTTTGTAGCAGTACTTGAACTGGACTGGAACAATAGAATGACAGAAATTGGTTCTGGTTCGGTTAGATCTCAGTGCTTTTGACACTATTGGTAAAAAGGAATCTACTCAAACCAAAAATCATTAATTGATTTAGGTATTTAGGAGGTACCTATTTTTCAGTAGCTTCATGCAGCTACTAATGGCCTCAGATCACACAGAACACATTTCTGTGGCATTTTTGGGGCTCAAATCGCTCAGTAAGGTAGGCATGTGATTTCAGAGAAATGGAGCCATGCTTGTCTTTAGTCATGTTATTAAAAAAACAAACAAATAGGCCTTGATATGGGTTTCATTTGGTCTGGCCCTCTTAGCTCAGTGCAGCTACTGGAGCTTCTGTGTTAAATGGAACCACTATCTTCTAGCTCAGATCACAGAAGTCCATAAAAATATCTGTCTATACTTACGCTGATGACACTCTGCTCTCTGTTACTGTCATCTCAGCAGGCAGATAAAGTTTGTGCCACAGGCAGATCAACATGTGTATTTGTTATTCTGGTCTATTTAAGGTTTGTTAATGTTTTCTCAATGTTCAGTGTTTAGCTTTAGCAATCTACTTGTTTTATTTGTGCCAATACTATAACTCTTATTAAACAAAGTTACGTCTTTCCCACAAAAACTGTATTTTCTCATCTCAGTAGGAACTGTAGAGAAAACATGTTAATCATGCTGTAATTTCCTTATAGTCAGTAGGTTGTGGTTAATTATTTCTTCAAAAATTACATTAGCGCTGTAACCTGTTGATACTCAAAATATTGCTAATAGTAGTTTAACCCTTCATGTTTGCTTCAGTGCTACAGCAAGCTAAATTAGTATCATAAAAGCAATCGTTTGCAGAGTATTGTATTGTGAAAATATTGAAGTTTCCCTGCTGACAATTTAAGGGACTCCTGGTCATCATGTTGCTGTCTAAAGACTCATGGACATATATCTTTCTCTATATTTAATTGGTATCCTGATAGTTTCTGTACAGAGGAATATTGCTTTGCACTGCCCCACCACCATTGTGCAGTGAAAATGAGGATCATTTTATTATGTTTGTTCAGTCCACATTATGAAGCTCATTCTATGCAAATAGAAATGGAAAACATTTCCTTTCTTTGCTTATTCTATGATTCAGGCAGCATAGATGCGTTGGGTTTCAAAGTGAAGCTTTCCATTCAGGAGAAATATGAGCCAGCCAACTCTCTGCATGATAAAGAGTTGCATGTGAGTAGGTATAGAATTTTAAGCCTCTTTGTCTTTTATTTAGAGAAAAAATAAAGCAGTAACCTCACACTAAAAGTCATTCAGATGCACAAAATACAGGTAACATAGGTGCAAGAAAACAAGAACAGCATTCAGCTTATCTTTATTTATCATGGCTTCTCATTTGATTATATTTTCATGTTCACTTGGTTATCAGGCAGGACAAATTAAATAAAATTATGACATTTGTATGAGATGAATCAGTAGTTATAACAAGCTGTTCCTGGTTTGTGTCTTTCAAATGTTTCACAGCAACATGACATAATTGGGAAAAATGAAAAAGACAATGAATTTTAAGAACAACTCAGTTAACAAATATCCTAAGCTGGATGACTGTTCTCACGACTCCGAGTATTCACATGTTTACATGTGTTTTATTGTCACTCAAAGTGCTTGCTTGTTTTATATGTGAGAAAGTGCTAAAAATTATTCCATCCTTCCTTCCTTTAGAGCCAATAGATGACCATTTATTTAACTTAAATACAATAACATATAAGTTAAAATTCTAAATAAATTGGCTGACTGGTAAAATGTGTGTAAAGGAAAAGTCACTGTTAAAAAGCAGCTTATTTACATAAATATCAAAGTTACCAAACTTTTATTAATAATATAAAATAAATGTATATATAAATCCATCCATCCATTTTCCAACACTTTGTCCCTAACGGGGTCGCGGGGGGGCTGGAGACTATCCCAGCTGTTTGTTCATACAAATAATGCAATGAAATTGTGTTTAATCACATGAATCCACTGTAAATAATAATCATTTTACAGAGAGCACAGAAGATTGTGAGTAATATGGTACAACTGTCCAAAGCAAATAATTCTAAAAAAAAAAAAAAAATTTAGAAATAAAAAGTTTTTTTTAATTAATTTTTTATTTTAAAAAAAATTTGACAGGTTGTATCAAGAATGTTTCAGGTGTACTTTATTTATTTAATTTGTTAGTTTACTTGGACACACTTAGATCTTGATCATTGATCCTTAGAAATCTTTCATCAAGTGTTAACACATGAGCATTTTGCAAATAAAAACAATAAGTTAATTTACATTGTCTATTGGTAGGAAAATGTGCAGAAAGTTGGAATTTCTTTTAAATGTTCAAATCTAAATAGCATTTTAACTTTCTGCACATTTTTCTGGCTTATTTTGATACGTTTCATGCAGCTTCGATGAAAGCACGACGGACCTCTATCACCTGAATTGGGCAAGTCTCTTTTGTGTCATGTCCAAGAATTCTACGTTCTTTAGGACACAAAGAGCTACTTGTGGTGTGCGGGGGTTTTATGGCTCAGAGAGGGGGGTCTGATTTCACATTGTGTTCAACAGAAACCAGGAAGCTCCCTATACAATCACACCAAAGCTCTCTGAAATCTCACCTGTACTCTTATAGTCCTGCAAAGGCTTAATCCACTAAGTTATTTTGATAAACCTTTAATTGCTAGGTTTATGGTTTTAGTTTCTGCACATCAAAGCAACCCAACACTGCTTGTATTGTAATATAAAATATCCTTTTATGGTATATTTATTAAAGGAATACAATAAAAATAAATGTTAATACATGAAATAAGTAGAAAAAAAAGCAAATATTTCTCTATGTGTTAAAGGAATGTGAATTAATAACTTTAATATGGCAATGGTTCATTTTAATCACAGTTTCTCATATGCAGTAAAGCGGTGGTAAAAACGCCCAAGTAAGGTTTCACCTGGAATCATTACGGCATCATGTTTACCCCCACCCCGTAAATACAGGTCTATAGTCCCCTCCTCTCAATGTGGTTCAGATTAAAGTTTCCACTTGTTACGTTACAGTGCAGTCAGCAGTCAGCAAAGGGGGTGGTGACAAAGAGCAGTAGAGGGAAAGAGCTTAACAGAGAGAAGAGGCGCATTCACTGCAACCACAGCTGGCAAAAAGAAACTACACATTATACAGGTAAGAGCACATTATTACTTTTTAGCTCATTCATTTTGCTGGCACTATTTTACTATGTTAAAGGACGCTTTGATATTTACAGGCAGGGCGATAGAGGTCAGTACGAGTGGTACTACTATACTCCCTAAAAGATACAGGTAGGAGCTATTTTCTATTTTCTTTCTTTTGCAAAAATGATTTACTGTTATCAAATGTTCCTTTAATAAAACCTACTGTCAAACAGTTGTTCATGCAAATGAGAGAGTTTTCAACAAAGATTGTTTTTTCTTGTACAGACCATAGTTTATAACTTATAAGGAATCAGCATGAAAATGACATCACACTGGTCATAAACATATATATATATTTTGAGGCACTTTATACTTAGTCACTTTAAACATGTGTCTAATAACAGTACAAAGTTCTCTTTATTATTGTTTTAATGGTCTTAGCAAATAATAACTGATACTTTGTTATCTGTTACTTTGTCTAGAAAATAGCATTGAGTATAAATATATTTTAGGGGGCACCACAACAGCTTCCCATACTCATTATTGTTTTTTTATGCTTTATTATATGTAATGTTTTTGTATTTTTTTGTTTATTTTGTTGTCTCAAAGACTTCATTCAATCCAATTTTGCCTTTTCTGCACTGTATTCAAATTATTTTATTTTTTGTCTACTTGAAGTATTGTAATTTTTGTGCAACCAAACAATTAAAAATATAAAATAAAGTAAACTTGCATGACAAATAGTCCAAATAGACGAGGTTTGAAATATCAGGATTCTGTACATGGCGTGGTTTTTGCATTAAATGTCTGTTTAAAAATCAAAAAGCTTCTCATAAACTCTCTATTACGTCGTTTTGACATTGATGCCGAACGGCTACTGTTGTCGCTGAGTTTCCAGGGTGTAATATCCACAGGAGGTCATGCTGGGATCCAGGGGAGAAGAGAAAAAACAAGCCACGCTGCTTAGCAGCTCTCCCAATGGGACTGAGCCAAGAACAAACACGTTTTAATTGTGTTCACTTATAAAACACAGCAAACCAACAGAGTAAAGATATAGTGTGTCACAACACTCAGCTAATCTTAGAAAGAGCAATTTCACGGAGGCTGGGTCTTACAAGTTTAAACAGCAATGATGTTTAAAATTCTTCTGCAGGGTTGATTTTTATGTGCAGACACTTTTCTAATCATTTCTTTGTAAAGGCATTGCAGAATGAGTTCACACATTTTTTTGCTTTTGACTCTTCCTAACAATTATGAGATCGGTTTCACTGGAACAATTAGAGGATTGTACAAAGAAGCGACCACAGATCAAAAGAACTGCCCAGGTGGGTTACATTAAATGGGCAGCTGGTTTTCAGAAACCTATTACCCTGAGTAAACAGTGTGATGTGCATCCACACAACCATAAGGAATAAAGACCTTTTGTCATCACATGAGTTCAATTAGATATTAGTTCATTCTGCTAGCAGAGATTTGTTATTTGTCTTGTGTAAACTGTTGTGTGCATTTAAAGCAACACATATTTGACATATATGTCATTACAGATTGGACAAAGAGCTGTCTTCTTTACTTCTGGTGGAAAATGGCTCCTTCCATTTTTACAAAGGATGCAGGTATGAGTGTGTTCCTAGTTATTTAGAATAGGGTTTGGAGGTTACATATATCCTGGAGTACTCAAGAGATACAATTCACTAAAGAAAAATTCCAACAATATATGTTTTGGACAACAAAAAGAGAGCAAAAGCCATTACATGAAGAAGGATGAGTAGTGAAAATCGGCACTGTTTCTGTGCCACAATGTCTTCATTATTACCCCCATACAGCCCAACAAGCATGCTTCTAAAGCTATTCGAAATTCATCCTAAAATTATGTTAATGGATCTGGATTCACAATAACTAGATATTTAATTTAGCATCATAAGTTCAAACTATTTATCCATTATTAATCAGATCTTAGTTTAGTACTGGGGCATTTGTATGCTTTCTAATTAGCAGTGACCACAAAGTATAGCTGAGGCTGATGGCAATGTTTGTGCAACTGTGTGGTCATTTTTAATTTCATCTGATGGTAGAAACATAAGAGACAAAGAGCTCTTTCTTTCCTCATTATCATTGAATTATTAATTTAATTGGTATCTATTATTAATGTTAAACCTGTAAGGATCAGAAATGTGTGCGCCAAACTTCCTGACAATGCATTTGATGGTTATCCAGATATTTCTCAAAAATAATAAATGTCAGAAACTTACTTGTGTGGTGGAAGGAAAAGAAGATCCGAGAACTGATCAAACAATACTCAGCTAACTTGTCTGAATAGGATTTGACATAATCAGCAGGTGTTCAGACATTTGAGTCTGGACCAAATGGCTTTCCTTCCTCAAAGCCATATAATAAGCTGAATTAGAGGTTTGGTATATGAGCTGTCTGGTCCATTCAACCACAAAATGTTATTGTGTACATTAAAAAACAAAACTTTGAGTCCTGCGACCTGCTTTAAAGCCATAGTTTAATTTCCATCTGAAAAAACCTTAAAATCAGTTTTCTATATGATCAAACTTTAAATATCAGAAAATATTTATCATAGTCTCTACAGTTTTTATTTACTTTCTTTTATTCTTTTAGTTTGTTTTATAATTAGTTGATGATGTATTTTCCAGATGTTTTTTTTTTTTTTGGACTGTGCTTTTAATGTTTTATGCAAAGCGCTTTGAGTTCGGATGTAAATTAAATTTGCTATACAAATAAACCCTCTTTGCCCTGACAGACGTCAGTCACAGTCAATTAATAAAGAAGGACAAACCTATCTAAAAGGAAACATAAAGCCAGGCTCATTATAATTTAGATTTAATCATACATTCATTGATGGGAGAGCATTTTGAAGTTAGGAACAAAAGTACCTGACCTGTGAAAATATTATGTCATTTCGTAGTGTTACATTTTTTCTGCTGGACCCCATTACTGTAATGTATTCTCAATTAAGTTTCCATACAACAAAACACATATTTCATTCCAGTTCAAACTTCATTGAAGACAGTGCTTTAGTGGGATAACTTTGTTGTGTTTCTCGCATTCCCTAGGTATTCTGCACCTCCTCCTACTTGGATTATTTCTACCATCAGTATCAGGACAGATTGCGACATCCTCCAACTCTTCCACTAATGTGTCCACAGTAACAGCAGTTGCCTCTTCTGGAAACAATGCCTCTACAAACCAGACCTCGCTTTCCTCCACTACTATGGGCCAAACCTCTTCTTCAACTGTGCTTGTGAACACAGTAAACTCAACTACAAACCAATCAACTGCAACAACCAGCAGCAATGCAACCTCTACTCAACCCTCTATGTCCACCACTAATGGAGGTACAGAAATGACAACTGTCACCCAGTTATCCACAAGCACCTCTGGAAGTACACCCCTAACTACAGCCCAATCTGTTATAACAACCTCTGAAACATCAGGAAGTACCCTTTCCCCCACAGTCAACTCCACAAGCTCAACATCCACCAGCACTCAATCTCCCATGTCAGCCAACAGCACGCACTCTCTTACAACCATGTCTGAAGGCACGGTATCCACCAGCACTCGTTCTCCCATGTCGGCCAACAGCAGCTCAGCATCCAGCAGCACGCATTCTCTTACAACCATGTCTGAAGGCACGGTATCCACCAGCACTCATTCTCCCATTTCAGCCACCAGCAGCTCAGCATCCAGCAGCACGCATTCTCTTACAACCATGTCTGAAGGCACGGTATCCATCAGCACTCATTCTCTTCTCTCAGCCACCAGCATCACACATTCTCTCACAACCATCTTTGAAGGCATAGTATCAAAATGCAACCTATGATCCACAACCACTGGTATAGTTTATGGTATATAGATACTGCATGGTATACTTGTTTTAATCGGAGTTAAGTATCCCAACTTTATAATTCTCTGCTTCATGCATCAAATTCAGCTACTCAGAAATAGAGGAAATGTATATGTTGAATGAAAAAACCGAATCCTCCCTAAACAGATCTTTATTTCTGGTTACAAATAATCTAATAATTTGGCAAATAATCAACTGTTTAAAGAAATAGTCTACAAAAGAGAATACTGGCTTGTCAACTTGAAACTGGTGGTCCAAATTGCACATGTATCGAATAAAAAGACAAGCGAGCTTTGTTATGGTTTTCTCACTAACATTGTTTTATAACCAGTTATTCTGCGTATTGTCTAAAGTCAAGTAACAGGAGTTTGCACTGCATCCTCAATTCTTCCACAAGCACGCCAAAGCTAGCCACTTTCATTATTATAGTTGTATTTATTTTATTGTTTTGTTTTCTCATGTCGATGAGAACCAATAAGACTTTACATTAATATTATTTCCAGCCTCCATCCTACCTTGACATTCATCTCCTAATTACAGGCACCACAGGCGTTATTGGTGGAAACAGTACATCAAATGCTACTTCAATGAACATGGCAAGTCCAGCTAATAAGAAGATGCATCATTTTTTTTCTATTTGTTTAAAATCAGACTCACTTGTTCTTCTTTTTCGGCATCTGATCTGTGTTTCATCTCTTTCCAATGCAGATTTATTGCCCCTCATTCAACTGTTCCTATTCCTCCTGCTATTCAATGTACTTCAGTCAGAATTCTACTGCATGCAGTGCTGGTAGTTACTGTCAGGTAAAGAAGCAAATGTTTCTCTTAACTCATTATAACCCTCTCAAAAGCCATACTCTCACTGACATGAAAATGGAAATGCAAAAAAAAAATACAGAAAATGCTGTACTGTATAAGTTATCTATCGCAGCTAACGCTTTCTCTGTGAGGGTTTCTGCATGTAAATCTTTCAGGTTTTTAACATACAAAGAGGCCAAAGCAACAAATAATAACTGTTAATATGGTCCTGCAATCAACCAGTTGTTAAGGTCCATGGACATGTGGTACACTGTAAGCTGCATCCCCTCCTGTGCAGAAAAGTGTGTCAATGCTTCTCAGACCAACTGCGTCGTAAACTGCTGTAATTCTACTGGATGCCTTAACAACACCTTTGTGTCTATGATGATGACAACCACAGGTAAAGAGACTTATTGTTTAAACCTATCATCTTAATCTTGCTGCAACACATGTTTTATTTTGAGCAAATTTGCATTCATAAGCTTGTTTTTTGTATTGTATTTACTCCTTTCTTACATTATTTTAGGCCCTTCCACCACAACACAAGCACCTCAACCAAACCCTGCAACAACAACAGCAAACACGGTAAAGACAAAAAGCTGTATGATGGTGCCTCTTGTTATAGTCATGAGATGCCTACTACAGTTTGTAAATGTGCCTGAAAGTGCTGACATAAAGTAGAACACTACCATTTTGATGTTTTTCTTATATATTGCTTATAGTAGCCATGTTTTGTGTCATGTACACTGTTTGCAGGGTAAAAAGTGTCATATGGGAACATGCAACGGTGTCACTTGCTACACAGATTTTAAGAATCAGAATCTACAAAGTTGCTCTTCCTCACAGCCACACTGTCAGGTGAGAACTGCTACAAGGGGATGCTTTTAAATGAACATCTTAAATATAAATTTTTACACCTCTAGCTCTAGAATTATTAAAATTATTGGGAAATTCAAGTTAACATTTGTTCATTTTATTTATTCATTTGTTTGCTTGCTGGTCATTACATTTTATAATCTCTGAACCAAAGATACTTAATGCTCTTTTTTTTCTATACAAACGTGATTGTACTGTTTTTTACATTCGCTAAAACATAGGTTTTCAGCGCCATCTGTTTGTGTGTCTGTTAGCCACATATAACATGAATTTTAGTTACATTTTCAGAAAATGATGACAAGTAAGTTACCCTATGGCATGATGAAGATCTGCGCTCTTAAGTTCTTCTATAACACATAATATAAAGACAATGAATGAGAACAATGATACAAATACTGGTGTCTATTCCAATAGTTAGCAGGCAGGAGGCTGGGTGGACTGGTAACCAGTCTAGTGCAGGATCAACACAAAGAGACAAACAACCAATACAGAATATAACAGATCTTTGTTTTCATCAAGCCACACATGTGGCATTAACATGATCAAATTGAGGTCTTCAGAAAATAGTTAAATTTTTTAAATAGGATAACATAGGTGGTAACATTTTTTAAAAAACACAAAAAACATTAAATGGTTTTAGGTTTATATAAAACAAACACATAATGGTTACGAGGGAGAATATAGAGTAACAAACTCAACGTGATGTTTGTTTGTTTTATTTATCCAGTATGAACCTGGAAGGTTTTTTTATCTGAAACTATGGAAAAATTAAAATAAACATTAATAAAGCTACTGTGCATTCCTCGTAATTATCCTGAAATAAATGTGCAATTGTTTCATGGAAACTGGCAGTGAACCAGACTCCAGTGTTCAACAAGATGTAAATATTCCTGTTTTATGATTTTACTTTCAACTAACTTTAAGGAGCAAAATTGTCATTTTTCCCATCTCTTATCATTACCTTTTCAGCTGAAAAAGGAGACTGTGAATTCTGTCTTGACATGGACAGCCGGTTGTGCCAACTGCACAGGTCAAACTGCCTGCACGGCGTCCACACAGCCTCCGTGTCATCTGGAATGCTGCAACGCCACAATGACCTCCTGCTTGATGTTGAATGGCACGCTGAATGTCCCCTCGTTCGCCACAAGAGGCCCTTCTCTCCACACAGAATTGATCATTTCTTTACTTTGCCTGCTTGCATTCACTGTGCTGTTGTGAGTGAATGCTAGGTAATGCATTTGCTCCGCTGCTGTGTTGATCATTAATATAGCCCACTCTGAGCTTTGTGTTCCTCCTGAAAAAAAAAAAGAAGCACTTGACAAACCTTCACACATTCCTACCTTGTATCTTATCGATATTAATGAAGATATAAAAAGTGTCATTTTTGAAAAATAAAGCCACAAGCAACTTATTTCTTACGAAAGTTCATATTCAGGGTGTGAATCCCCTTTGTAACATAAAAGTTACCAAATATGTAATATAATAAAATTATTTCTAGGTTTATTTTAATGACTCTTTATAGAGAATCATCTTGTAGTTTGTAATGACTTTGCCCAATGACTGTAACGGATTCCACATAAAGAGAAAAACTAAGAACTGTTTGGTGTCTGTACCATTTAACTACAAGTTTATTACAGACTAACCTCAATGAGGAGCAGGTGAGTGAGTCTAAACACTGCCTTCTATCAACATGGTTATTAAGGCTTTTTCATGAAAATATCTTCCTTCAGGTGATTGGGAGTTTAATGCAGCTTTAACTCTTTTGCACTTTATGAAACTCAAATGTTAAGCTGTTACAGGGAGTTGTGAAGACTTGTTGAAGCATTTCTATATATTTAACCTTGATAAAATGTGCAATTCAATCCCTTTACTTTTGATCTTAGTTTCTTGTGTGACGTGAGTTTCCTGTACTTTGTAGTGTACAAAGTAGATTTTCCTGTATATTGGTGTCACATAAATGAGAAGTGAAATCAGTAATGTGTCAATTTATTTCAAATTTGTTTTTAGGCGATTTGTTTGTGTGTTTAAATGTTTATTCAACTAACACCCGTGGGGTGTATCGTAACTGACCCGCTTTACCGTATTAAGATTCAAACTAATGTAGGAGTGAATGCACAAACAGCCAGAGAGTTGACAAAATATTTACTTTTGTACCATTTTGGAAGATTTTTTCATTCAAAGAGTGGCGGATAAGGGTGAAAAAATCAAAGGCTAAGTTTTGCAAAGCAAAGATGGCTGGTGCAACACCAGAGGTGTATATTTCTGGTCCAGAAAGTAGAAATCCTGTCCAGTAGCTGTTCTAACTAGTCACCAAACCAGTTGAATTAGATGAACACAGTTCATCTACCAGGTAAACGGGTCTGTTAGTTAAAACACCTGTTACAAATGTACAGGTAGATCCAAAAACCTGGTAGGACTTCTTCTGTATGGCAACTGGATTATGAGCCTCTGTTCAACACTGAATAAAAATTGGTGAATCATGTGAAGAATCATTGGTCATTAAAAAAAAAAAACTAAAAATCAAATTTAACACAAATGACTTAAGAACATTTACTGCACACAGTAGGCTATTATCTTTTTTAGATAAAAAAAAAAAAAAAGTAAAGGTGTAAATGATAAAAATGGCAACATGAGTCTCGGACAAGGATGGGCAACTCCTGTCCTCAACTTGTGTAGAGCCTAACATCAAAATCTGCTAATTACCCAATGATTAGATTCAACTGTGTTGCAGCAGGGAAATTCCAAACACTTCTAGGACTGCAGGACTGGAGCATCTGCCCATCCCTGGTCTAGGAGAAGTGAACATCCAGATGTAGGGGTGTCAAAGGATCGGTATCCAGCAGGTTTTTGTTGTCCCCATGCTCCAACACAGCTGACTGCAATTAATTGATAGGTTGACAAGAACTTTTTGAATCCATTTGATTTGCATCAGGTGTGTTAGCACAAGTAAACTGCTGAACCTGCTGGATAAACTGGAGTTTGACACAAACAGAATGCAGGATGTGTTTTTCAGGGGGAAAACTGGATCTCGGGTTCTATGACAGGTCTTTTTTTTCCTCGTTTTTTTAAAGAGCTAAATCAGAGCTTTTAAGAGCTTAAATCATTTGCCAATAAAGAATTTAAATCTGTGGTGCTGTAGGGTCAACCAATCTGCAAGAGAAAAATGCATGTTTAACGAGGTTATTTGCTTTTTCCCCGTCTTGTTTGGAGCCAAAGAAATATCTTGTCAGATTTCTAACCCCTGAGACCTCAAAACTAAAGTGTTCATGAATCCCGTATCATTGTACACTTTGAACAGAGGTTTTTTTCTCATAATAATAGAATAAGCCCGGTAAAAATTATGCCAGTATGCTATTAGTCTTATGTAGGCTAATAATGTGTTTTAACCAAATTAGGCTTGCTTTCTGAAGACTTTATGTCTGCTAACAAATTTCTTCGAAAGTCTTTAACTTGTTCAAGTTGGGAAACGGCTCTGTTGAAGAACATAATCCTATGAATCACTGGCCTGAGACCTATAATCCATACTGAGTCAATTTGACAGTCTATGACCGAGCGGATGACACTCTGGGTGTGACGTCACGCATCTTTTCTGAGTCAGCGCGTGGCAGTTTGTGGCAAACCGGGTCGGGCTGGATCAGGAGCAGAGGAAAGCTAAAACATCTGGATTGTGAGAGCATAATGTTGGATGAAAAAGAGCCGCTGCACTGTCTTTTCTTCTCTGCCTTCCACATTGCGTCCCTCTCAGAGAGAAGTAACTGGGCCACTCGGAACTCCTCGCGGATTTTCGCCTGAGCAGCCTGTGGTGCCGAAGTTGTCACTCAAGTCCTCGCCATGGATCAGTCCGTCGCAATCCAAGAAACTTTAGGAAGGGAAGAAAACTGCATTATAGTATCCTTTATTTATATGCGCTCGTTTAAAGATGACTACAGATTTCAACTAAGCATTTCCACCTTTAAAACTAAACCGCCGCGGTTTATAAATTACCGAACCTGGGGTGAGGCCCGAAAGACTGGGCTTTGCCTCTTACCCTATTTTACTAAACCTTTTAAAGCCTTTTTTTTATATTTAGTCTGGGCTTTCAATACAGGAAACGCAATGACAGCGCTCTAAGGATGTTTAGCATGAAAACAGGTTTGGTCAGCAGAAACTTGCCTCTAAATAGCCTGTTGTTATTACTGCAGTAATGCATATTATCCACTAGATGGCAGCATTTCATAAACTGCTATTTTCCATTTGATGGCAGCAAAGTTTTACAAAATGCAGAATCAATTAAAATGCTTCTGATGTTCCTAAAAAAGACATATTTTGACATTCATTTGCTAAATATATGTTTAAAATGAATTTTGATTAGCCCTATGCAAACATCCTGTTGTTGAGATGGTTTTACATTGATTGATTAATAACTATATTAAAGAATGTGTCACATGCTGATAATGCTTTGTTAATACGGTGACATGTTTGAACTGATATTTTTTTGTTTCCTTAATGAAATCATAAATGCTGTCCAATGTGATGTCCTTTTTGATGCTACCACAGAAAGTAGACTGCTGGGATTAGTGGAATGTGCAAAGGAACATGCGTAAGTTTTTAAGAGCTGAGAGAAATAAGTCATCACACAACTTCTTTGTAATATTTTCAGTTTGTGTAATGAGGAAAGATGAGGCAAATGTATCCAAATATTTTGGTTGGTTGTGCAAATCACAGGCTTTAGTCAAAATTGACCAAAAAACCACAAATCAGTGTTATAAAATGGAATAACACATTATTATATGCAAGCTCTGCAAAGGGAGCATTTTATGCAGCTATCAATGTGTCAGCCCATTGAATGTGTCTGGTGAAAAATATTTTAAATGAGTTCAGAGTATTTATTAGCTTTATTTAAAAATTTTATATCTTATTACATTGCAGAATCTTTATTTATACTCATCGAAGAATGGCCATTACAGCTAATGATGTATCCCTTGAGGGCATTGTCCCCATCTCTCTTGACTTTGCTGTTGTTGAAGGTAAACAAACTGTATACAGTATGGCAAATTCATTGTTCATTTGTATTTCCAAATATAGTTTAGCAATAATGGTTGGGAAAAAAAACATTCTAAGATATGTAAATGAACTTGGTTTGCTATGTGTTTGTTTTTTTTCACTTTAGTTTCTTCATCAGAAGAACTTGTGGTTGTGGGTGAGTTGTCCTCATTTTCAGCCAGAAAAGCTCCTAAAATTGATCAAATCCATGAAAATGATTTTTGCTTTTATTATGTGATTATAGGTGCCGATACCAGAGTGAGGATTAGCTACAAAGACGAAGAGTTAGAGTTCAGACTTCCTTTTGGGTCGCATTCGCGCCTGTTCCTAGGTGAAGTCAACAAAGCATGGAGTGGTGCGTTCTTCATAAATGCCATTCAGATTTTTAAGAGAATTAAAATGAGAGTTATATGTTTATTCTAATATTAAATTACATTTATGCATCATAATAATGTTTGTCTTGGTCAATTATAAATTCAGATTTTTACTCCAAACAATAGATTTTACTGCATGTTCAATTAGTCTGAACTGTGTCCACATTGGTTCATTGTTGGCAAATAGACAAGAAATACACTGAGAGAGAAGTTTAGATTTAATGACACGGTTGGTGAAATTTCTCTCTCCCACATCAACTCTTTGCAAAAGGACACAATGAAAACGGTTAAAACAGGACGCGTTGCTTTCCGTTCAATACCCATGCTGCTTTATGTTTTCCTATATGGCTCTTTCAAAGGTAAAAAACAATGAGTTTAGTATGTGATGTGTCACCACTGCCTCCTGTATGTACACTTAAATCTGCATGTGAACTTGGACTGCTTGAAATGTCTTTTTAATATCTTTCTACACTGGTTCACAAAGGATTTAACATCCTGAGAAAATATGGATTCATACTCATTTAATCTATTTCCTCTGTCTTTCTATAGATGTATGCAGACATCCTATACAGGTACCAAAGTTTGAGTGGACTGACAAATACAAGAAAGCCACCAAATGGCGGTCGACTATCAAACAAGTCCCTGCACCCGAGGACAGTAAATACAACCAGCAACAGAAAACAGGTCTTGTCTCTACATATTTTTCCATATAATTTTGTATTCTGATATTAGAGCAGTCATATCAGTTTGTCGTTCCCTTCTCTGTGTTTTGTGTCGACAACTTCTGGTATTAAAATCACATCTTGAAGCTGTGCAATTTCACTTCCTCTGAATGCAGTTTAGCCTACATAAGTATGAATTCTGAACATTTTTGCATGCCATTTATGAAAACATGAAGGTGTCAAATAATCTATATTCCATTTCAGTAACCCAGTCAAATCACAGCTATGGTCAATGTGTAATTTAGGCTCTAAAAGGCTCTAGATGTCCTGAGTCATGATTAAAAAAAATGGCAATCTGTGCACTTTCATTGTAAACAGATGATGATGATAACCCATTTCAAGCAGCTAAATATAATTATGTTTGTGCATGATAGCAGAGCTGAGTTGCTGAGAGCTAGGCAAAACAGTATTTAAAACTGTTTCGTGCATTGTGTGGTGTTTAAAGTTGCAAGCCGACTCACAAGTTTTCATCCTAAATCTCATAGTAAAGCAGCCAAAACGCCCCTTTACAGTTTAATTAATCTTTCCTTCTTCTATAACTTTCTGTGTATTAACCACGCTAGTTTAGCTTCCTAGTAAAATGACTAAATGAAGTGTTTCCGGTGTCATTTTCTGCACATCATTCAGCGTCCTGTGTAATCTGGCATGTTACTCCTCCCACCGTAACGTTAGCATGGGCAGGTCTGAAACGCAGTGGACGTTGATCTTCTGCACAGAATGCAAAGGAAAGGCAAAAGGAGATGTCTAGGGTGATGAGGGACTCTGGTATGAAAATTACTCTCATAGTTTCATTTGCTGTTTTTGTCACGAAGGGAGAAACACGTTAGAAACATTGTTAGAGCCGAGATTGGCTAGCTCTCTTAGCTAATGCTAACGGATAGGAATTAAAAAGGACTTAATTTAGCCAGATTATCTGAAAGGCTTTTCGAGTTTGTCAGATGGAAATGTTCCATTTCTGCTTTTTGAAAAACCATGTAGCATTAAGTATTTAATTGAACAGCGCAATAATATAAATATATAGTGATTTTTCGTTGGTTTTGAAAAATGAGCTAGCGCTAGCATTGTCTAGATAAGGTTACTTTATAACACCTGTTGTTGAAATAACGCCTTTTTAATTATGCCGTTCATATACACTGTTATTATTTACCTGTCTCCAGAGATCATTTGTCGTTCAGTTAATCTGAAAACAGACCCTCAATTCAGTCCAGTCTACTGTAAACTTTGTTTTTCAAATGCTTCCCTACGAGATAAAGATGTTTATTTTTGCTAAATAGAACTTAATAGATGACCTACATTTCCATTCTGCTTTAAAACATCCTAACTTTTTTAATAGTCGAGGACAGAAATGTATATTCACAGTAGAGAATAAAGCAAAATGAAGAAATAATTACTATGTATTGCTGGGGATTATAGTGGGAAGTTGTGTAATGTTGAACTTTGAGCAGTTGTGGTTAAATTGCTGGTACTATTTTGATAGGAAGAGTCAGAGATCTGATAAAAAATGGATTGACATTTATGCTGACTGATGATTAAACTGCAGATAGAAACAGGAACAGACGTAAAAAAAAAAAAAAGAATTGCAGATAGTCAGGCATCATGCAACTCTTCTGTCAAAAACTGTTTAGCTTGTTAAATATATTAAATACTTTACATTAAGTTATGTAATAATACAGCTACTCGTATGTAGGAACCTCATGCAACTGGGATATTGTCCAGTTGCTTGTAGGAGATATGCTGTGGATTTAGCCATGCAAAATGTTGCATGTGACAATTTATGAGACAGCAACATTTTCTGAAAAGTGCATGTTTAATAACAATGTTTTGAGTCTTATTTTTCTTCACATTCACTATATTTCTTATGCTTATGACTCTTAATTTATAATGAACACAGCAATACATGTTTAGGGTTTGAATCATATTCCCTGATTATTATCAGCTATTTCCTTACTCTCCAATGACTGATACTTTCAGTATGTTTGCATCTCAGAAAACATCTGCTTGACTGTTCCTTGTGTTCCTCAAGTCTTCCTCTTTTATAGTAGTAATTTCACAGTTTGCTGAAAGTTTTCTTGGGCAAAAAAAAATTAAAAAAGAGGTCATTCCTGTTGAATATTATTGGTGATTAGTGAAAATGTCACTGTATTCTTCTGGGAATTGTTTTAAATATGTTCCTGTCCCTAATTTAGCATTTACCTGCATTTCTATCATCTATTTAAAAAAAAAACTCAACAAATAAAACATTAAAACTTATTGTATATTACTTTGCCAACTCAAAGTCCTCTTATGTTGTCAAAAGAAGACATCATCTTCTGCATTATTATGCGAGTCTCTGTCAGGTGATGGCTGGACTGAGCCTGCATTAGCTTTGTAGACTTAAATTTCCTTAGCTCAAACTCTGGTTTTCCCTTACAGCGAAGCCAGTTATGTTCTCTGCCAAGCTGCAGGAGACAGTGCACAGGCTGTCTCATACTTCACACTCAGCCATTAAATCCAGCTACTTAGAATGCAATAACTGTAGCCGACTGCAGCCTCAGTCGACTGAACACATTAACTAAGCCCTGACTCTGCATTGTTAGGATTGGCGTGTTTGTTCTAGTATTAGTGATTAGTTGTTTTCTTTTATTCGCTTTTGCTTTGTTATATATGAAGGGTTTCTTCTTTGTGTTCCTAGACGGTCTGTTTCATGCAGCTGAAAGACACAATGGCACTTTACTTTTAAGTGCTAACCCGTAGGAATCTGCTCCATTTCTAAATATAACATTTGTGTCATGATTTGTTTCTTCTGATCTTCTTAAACAGAAAAATCAACTTACAAAAAGGGAACTCTAGAAGAGGGAAAAAGTCTCAACAGTGGCACACAGAATAGATCATTTTCCAGCCCAGAGAGGTAAGGTCATGTTGTGCGCTGTAACTCTCAAAACAAAAACGGTGTTTCTTTTTTTATGTGTCCTTGCTCCTTTGTTCAAGTTAAACAAACCTGCATTTATTTTTACATATTGGTTGCTGAAGCATGAGAACGGTCTCCTGCTGAAGGGTAATTCTTCTTAATGGAAGAGCTGTGCAGTTAATCACAATGCATTTCCATTCTGCTCTGCATGATTAAGGAGAAAAAACGGTTGCTTATGTTTGCTGCTGGTATAAATTTAGAAACAACCTCCCCTATATAGTTGCAGGTGTGCCTCCTCCCTACCTTTTTAAAAATCCCAGAGTCATTCCCTCCCAGGCTTTGTAGTGAAACAAACCCATGCATTATAAATTAAATTCTTAATCTTGTCAAGATTGCTTGAAATGGATCAAAAGGAGAAAAAACAAGTTTTTTTTTTCCTGCTCCAGCTTTGGGTTGTTTGTAACTTCACTTAATTTAATTTGAAATCCATTACGTGTGAAAATGAGCTTTCCTTTGCTTGTAAAGCAGCCCTGTGTTCTGTACACATTACTTCCATCCAAAACACATTTTCCATGAAGTTTTAGTAAAACAAAATGTAAGGCTTTGACTATGGGTGTCCAGAGTTGATCCTTGAGGGCCTCTTTCAGACGGATTTTCAATGTTTCTCTGCTTTAACACTAGACTCATTAAATAGATCTAACACCATGTGAAGCTCTGTCTAGTGATCCATTGAATAGTCTGGTGTGTTGGAGCGAAAACATCAAAAACCTGCAAGGTTGTGACCCTCAAGCACCAGAACAGACCGGCCTTGCTCTACAACATTTTATTTAACCTAGAAACAAAATCATCCATGCATCATTTACATGGTCACAGTGTTTGGTTACATTATATTCCTCAAATATTACAGCATTCACTGCAGACGTATTATATTTCTTTGTCATCATATATTGACAATGTGGAAATAGATCCTCACTACATTGCTCAGAAGCATTCGATATCTGTGTCACGTTGTTCCCAGCTCAAGAAAGTTCAGCTTACTGAAGCTAGGCCAGGAAGTGAACCAAAGCGATAAACAGAGACTGCAGAGTGCAAGCGCATCATTTCCTAACTCTTATCTGATCTAAAATCCCACAAATGGGACAGAAGGGTTTTATGTTTTTCTTTCTCCGCTCATCGCTAACTGTGTTCATTTCCTTTTCTCATATGGTGTGCAGTCAGGGCAGCAGTAGTCGAGAAGATCGTGATGACCTGGTGCGTTCATCAAGCCACACCACATCAAACAAAGCTCAGATATTGGCCATGCCGCAGTTTGGCCTTCGTGACAACCTCATCAAGTGTGAGCTGCTGAAAAATGAAGAGTCGTACACCTATCTGGAGAACTTCAGGTAGATAATAAAAAAAAAAAGCTTTATATAATGTGAAAGAGTGTGCTATTAGGATTTAGGAGCAAGATAGGCGAGCATATCTTTACCATTTTATTTTGTGATTAAAAGTCTTTTTTTTTCTTTTTTTCATATTTTTATGTCTAATTTATGATGAGTCCTCAAAGTCCACACACAAACTTGTTCAAGAGGCGACAGCTTCTTATTGTTGTCAATTAAAACAAAGACACAGTTTTAAAATGAGTAAAAAGAAAATCCCATGCAGTCATTTCAAAATCATTAGGTAAAAAAAGAGTCCGCATTTGTGGGTTTTTTGTGTACTACAAAGCACACCATTGTGTTGTTGTATCATGCTGTGGCTCAGGATGTAGCTGTTTCAGGTCGATATTCATGTGAGACATGAGCATTTTATTATCAGTCATTTAAAAAAACATCATATTTTACTATAAGCCACATTACTTATTGTTTTATTAATAACATGAAGAATAAAACTAAAGAATTTCAAATGTGAACAAAATGACTTTCACTTGCACTTTATCAAAGCATGCAGTGCTTTATGTCTATAATGGTACTTTTAATATCCTGCAATACATGAAGACATAAAAACAAATAATTTGGGGTATTTATACTACTCATTGGTGTGGATATTAAAATGGATGTCTTAGTGTTTTGCTTGCGCCCTCATAGTCTTTTGCACCATCTATGCTGGGTGGACTCGATGTCTACATGACCATAAAACCTACTTTAACTTTAAAACACATTTTAGGTATGCACACTTTCTGTTGAGCTATGTACTCGATTTTTGGAGCATGTAAAATCATAGTCTCCACACAAACTGAGTATAAGTGTAAAAACTTGCCCTTAGATCAAAATGACAGATAAACAAAAGAGGCTGTCTTGTGTTGGAGCAGATTAATTCTTTGTTTTTTATCTGTTGTTGTTGTTGTTGTTGTGCACACAGAGAATAAACCCAATATATGAGTTGATGGAAAACATCTGATACGTTTTTCATATGAATGCATTTGTATCTCTACATTTTATCTCTCTCTGCGTAATTGAGGGTAATCAGAATTGAAAGTAATCTATAGTTGTGAGTCACAATCAAAACTGTTAAGACATAAAGAAGTCACTTCTTCTGAAGTTAAACATTAACTTTATTCACTGCCACCCCTTTCCCAATAACAGCAGCCGTCACTCCACTTCTGTTCACCTCAGAATGAAAGCAACTGGACTTCCACCCCTCTCACAATAACAGTGCACTTATGTGATCACTATAAAACATAATAACCTAAACCTGTTACTGTATTTCTACTTAAAAACAAAAGAGCTCCTTGGCTCAATCTGTTGGGCACGTACAAAATGGCGTCTCCTCGTAGGTCTGACGTGAGCTACAGAATGAAAGGAAGCTGGTTTTTTTTTAGGTAGACATACAGAATGGGAATTAAAGGACAAAGGCAGTGTCTCAGAATAAATGTGCCCTTCAGCAACCCATTTAGGTCTGAGTAAATCTGCTCAGTGGTCAGCAAATAAGATATTTTACTCTGTTTTGTCTTTAAGGCAGTTTATGACATCTGTTTTAAATCTTCACTTTTGTCATCATAATTTGTTTAAACTACTCAGTTTATTAAATTTGATTCTTTTTTTTTTTTTTTACTTGTAACAGATTACACTTAAAGCTTTTGACTTTAACTGCTTACTTTAGTGAGGAGAGGTCTCCTACTACATTAAAATGAGTTGATTTGTGACTTTGTGTTTTCTAGCAGCCGTGTTCTCACAAATGCTTAACCCACTGTCACTGATACTCTGCTCATATCAGCATGAGGCCAGCGGTAGTGTGATGCTAATGTGACCTGTTGGAGTGAAACCAAAGGAAGAAATGCGTCACAACAATGTTGTATCAACAATATTATAACTTCTTTTTTTTTTTATGTAGCCTTTACGGCATCAGTCAGAGCAGTTTAATCAAGTGCCACAACTTCTTGCCCTGCTAGTTGTCTGTCCATATAGAAAGACTTTTATGAAGTTGCTTTATTGTTTTTTTTTTTGTTTTTTTTCATCTATGATACATATAAATGGAGTGGCACCATGTTTTTGTAAGTACTAAAATGCATGAGAAATGTCATGATGGGAATGTAACAAGACTTGAAGACGGGGGCATGAACAGCTGACCTAAATGTTTAAAATACTCCCTGTTCACCAGCTAAAATGCAGAAAGCTTATAGGTTAACATGAGACCATCAGAGTTAGCAGGATCAGCTGAACGTTGGGCGTAATTTTAATTTGTCCCTGTTGTGCTTCAGCTTTTTTCTCGGCACCTACAACGTGAACGGGCAGACACCAAAGGAAAGCCTGCACCCTTGGCTGAGCTCCACTCAAAAGCCTCCTGACATGTACTGCGTGGGGTAAGTCACATTGCTGAAGATCTCTGCAATTCTCTGTTTAATCCCATTACAAGGACGGAGACATATTTGTCAAACCCCTGACCGATGCTTTGAAGCTAACAAACCAGTTTGAAGTGAAGAACAAGCCGGCCCGCAGACTTAAGCATGCTCACTAATCCTGCCTACGTTTCACTTTGCTGCTTTGGTGTTGGGGAGTCTAAAAGTTTCCTGAATACCACAGCAGTTTGTGAAGAAGTGAGAATTAAATTCTCAGTAAGTCTTTACTGTTTGACTGTCCTTAGATTTCAGGAACTTGACCTCAGCAAGGAGGCTTTCTTCTTCAGTGACACCCCTAAGGAGCTGGAGTGGACCAAGGCTGTGTCTGAGGGTTTGCATCCAGAAGCCAAGTATGCTTTAGTAAGGGGGTTTATTTTTTATTATAATACCTGTTCTTACCTTTGTTTGTCTTAATGGGAACCTGTAGCCAAACAAGAATAGTTATAATGTTCTTACTTTTATTTATTTCTTTTTATTATTATTTATTCACTGTCATCTATTTCCCTTTTTTTCAGAGCGCTGACTCTGACTTATTAGCTTCCTCATTTGTTTGCTTCGCTTGTCTGTTCAAGTCGTCTTATGAATTTACAGGATGCGTGTCTGAGTGGAGGAACTAAAATAATGACGTGCCATTTCTTCTTCCACACTTGGCTGATCTGCTACAGACACTGCGTAACTCAGCCAGCTGAAACATAAATGTCTCCACATTAGTATCTAAATGTTGCCTCGTGGGATTGATGAGTAGCCAAACTGAAATATTTGCCTGCAACAGCCTCCTGCTCTGGGATTTACATTTCTGCCTTTTGTTTATCTAGTGACATTAAATGTCTTCATTTTAAAGGTTTGACTTTTTGTTCCCATGATGGAAAAAACAAACCTGATCCTGATATGACCAGCATCAACTTCATTCTGATGATACTTTTAAAAGCAGACAGCATTTTAATCACTGTATTAATTAATTTATTTTCCTTTTTATTTGTTACATCTGTTAAATTTTTGCTCTTCCAGGTGAAGTTGGTGCGTCTTGTTGGTATTATGCTGATCTTCTATGTGAAGAGGGAGCATGCCGAGTTCATCTCTGATGTGGAGGCTGAGACTGTGGGCACTGGTATTATGGGAAGGATGGTAAGGACTGTTTTTATAGGCTGTTTTTTCTTTGTAAACATTTTAATACATTGTATTGCGAAGTAAAACTAACAATTTCTGTATTTTAAATAGTTTGTCTTTTCATTTCCATCTTATTTAGAATAAAGTGATTATAGAAAATAACAAAACCAGTTCAGTTTTTATCAATTATGACTGTACACATCCATATGAGACTAACTACTGAAAAAAGGTTTGCTGCAACAACAACTATGTTGTTTCACCAACAACTTAAAGAAAAATGTAAAGATATGGCGGAGTAGGTTATTCTTGCCTCATGCTGAGCAGTTTTAGCAGCGTAGACCAGAACACCGAGAAGGGTTTTGTAAGGCGGCTCCATCTTTTCTTGAAGCAATTAGATATTGGTTTAATAATCTTTACAAAATTCTTCTAAAAATAAAATTAAATGCTTTATTGTAAAGCAGTTCAGTTTTATTAACCCCTTACATTCAGGTGTTTGATACAAGCAGTCTCTCAGGATTTATTTAAACTTTGTTTCGTCTGATTCACAGGGAAATAAAGGTGCAGTGTCAATCCGTTTTCGCTTTCACAACTCTGACATCTGTGTCGTCAACTCTCACCTTGCTGCTCATGTTGAAGAATATGAACGACGTAATCAAGACTACAAGGATATCTGTAGTCGTCTCCAGTTTCGGCAACTAGACCCTACTCCGCTCACCATCATGAAGCATGAGTGCGTAAATAGAATACCATAGTTACACTGGTTCAAATGGATTTAAATCATGTTTCTGTGGACATATTGTCTTGCTGCTGCAAAGACAAAATAACAGTATTCACATTCTGTTTGTGTTTCTTCTTGTCTCCCCATGCTTTGTTGTTCAGTGTGGTTTTATGGATCGGGGACCTGAACTACAGAATTAGTGACCTTGATGTTGACAGTGTGAAAGACCTCATTAGCAAGAAAGACTTTGACACGTTGCACACTTATGATCAGGTTACATTTGATGATTACCTCTACTTTAATATGCCTAAATAGTGCCAGCTCATCATTTGTGTTCATGATTGATTATATTTATCTGCTGTATTTGTTCTTCAGCTCAAGAGGCAAATTGATGAAGAGGCTGTGTTTGTTGGCTTTGAGGAAGGAGAGATTGATTTCCAGCCCACCTACAAATATGACACTGGCTCTGATAAATGGGATACAAGGTAATGTCTTACGGAATCCTGACTGTAAATGCAATAATGCATTATTTTTAGAGGTGCATCAGTCTTCACTGGTGTAGTGTCCATAATCAAAATAAGTTGATGAAAAAAAAATGTTTTTTGAAATGCATGATACTTCAATCCATCCAGAGAAGGCTTTTTTCTACCCAATTTTCTATTTTTGAAATATTTATCAGGAACATAGTCTCAGATATAGCTTTATTTACTCTGCAGCACAACCCCACAAAGCTACAAGAATACATTGCAGTAACATTACACTAGAATTTAAGGTTGAATTTAATAGTACACATGCACATTTAATAGTGGAAAAATTGGGACATTAAATATACATGTGTGCAAGAAGCACACAGGTGTAATAAGTAAATAAACTTGAAGTTGTTCTAAAAGTAAATTGTTGTGTTAATAAACATTGTCTTAAAACGTCTTCTACATTTATGATGGCCACAAACGGTAATGCAGTTTGGTGCTACTTTGTTCATTCTGACCTTTTAACAGAGGATCACATCATGAATTTTAATATTTTAATATACAAATAAACTAAGAGACTATTTTTTTTTAACTTTGGATATTACTTTTTATAATAATAATCTTTCTTTGTCGGAATTCAGTGAAAAGTGTCGCATTCCTGCGTGGTGTGACCGAATCCTGTGGAGAGGAAAGAACATCACGCAGCAGCATTACCAGAGTCATATGGCTCTGAAAACCAGTGACCACAAACCTGTCAGTTCCCTTCTTATTATTGGGGTAAATGTTTCATCCTTTTAACTTTTCGTGTTTAATTTAGATATATTAGATATTTTATTAAGATATTTTATTTTAAGAACAAATTATGTCAGTGCAGGATTTTTAATGTCATCATTCTACATATATGTATGTATATGAGACATTTTTTAAAATATTTTATTTTATTTGCCTCTGTCTGTTGCAATAGATAAAGAGAATAAATGGTGACGCTTATAAGAAGACCTTTGAAGAGATCGTACGCAATATAGACAAAATGGAAAATGAATGTATTCCATCTGTAACGCTGTCTAAGCGAGAGGTAAAGTTGTTGGATTTACTTACACAAACATATATATATATATATATATATATATATATATATATATATAAATCTTATAATTGATATAACCCTCAATTAGTTGCCTTGTCGCTGTTATTTTTATATAGTGTGTTGTCATAGCAACAGATACTTCCAAAGCATCGCATCAGCTTCTTGTTTTCATCTTCTTTCTCAAATCCTTTTTGTTTCAGTTTCACTTCAAAGATGTGAAGTTCATGCAACACCAGGCAGAGACATTGAACCTTATGAATGATGGGCAGGTCCCATGTCAGTTTGAGTTTATCCAGAAGCCCAATGAACCCACATACTGCAAGCCTTGGCTCACAGCCAACCCACCCAAAGGCTTCATTCCTCAGGGTGAGCGACAGACATGAGTCAGTTTAATTAAAGAGCTACAGATTTGTCCTCCTCTTAGTCTGATTCTGTAACTATTTTTGACCATCCTTCTTTTCTGTAAGAAAAAAATAATTATTTTGTAACATCAGCTTTATTGTGGTGCTGCTTAAATGATAAAACTATTGCATATAATTTATTGGAACCTTAATGCAACCAGCAATCCTCTTATTAAAACTGTGAGTGCATTTCTTGTTATCTAGGTGGTTCTGTGGATGTTGAGCTTGAGGTTTTTGTAAACCGTTCGACTGCACCTGAACTCAACTGCGGCAAGCAGCAGATCGAAGACATCCTGGTTCTCCATCTAGAGCGGGGCAAGGACTACTTTATCTCGATAACAGGGAACTATCTGCCCAGCTGTTATGGCACCTCTATTTATTCGTTGTGTCAGCTGAGGGAACCCGTTCAAGACATGCCACAAGAGACCCTCAGTAAACTGGTTCGTTCCCACTTTAAGAGACCTTTTCTCTCTGCAAAGCAGTTTTATGACTGTTGAGTCCATTTAACCTTTTTGCTCTGTTTGTCCTCAATATCAGGCTGATGTGTCAACATATGAGAATGCAGCAACCCCTGAAAAGCCTCTCGACATTCCTAAAGAGCTTTGGATGATGGTGGACCACTTATTCCGTTATGCAGTCAAACAGGTCTGAAAACTAGATGGTGATACCTTAGTTGAGATAAAATCAAGAAATATTGTGTGAGTGCCTAGTTTGAGCAGTTTCAGATGTATAACTACCTTTAAGTTCTTCTGAATTTGTGAGGAGAAATCAATCAGGATGATTGCAAGTCACAAGAAAAACTATGGGATTTTTTACACCTAATCTATTTTCTCCATGTTTTCTGTGACACAAACATCCAAATTTGTACAGTATTGAGTGAACTTGCCATGGCTGGCAGCTGCAAAAACGGCAGCTACGTAATCCCAGAGGGATTTGTCAGCATTAGAGTAAAATAAATACAGAGCTTGCTCTTGCCAAGCCATGCTTTTGTTTGCCATGCATCCAATAAAATCACATTAATTCTATTTACCTCAGGATTTCTTTTTTACTCTTGAAGCAACATATTTTTTGTTCAGCAAAAACTGGGCTTCATTTTTTAATTTCTCCTCCTATTTTATAGATAATTTTATGTTATTTATTTTTATTTATTTAGTATTTCTCACAATCCTCATTTTTTTAACTGTTTTGTTTTTCAAAGCAATCTTGCATTTGCATCACAACTGATCTAAGCATGTGAATGTGAAATGTTCAATAACTGCTCACTTCCAACTAGTTTATCTTTTGTCTTCATTTACATAGTTTAAAAGATTTTAAAATAGTTTGCATTAAGGTTATTTAGACTATGTTGACCCAGAAATCCAGTATGTTGGCACAGGCCATTGTATTTCTTAAGGGAGTTTATGATTGTTCTTATTTTGTTAAACGGCTAATTTACATCATGTAAACTATCACAAATCTGTTGTGTTTTATTTACAGGAAGACATATTTCAGCAGCCTGGACTGCGGAGCGAGTTTGCAGAAATAAGGGATTGTCTTGACACAGGGATGCCCGATTCCCTTCGTATCCTTCTAAAAATCCCCAATGGATAGTTTATGAACAGAGTCACTATAGAAACCCCAAAAATGAGAGATGATCCGCTATATGTGTTGCTTTGTTATTGAAACCCCAACATAATGCTATAAACCATTTATCTGAGTTAGATTAACTCAAATTTATCAACCATTTAGTCTTTTTTTGTAAGAACATCCTCTTCATGGTTATTTTTTCCCTGAAATGAAAGAATGTTTTATTCTTATTCAAAGCTTTTAAAGCATTCTTACATCACAGCATTACCACCTTGACTCTGGTAACCTGCAGCGGGCAGTAACCACTCAGTAGCAGAGGCCTTGCTTCTGTTCTTAGATGCCCTCCCAGAACCTGTGGTGCCGTACTCTTTTTACCAGCAGTGCCTAGAATGCTGCTCCAATGCCAGCCAGTGTGAGAAAGTATGTGAAGCAGCTTGTGGAGATTGCAACTTTTTATTCGAGACATGTTTAAATATAAGACTGAGTTTCTAAATGTATTGTTCTCTTCTTAGGTTATTTCCATGCTACCTCAGTGCCATAAAAATGTGTTCAACTATTTAGCTGCCTTTCTACGTGAGCTCTTGAAGAATTCTGCTAGCAATCGCTTAGATGTTGGCGTCTTGGGTAAGAAATGGCTCAAATTTGGATAATATGGAAGAGAAAATAGATCAACTTATTTTAAATATGACATTTCTCATTATCTTTGCATCTCTTATCATAAACATTGTCATGTTTCTCCAAATGTACCTGAAAAGTAGTTTGCTTGTAAAGTTAGCACAACTTTAGGATCAGAGAAGATAAAAATGTACAATGTGAAGGATTTTGCAGTCCTGTGCTGTCAGAATAATTACATTTTTTGTGCACAGCCACCATTTTTGCCTCTTTACTCCTGAGGTCATCTAAGAAGCAAGATCTAGCCGAAAAGAGGAAGACTCAAGAATTCTTTCAGCACTTCCTCACCCAAGGCTCCTCCTAGATGTTGAACTTTTTTTTGCTCAAACTGAACACTAAGATTTGTATAGTCCAGTATTTAAAATAAACTGTAATCATTTATCAATAATTGAACAGATGGCTCTTTGTACAGATACAAAAGATAATGAAATGAAAGAGTTATGTTGTTAGTTTCAAAACAAGTCGTATTTTTTATGGATGCACATTTTATGGTATATCACTGATCATCTGTAAAAGCCTAACAGTTTTTAGTGTATGTTTTATTTTTTTAAAAATCATTTGTATTTTAATGTTTGTGATCTTTTGTTTGTACATAAAACATTTTTAAATTAAGTTTGTCAGTGCTGGTTTTTAATTTGAATAACAATCCATATTGCAGTCACAAATAGCACTCACTGTACATACCTCTCAACATTAAATAATCGTGCCACTTATACCTCTTCACTTTAGCACAATTCAATGTTTTTAGTATTTTATTTCCCATAATTCATCACGGATGACTATAATGTGTGACGTATAGTATGAAACTAGGGAGGAGGAAGGGAAAAAAGTGCTTGCCATCTCGAGCATTGGAATAAAGCTTACATTTTACAAAGGTAAATATATAATGTCATGTACGTTTTTTTAACAGATTGTTGTGTTAGAAAGCCATTTTGTTAAATTATAGCACGAAAACCCTTGCAGGTTACCTAAATGTCAACTGTCGACAGTTGACGTTGCTAGCTTGCACCTTAGCTACGAGCTAAGTTGCTACCTAGCAAATCTGCATGTGTAGAGAATGTGGTAGTTGACATAGCTTGCGTAATGCTATATTCCTAGCGTCCTTTAGCAACATAAAACATACGAGTTGAAGATTAAAATGACGCACATTTCCAAAATCAGTATGAAGACTATGAAGTATTTAAAAGTACTAAAAATAATTAGGATCATTCTACTGTAGAAAATGGATTAGAATAATATAAGTTGTAAAATATTAGATCAGTTATTCACTAGCTGCTACATAGACAGCTTGCTAACGATTTACTGCTAACAACCTCTGTATTGTGACATTTCTTTCCGGAAACTGCTGTATTGTCAGTAGGACGCTGTTGACTTCGCAGCAAAGACTGTTTTGCTGTGACGTACTCTTTTTAAGGCCGCTCTGTGACTATTTCTTTTTATTTGGAAACGTTAGTTATCCACGTTGAGCATGTATAGTTTGGCATTTTTAGTAATTGACGCATAACGCTAAGAAAAACGCCCCTATTTGGGTTTTTAATTACCATTAGAAAGTTCTCGATGTGCTACGTCAGTTTGTTTCAACTTAGCTAATGTTATGTCTAGCATTTTTTTTTTATTTGTCTTGTTACAAACATGTGCAAGTTAATATTTGGTATTTGTACCGACCTGTTTAGAAGTTGACAGCAGAGTTTTGAATTTGTTGAAACCAGATTTTGACAGCAATGTTGCTTTTGTTTAAGATCAATACGCTAAGGTAATGTTTATCTTGCACTGAAAAAGAGTTCTCAGAGCAGTAATAAACCAGGTAAACACTGAGTTTGCTTAGATTTTTTCTTATTCAAAGCAAAAGTAAGGCCAAAAGTAACAACTTTTTTTTTCTTTTTTCTGCCCCCCTTTTTTTTTTAATTTTTTTTTTTACATATTTTAGCTTCACAGGTGTAAGTGCAACTCTCCTTTGCAAAAGGAAGAGGGTGCACCAGGGACCATGAGTGAGAATGGCCCTCATACGGAGGCGCCTATGTACTTTGAGGTGGAAGTAGATCCCCTGGAGCGTGATGATGATGAAGAAGATGATGACAAGATCCACTTTAACAAAGGTGATGGTCTGATGGCTGACCCTTCATCGTCCTCTGGTCGTGTGTATGACCGCACCACAGTGCTCATTGAGCGTGACCCCATACGGCTGGATGAGGAAGGTGAAGAGGAGGGTCACTGTGGAGCGGATGAGGATGGAGTCACCTTCCTGACTGAAGGAGAAGGTGATGGAGATGAAGAGGAGGGCTCTCTGACCTTCATTGCAGACCATGATGGGATGTCACAGGGTTATGTGCACCATACAATTTCTCCTGATCAGATTCAGTTTACAATAAATCCAGGCTCCACCCCAATGCCACGCAACATAGAGGGGGCAACACTCACCTTACACTCCGAGTGTCCAAAGACCAAGCAGAGAGAGGTAAGTCTGCATATGTGCATCTTTTCCAAACACAGGAGACTTTCAGCTTTCTTGAGTTTCCAGCACTTGTATTGATTGTTGCAAAAGTATTTTATGGCTTTAGTTGGTTATTGCTGAAGTAATTGTTTTTGTTTTGTTGTTGTTTTTTTTTATTTGTTTTGGAGTTTTTTCATTTTATCCAACAGTAGAGCAGAAGGTTTAGCAATATATTAAAATTATTTTCTTTACTAAAGTAAATGGAACCTGACTGTTAAATATAAGTGTTTTCCACGGATTTAGATCTATTTTGTAGCATTAATGAAGGATTAAATCCATCTTTTTCCCCTCCTTATCTTCATTTAGTTTAATTATTTTTGTGACAGGGAGTACGACCAACAATTTGTTCAGTGGAACTAACTATTTTATGGTCACACTAGTGCTGCTAACATTTCACAGTCTAGTTGAATGACTATTTCTGTCTCTGTATATTCTGTATTTATTCTTTCCTTACCTGAGGTTGGATGATAACATCACATCACACTGTGCACGCACTATTATGCACGTGTCATCAAAGTCTTGACCATAACACAATGTCTGTGTTATGAAGGGACAATTATTAAACTGTAGTAGAATTGGCTTTTGAGCGCCACACTATAAAAATTGGAGCATACTTAAGCTTTTTGTTTGTGCACCTACATTAAAAGATCAGATGCACCAGTGCAAAAAATGCATAAAGTTATTTTGGGGTAAAAAAAAGATGCCAAAGACTTTGAGTTGCCTTCTAATAGATCAATCACTCTTTGTTGATAAGTTTCTTAAGTCTTGAAATTTAGTGTTTTCCAGTGTTTGACAATAATTCTACTGATCATTCCACCATACAAAGCAGTTTTACTGAGCATCGATTGCAGAACAGCTAATACCTGGCACAAATTAGTAACTGAAAAAAAATACGGTAGTTTCTTCTGCACAGAGTCTCATCCCATTGATGCAGTTCAGCGTTGCATCTTGGCCTGCAGCATCTGACAGTCATCCTTCTGCTCTGCTGCCTCAATGAGCTTGGTGTTGCTGCACATAAACCAATGTTTTACCAGCGGCAGCCTCTGGTTGGTGTGGCATTTCAGCTGGGAACAAATCTCACAAAAGATCAAAATAAGGACTTCTGCACCCGGATACAGTCTGTCACTGTGGAGTTGCAGTCACAGGACGAGAGGGCTTGAGAGTTTAACTATATAAAGGTCTGTAATAACTGCTGCCTGCGACACAGTATGCGTAAACAGTGATGCGCTGTAATGACATGATTGACAGGAAGCCATGTATCTCTCTGCCACTTCTTACTGTACTTCAAACCGTATTTGCAATGAGAAAAGGCACAGTTGATATTTTCTACACAACTGCAGCATTAAATGGTGCAGTGCTGTTCTTTCTGTTCTGAGTCATAGAAAAGGCCATTTCTGTTTATCTTCACATCCTCTTCTCAGTAAAAAAAAAAGATCTGATCATGAGTTTGAGACATTACTCTATATGATTGCGTGTATGCAGGTAATGTTAAACATAAAACCACTGAATAAGAAAATCATGAAGCAGTTTGTTTGTGACAGAAAATGTTTATTAAAGTCCACGAAGGCATCAATTTAATCTATGAAAGTACTTTATATCAAATAGTCCTGGCTACTTTTGCCATGTTCAGAGCTGCTTTTTGAACTGTGATCAGTTTATCAAGATTGTTTTTTTTTCTTCAAGAATTCCCATATATAATAGCTAAACCAGCCTTTTATCTAGTTTAACAATTCCTAAAAATGTGTGTTTGCTGCCTGGAAAATATAATTAAAGATTACATGAATATGCCTTTTTTTTTTTACCTTTAAACAAAAATGATACTTTAATGTTAATAAATATGTAGCTATCCTGGGAAGTAGAGTATATTTTAGCTTCCTATTAACAAAATAAAATGTTTTAACAGGTGTTAGAAGATGCAAAATGCTAATAAAGAACACTATGCATTGCTAATGTGAATATATTAATACAACCTTTAAATGCATAATGAAGATGTTTTTATGTGGGAGGCCAAAATGAATGCTCTGTCAGACTGATGTGCAAAAGAGTCTCAGTGGTGTGGGAGATGAATACTGAGCTGTAAGCTTCTGCAGGCTTCCACAGTGGCTTTGCATGAATCTTTGCTTAACAAATCATCTCTCCCACACACTAAGAATCAGAATGAATGGCTTTGGACTACTTATCATTCAGATTAGTGCTTGTTGCTGAAACAGCTGTGATACGGCATAAGAGCTCTGTAAGTTATGTTGCTGGGAGGCTTGTGTTTGTTCTGAAGTGGGGCAATGAGAGTGTAGGTTGCATTAAAGGCTTTTACTCAGACAATAAACATTTTGTAAAGTCATTCATCTTGCTTTTATGTCATTTATGCTATTAAGTTTTAGTAGTATATTAGTGGGGCCATGCAAGCTGACAAAGAAATCAGTGGCAAGTCCACAAGCTTCCTAACTTGCTTTGTACTCGATACTCGTTGGCATTTTTCTACAAAGAGTATAGACTGCTGTTTAAATTGCCTGAGGGTGTTGGTGTGAGAGGAGAGCAGGAGATTGCTTGTGTTGTGGACACTGATGCTGTGAAACAGAATCAGATGAGATGTATTGGATAGAGGTTTAGTCATCTTTGCTGTCCTTTATGCTCAAATGCACCATACTGACATGTGGCTGAGTCACTGAGTTCAAGTGCCCTCCGAAAGGCTGGACTTCCTCAGATAGTCTTTTCATATAGCATAGTTGGTCTTTAATGAACTCATTCGATAACTTAAACTTTGCTATGGCAGATTCATAAATTCTTACCAGTGATAATCAGGCTGTTTTCATTTCGATGACATAAGTAGAAATGAATCCATTATATTGTTTCCTCCATCAGGTAAAGCGCTACCAGTGCACCTTTGAAGGCTGCACAAGAACATACAGCACAGCAGGAAACCTGCGGACACATCAGAAGACACACCGGGGCGAGTACACATTTGTGTGTAATCAGCAGGGCTGCGGAAAGGCCTTTCTCACCTCTTACAGTCTCAAGATCCACGTGCGCGTTCACACCAAGGAGAAGCCTTTTGAATGTGACGTTCAAGGTTGCGAAAAAGCCTTTAATACGCTATACAGGTGAGCTGTATCTTTAATCTGTTTAGAGTATCTTCATACTGTTGGGGTTTTACAGTGCTATGGGAACTGATAATTTAGCTTAAATGCACCACATACTGACATGGCTGAGTCATTGAGATGTAAATGTCTTGCTGAAACAGAAGGGACACAACATAAAAGTCCCCTTTGATGTCCAAAATTAGGCTTGCATGTTTCCCCTTTTCAACCGCAGTGTTACCATGTTTCCCCAAATGAAGATAGCCTAACTCAAGGAGGCAGCAGGACACAGCAGACAGCTTTGACAGTTTATCAGAGCATAGAAACTTTGACAAACTACCAGAGGCTGTTTCTGGAAACTACACAAGGATATTAATACTCCAACTGTCTTTTGCTTTATTTCTTCTGACCAAAGCCAGTTCATTGTTAACATGGCGTGCATGTAGACTTTGTTATTTTAAGAAGTGCTCTTCAGAGCCCCCTGGCTTCTATCGCTTCAGCTACTATGTCAACATGTCTCAGACTTGATGGAGCTGTGCCATCAGAATCAACTTTGTGTCAGAGGCTATTCCTTTAGGCAGCCATCCAATGCTACACATGGATGGATTCTCTTTTTCATAACATTACTGTGTTCTCTGTTCATCCATTGCTGCCAGAGTCTGTCAGACTATCACCACTGATTGAACTTTGCTCAGTTGGTTTTCTTGTCTGTCTAAACACTGCTATTGAATTTTGATGCCATTGTTTTTAAATGTGTTAAAACACAAATCTGTGCACGGAACAGACACACACACACACACTTTGTAAAGCAGCTGGGCTTGCTTTGTTTTGATCTCCTAGTTTCCTATTGTGGTTTAATGAAAACCCCTTGATGGTCTTTGCAGGCTGAAAGCACACCAGAGACTTCACACAGGCAAGACGTTTAACTGTGAATCGGAGGGATGCACAAAGTACTTTACCACGCTTAGCGACCTGAGGAAGCACATTCGCACACACACTGGGGAGAAGCCATTTCGGTAAGTATTTCCATTATCACAGCAGAAGAACTGCATACTAATAAGATTTTCAAAGGTGGTAATTGTCTCTGAGAATGATGTCTTTGTCAACAATTTGGAAACATTCTGTGAAATATTACATCATGTTCTTCTTTACAGTTAAATGTAATCAATACTGCAATTTGTTTTTCTTTGCTTTTAGTTGCGATCATGATGGTTGTGGGAAGGCTTTTGCAGCAAGTCATCATCTAAAAACACACGTTCGAACCCACACAGGTATATATATTTTTGGTTTGTCTTCTATCTTCACACAAACGGGGCCCAAAATAAAGTCCCATGATGCTTTACGTCTGTAAATAGGGATGTTCATTTCAAACTTTGGCAACTATGTTGTCGTACTCATACTTTCATGCACATTTTACATTGCTTAATTGTTCATGCCGAGTCAAAGCTCACTTTCATGTTTTGACTTCAGATGGTGGCTGTAGTTGCAGGGTCTTTTCAAATGCTTCCACCTACTGTCTACATTAGTGGATGATGATCTCTGCAACTTTTTTAAATCAAAAGTACTTATTTTGTTTAAAAATAATAGTCAGTTTTAAGTAGTTATTTCCTGTAAATCAATTTATTATTGTAATAAAATCAAATCTTTGTAACCTAGACAGATAAGTTTCAGGAGTTATTCATTCAAAGGCAGCAAGTCAGCAGGACAAATTAAAAGATTTGTGAAGCAAACTTCCTGTACAGAGGGAATGATATCAGATGGTGAATTTATTTCCTTGTATTTCTTTGCACATGTATGTGGTATTTTGAGTCCTGCATACAGTGATTTATACAACTAAACTGCACACTGCAAGCTGTTGCCTAAAAGGTTTTCCAAGCTAATTTTATTTCAATGTCCCAACTACTGTAAACACAGCCAGACGTTCAGCCTAACTCTTATCTTTGTGTGTAAATTTCTAATTATTATTGGCCCGTTCCTGTGAAGTGACTGTTGTTACATTGTTTTGAGGAAGGAAAGAAAGTGAAACCTTTTTTTGCATAATATCATGAAACAAGATTCTGAATCAAATAAGCTTTTTTATGCATCTGCATGCAGATTAAACAAATACAAGATACATTAGCCAATTTTTCAGTGGTATTGTTTGTTTTAGGTGATTGGAAAAAAGTCACATCACTTGTCTAGATAATAGATTTTAATTAAAGGTCTTTCAAGGTTAATCTTTTCTTCACACTTGTGAAACTAAAGAATGTTCTAGATTGTGAAGACTTCTTTCAGCTTTCTGACGTATCCTGTATTAAGTTTTATGGTCTTCTTTTTAATCTGCAGGGGAGAAGCCATTCAACTGTCCCAGTGACGGCTGTGAGAAGACTTTTAGCAGTCAGTACAGCTTGAAGAGTCACATCCGAGGCCATGACAAAGGACAGCCCTTCAGCGTCACCCTCACCCATCCACACTCTGAAGTAAGTGCTATCATCAGCTTGATACCTCTATGCTATTCTATTCTATGCTACAGGCATTTAGCAGACGGTTTTATCCAAAGCGACGTACATCAGAGAATAAAACAGGGAACAGCATAGATAAGTCCCAGACTGCTGCAAGTCTGGTTGGACACAGCTATTGTCCTTTATGCTTTGTATCAAGGTGGAATGGCTTTAGGAGTAGTGTAGTTTGTGGTCGGTGGAGCTGACAATATTCTTAAGTAGTTTGGTGACTAGCGTGCAGCCGTACAGCGAGAAGGTTGTTGGTTCAAACCCCCACTCAGGCAGTGCCTCTCTGTATTGTTCCTGTGGACCGGTCCTGGATTCACCCTCACTAATTTGCAAAATGATTAATTTTGTCCAAGGTTTTTTTACTATAAATTTGATGGATTTTAGCTTGCATTTTATAATGATTTTGACTGTTTGTCTTGGTAGAAAGTTTATTTTCTATATAGAATATTTGATACTTTGCTATTTATTTATCTTTTGTTCATACGGGGAGACAAACCTGATGCAGGTTTCACAAAACTCCACCTTCTCATTCTGTTTTTAGTGCTGTCTTGCTACAGACCCCAAACTATTATTTTATAGGGGAGTAGATGAGCTAATTGATAACAGTCCTGGCCACATCTGCCTG
>JBAMIG010000006.1:7900151-7934693 GCA_037177335.1 Kiunga ballochi
TGGCTACATAGTGTAAAGCGCTTTGAGTGGTCGCTAAGACTGGAAAAGCGTTATATAAGTATGAGTCCATTTACCATTTTCCACTGATCCTAGCAACAGGATTATGTTCAAAGCCCTAGTCTGGCTCTGCTTACATGTAAAACCATATGTAGAAAGAGGGAAGAGATGAGTGTGTGTGTCTCAGCACACAGCTTCTGTCACACAAAAAAAAAGCCCAAGAACAACATAGAACAAGTGCCAACAGCTTATTCACAGCTCTCCTGCTGGCTTCTTCCTGCCACAGATGAAGCAGAGGAGAAAGAGCAAGACCTCACAGTTTTACCAACTCTTTGCCAAAATGATGCCTGATAAGGGGGAGCTGGGAGGATTAGAGCTTTTTCTTTTTTAATCAAAGGGTCCTTCAAAGATGTAAATTCGATTCCTAAAATGGAAATAAATGTCTGAATATGTAATTTCCTCATAAATATATTGTTCCATAAAGCAGCTGTTATAGTTTTTTCTTAACTGTAGCTGCATCATAATGCACTGCAGCGGTCGGTGGCGCACCACGTAAAATCTTTCATCTCTTGCACAAAATATGGAGCAGTTTGCAAAAAGCAAATAAAAAAAAAAAGCCAAATTTTCAAATGTTTAGCATTAATTATGCAAAAATGATAGCAGTCTCAATACAAATGGATGCCAAGAGTGATAAAATATATTTTCAGTTGATTGCATTTAGTTTATTTTTGTCTCTCTGACTTTGAGCTTCAGAGGCCCCCCTGCCCCAAACCTCCCCCGCTCACTCTGAAGTGGACTTGCTACATTAAACAAGAAATGACCCTAATTCTGTTTTCAGTGCCCTTTCCTCAACGCTTGATGTGCTGGAGCACAAATATGGACTGTCAGAGGATTCAGGGGAAGAATGACCTTTAAACTCTCCACACTCCAAAACGCACGCTGAGATGCACAACCAGCTTTGAGCCGGGGACGCTTCGGAAAGCTCGAATCGGTGGATTTTCACTTTCTTGGACAAACCCAAAACTCTGGAATAGACCTTTTTTTTCTTTAAATATATATGCATCTGTTTGTTTGGATTAAAATTTTTGTTGGGTTTTGGGTTTTTTATGTTTTGGGGTTTTTATGAATTAATGCCCCCTTCCCCCTTTTATTATTAAGGGAGAATATTTTTACTTTATTCAGTAAACATTTAGCTAAAAATGAGTGAAAACTCTTCAGCCTGAATGATTTTTGTGGTTATATTAGATCTCCAACTCCAGTCCAATGGGGACATTGTCTTACAGATTTTAAGTGCATCCCCATTCACACACGTTTAAACTAAATGGATCGAACACTTATTAAGTGCTGCGTAATGATTATTGAGTCTGGTGCGTTGATGTAGAGAAACTAAGAAAGAAAAATACAAGAAAAATCCTCTTGAGGACCAGAGTTTGGATCTGTGCATTAGGAGGTGGAAGTGCTTCCACTTACTTTTTTTTTTAATCATATTAAATATTTATTTGATATTTTAACAGTATAAGACTCTCAGTACAGTCACATAATTTTGAATAACTTATAAATTGGCACTTCAGATATTATACAAGTTTTAAAAAACTTGTAAAAAAAAAAATATATATATATATATATTAGTCCACATGACTAACTGGAAGTGCCTGATTTACTGAATCTTATATTGTCCTAAAAATAAATGTTTTTTTTTAAACTGCTGCTGTTTTCATACATTACAGGTTGAGACTCATTCAAAAGTGTCTGAATTTTATTCAAAACTAATTCCTAAGTGAGCATGAAATAAAGAAAGCCTCTTGCATGTGCCTTTCACATGGAAATGAAGTGAAGATGCATCAAAGAGCCCACTTATCTTCAAACACCTGTTTCCAAAAAATCTTTACTATGAAAGGCGGCAGAGTAATAATAAAATCCTAAATGAGGGACCCCTTTCAGTGGCACATTTTCTTTATTTATACAGCCTTATTATATTATTATTGTTAATATATAATTTTATTAGTCTTTTTAAACCTAATGTGGACTTCTGATGTTTTTCCCTTAATAGAAAAAAGATGCTCTCTTTGATATGAACACTTATGATTATAGCTTTTGAACAATTATTTATATTCTGGCTTGGCCTTTGAATTGGTTATGGCATGAAGTATATATTACATTAAATCTAAATAGCAAAGAGAGTGTGTTGCAGCCAGGTGCTGCTAATCAGTCAAATGAATGTTTGTGTTGGAAAGTGATTAGCTTATAAAGTAACTGCTGCTGCTCATCACTGAGGGTTGTGGACTGCAACCTAAACAGTGTAAAGATGATTGACAAGTGGAAAACATTGAAATGCATCAAGTTCCCTTTGATGTGAAATTATCCAATGCTTAAAATCATCAAAAACCTAGATCATTGAGAGCATTATTTAGGTCTGATTTAGCATTTAGCATTGACTTAAATTCCCTGACATAAGTAGAAAAAGAAGAAATTAGGAAAAAAGTATTCATGCTAGAAAGATGACTTTGTGTTTGCAAAGTTATTTCACAACAAATGCTGAGGCTTGTTGGAACAACACAAGATACACAGAAGAGACTAAAGAAGACCTGTTCAGTGATGATGATGATGCACAGCATCACATTTAAAAAGGCGAACCCAAACACATCAATACAAACATTTCAATCAGGCTCATATTGACTGAGTTTGCCTCTTCCTAATTATTGAGACCCACAGAGTCCCCAGATCAGTGTGTGTGACAGGCTGTTTTATTTCATGCAAATCTGTTTTTAAAATCTTGCATAAAATTACTTTTGAGGATAACACTAATAATGTCCTACAAATTTGTCACATGTATTTATGTACTTATGAACATCCATCCAGAGAACCTTGGTATTGTGCATTCACTGAATCTATCCCAATCTGCTTTTTTATATATCATTCTGAAGTTAAATGTGAGGTCATCTGTTTCCAAGCTGAAGTTTTACTGAAACTGGTTCATGCAGCAGAACAATTTTCCCAAACTTCAGAACATCTCTCTAAAAAAAAAAGAGTTTTTGCCCAAAATCTGACTCCTCTGTCTTGTGGCAGGACATTAAAGCGGTGAACATAAACTAATGTCAGCATATAGGATTAACTAACACAACGCTGTAAAGCATAGAAAGTGAAGTTTCCTTCACAATAAGCGAGACATCACAGAAAATTCATGTTTCAGAATTCATTGTCACTCCTATATTTTAAGCAAGAATAAAATTTCATAACTATAAATTACTTAATCTAATTGGTGAAGTCTTATTTTAAATCCATAAAACCTTAAAAGAAAATGTACTTTATTTTTTATATGAATTTATATAACAGTACTTAAACTGTATGACTTATTGAACGAAACTCCACTTAGTACCTCTGCACAGACCACATTTACATCAGTGACTCAGTGTCAGGCTTCTTTGGAGCTTGTTTACAGTTTGACCTATTTATTTGAATCTGGTATGTTGGAACATAAAATCACATGAAACATGCATGGCGGTCGGTCCCCCCTCTGGCAACAAGTAGAAAAACTTTTGAAATCAAGGCAGTGCAGCACTGTTGCAAAGTTTGCAAATTATCATCATACTTCCTGTGTGGCTCCGCTCACGGTGCTCCAGGTTATAAAGGCAAATGCATGCATTTTAGGTTATTATCCTAAAATTGCCACATACATATGTTGTTGGTTGTGTTTGTGTTCGTGCTGTGATGAAACAGTGATTCATTTGACTTGCACACAATCTTTGGTCCAGCATCAGCTGGGGTCAAATTCAGCTTCCTAGCAACACAAAAAAAGAAGAGGGCAAACCAATGAAAATATATGAAACCTTTCTGAATTATGTTATACTTATTAACCCTACATAGTTATAGCTTGGTATGTTTGGAAATGTGTAATATTGGTGACGTTAGCTCAACCACTACAGCAGCACAAGTTTCATACTTTATACCTGCACAGCTTGTCTTTTTTCAGTTCCTTTTGTCCTCCTTTCAGACATGCAATGATGTAAATAACCTGTCATGTCAAATATATAATCTTTATAAAAGCCATAAGAGCTATTAGCTATAGAAATAGCCACAGTAGCTATTGTATTAAAAATAATAAAACATCAACATTGTTGCAAATTTTCTTAGTCTAAGTAAAGGGATACCTATGTTGTGGATTGTTGTAGCTATGAGTAAAACATGAGTCATTTAACTGCAAAGAGGGTTCTGAGGTCTGTAGGCTAGGTGGTGGCATATGTCATTGATATGAATGTTTGGCAGGACAAAAAATTAGACAGATTTACAGAGTATATCAGAGTTCAGGTCTGTCAAAGTTCAGAGAATTTCACAGATTGTTCCTCAAGCTGCTTTATGCTAAAAATTCTCCTTTAACCTGATGCTGTCCCTCCATATGAGCTCGTGTACACTTCAAAGTATACCATGTCCTTCTATGCTCGCATACAATTCCCACATTTCCTGTGTGCACACATTTCTTTAAATCTATTTCAAGTTGGTTTGATGATGGCTTAAATGAGCCACTGCTCCTTCTCTTTATGGAACTGCTCTGCCCAGCGACGAGTCAGCTCCAAGTAGTGATCGGGTCCATGGGGCTGATAGTCCAAGTACACACGGGTCACTGTTTTTTTAGGCACCGCTCTCTCTATCTGTGTCCCCTCGTGCCATTCATTAAAAGATGTTATGGTGACAACCTCTGGGCGCACATTCAGGGCTGCTTGCAGGGCTGTTTCATAGTAGCGGCCGTTCACTCTGTTTCGAGTGTTGTGGTTGTTCCACGGTCGAATGCTGGTATCAATGTAACCAGGTCCAACGCTGGGGACAAAAAGGAGGTTGTTCCCATCACAAAAAGCTTTAACAGACTTCCAGTTCTGGTGGGAAGAGCCAAAAGAGAAGCCATTGGAGGCAAAGTAAGTATACATGCCATCAAAGCCACCTGCCAGGATGTCGTGCTTGTGACGCTCTTCCACTATCAAAGCGATAAAAACAGAGTCATACGCTGAGCCACGTACACTGTGGGAGCCGGTGGGAGTCAAAAATTCAGACCAGGATTCTGGTTGAGTCAGATAGGAGTCGTAGATGTAAAACAGTGGAAGGCTCTTTCCTGTACTGGTGGTAAACCTGTAGAAAGCCCCGTGGTCTCCATACCTTTAAAGACAAACAGTAAATTAAAAGAGATTTGGTGCTGAAACATTTACAAAACGTATGTTTAATGAATGAATTTGGCGCTGAAGAGATCTTCTATTATTCAAAGGAAAGATTAACAGGGTCAGGCTGGAAAGAGTAACATTTTAAGACCTCTTTGACTTAAAACAGATATTATTAAACTGCAAAGGGTCTAGCATCTCAAGAACACAGCTGTCTTCAGCAGGTTTAACAACATTTTCATGTTTCTTGGAAATACATAAAATAGTTTTGTCTAATGTTGATTAAATCCTCAAAACCACACACACACAGAATGATAAATTTAGTGTTTAACTCACCATGAAGGAATCTATGTACGCTTGTGTAAATTATAAGCGGAACATCTACTGTAGGTCTACTGTAACCATTGTTTCTTTTTATGATGCCAGAAAATCAGGAAATAGTTGCTGCAATAAATTAAAAAGTATAAACATAAATGGAAATTCAGTATATGATGCAAACACAGCTTGAAAGTTTACATTTTAAAGGTCGGGGTGCCAGTGGCCAAGAGGCAGAGCGGGTCATCCAATGACTTGAAGGTCAGTTGTTTGAGTCCTGCTCCCCCAGTCAATTTGTCGTGTCCCTGGGCAAGACACTTCACCTCTTTGACTCCATTGTTGTAATTGCTAGTGTATGAATGTGAATGAATGTTCCAGTGGTGATCGGAGAGGCTGCTAGCACGCACTGGCTGCTGCATTTCTACTAGATCAGCTAGACACTTTGTAGTACTGCACATGTAGCTTACCATCACCAGGTTGGAATGAGGATGAACAATGCATTCAACGCAAAGTGCTTTGGTTGCCTTGAAAAGTGATATATAAATCTATTATTATTATTATTATTATTATTATTATTATTATTATTCGTGACCAGTTTATTCTTCAGCACAGCTGTAATCTTCTGAAGGTAGTTTTTAGGGACAGACTTCTTGAAGGATATTTTAGACCACTCTTTAAATGTTAGCTGTCTTTATTTCTACCCTCTTTTAAATATAAGACAATAATTTAAATCTGTGTTGTGTCTACACTTTATCACAAAAGACTCTAAGACCTGTTATCACTGGTTTTCAACCCAGTGTAAATTTGCATACATGTCTGTATCCTTTGTTTGAATGCTACTATGTTTTATTGATGGATTATTCTTTCATTTATTTTCTTCAGTTTTTACTTTTCAGAAACTTTACACATGTTACTAAAGTATTTTATTTCTGTCTTCAGCACTTTGGTCAATCATTACTGCTGTTTGGTATACAGAGATGCCTTAGCTTAGCTTAGCGTAGCTTAGCTTAGCTTAGCGTAGCTTGGCTGAGATGTCAGTTTAAAATAGACACTGCACTGGTTTATCCCTTCGAGTAAGTTAGCATTTTATATGCCCAAATGATTCACAGGTCGGCTTAAAACTTCTTCACAGTACTGTAAAAGATATATAGTTTTGTAAATAAACATTGTAAAAAGCAGAAACAGTAGGCTATATGAGGAAAGTTACAGAAAAAAATTACAAGGCTGCTTAAAGAACAAACTCCATACTTGAAGTTTGCAAAAACTGCTTTTAAATCTCATTTATAAAATATACATCTGGCAGTCTATAATCAAAAATGCAACCTAAAAGTATTTCAGTGTTGTAACCTCTTGTTTCCTTAGCTGTGCATGCAATCTTAATGATGTGCTATTTGAGTTGACTCGGTGATGACGTGCAGCCCGACAAGCACATACCTGTCAATGATGTACTTGATGTTGTCATGCACAGTCTGGTCATTTCTGCCTCTGTATGGTTGGATGTGAAAAGTGACCTAACAAACATAAAAATAAACACATAGTTAGATTTCACATATCATATTACAACATCATGGTCACCACTTTAGAGGCCTGAAGCATGCGTTACCCACGAGTTAAAATCAGCTGTTCTCATACAGGCCTCCCATTCATTTTTGATCAAAATTTGATAAGGTAGAAAATTCCTAAGCATCAGATCATAGAGTCCTCGTCTACATTTTTCTACATTATTAAACTAACTAGATGTGCCTGTTTAACAGTTCACAGTATGTTTCCCTTCAACTATAAATTTCTCAATCCTGTAAGAGAAATTTTTGGACCATGAGCAGAAGGCTTTACAACACTCACTTAATACTTTTGTTGGAAACCGCCATTTACAATTGATGAGGGGGAAAGCAGAAAATGTACTGCAGGTCTAAGGTGATATGTCCACAAAAAAGTGCTTAAGTTGAATATTTCAAAGGGCAACCTGAGAATTCAGTGGGTGAATTATGCATAATCAATGTAAAACACAAGTTCAGCAGCACCCAAATAAAACAATGCTTTTAAGAATGACTGCAGTGGTTTACGGTTATCTTAATCCATATAGGGATTCCTATTTAATCTCTAATTTAATTAAATAAGATAAAATAGGTGTTCAAGCACCTAAAAATCCTTTTTAAGATAATAAAAAATCATATCTCGTACTTATGCACGATTCACCAGGGGAAACAGCAACACCCACTGAGTTTCCCGTTTTAGTTAAAGTTAGTGAAAAGACGCATGTCTAGAAGTACAGCTAGTTTTAAGTCCAAATGCAGTCTGAGACATTTCTGCAAAGCTCTACATCTCTAGTAGGATGTACCAATATTTACACAAACTTTATACTTTTGTTGATCTCTCTTGTGCTTCAAGTTTCTTTTCTTTTGTTTGGTTTTAAACCTTTAGACTGTTTTGCTGTGCATACATTGACAGCCAGTGGAGGTATCTCAGTTTCTCAGTGGCCATGCTGTTCTGTGTGCACGGGCCAAAAATAGCATCTTTTCCACCGAGCATTGCTATACCAATGCTGTTGTTTAACAGCGGCACAGAGAAACTGTCAAGACAAGTTTAGAAACTGCTTAACATTAGTAGTTTCCACTAACTAAAAAGGCCTGGTCTTGTACATATGTGCAATCAATGAGTAATTTTTTTTTTATATCTGAAATTATCTTTTTTCACATTATATATTGCATAAATTCATTTTTCATAATGAGATTTAAATAAAATATAATGTGAATTTTTAAATAAAACTGAACAAACTGAATAAGTAGGCTGGCTCTGCTGCAAATACATTTGGAGATGCTGGGGAAGGATGTCTCACAAGCTGGTGAACATACTGAACCAAGTCCTCACAACTTCAACACAACACAGTGAAGAACAAGATCTGGATTGTCACTTAATTATAGTTTGAACTAAAAGATATTTAACATTTTAATTACATAATATTTTATTGACCGCGACCCCGTTAGGGAAAAAGCGGTAGATAATGGATGGATGGATGGAATATTTTATTGATTGAATTTTATTTTTAAAACAAATGGCAGATTTGTTCTTTTGGCTTCAGCAGGAATCCGTGGGGAATTGTTTGTTTTATCCATCCAAAAGAGTAGATTCCATCATTTATTTTAGTCTAACTCTATCCTTTTTTATTTTTATTTTTTATTTTAATCAGATGCTGTATTCTGAAATATTTCAGTCTGAGATCGCCAACTTTAAAGTATTAGAGGCATAGTGGAGTTTTCCCATGGAGCACAGCCTTTAGGCACCAACGTCAATCTGGCACTGTAAGTAAACTAAATAATTAAATTGATGTTTGGGAAATGCGTACGCTTAAATCAATATGAATTACCTGCCAGGAGAGTGGCAGATAAACAAACTCCCTTCTACCTCTAACAAAAATGCTAAATGGGTTATTCTTTGTGCAACAAAATATAAATATTGAAGGTGCAAAATGCTCTCGATTTGCAAAATCGCCAACTTAAAAAGAATATATATATTTTAGGTAAATTATAAATCAGAGCAAATGTTTGTTTTTGAAGCAATGACTCAGGGGTTTATGTTAAAGTATCAGCTCAGTAAGTGAATTCACCGTCTCACAATGATCACCCACAGAGGACACACAAAGCTGTTGTGGTGTCTATATTGTATCTGAATGTAAACCACTCCAAAACCTATTTTCTAAATACACTGGCCTATTACTCTGTAGCGTTCATTTAGAGGTCAATGAGACAGAGTTCAAGCATTTTAATGCCTCAAAAATGTGTACAACACGAGGCAGGAACAACTGCAGCATGATTTATGCTGAGCAGAGGGGAATTTATGCTATGTCATGCAGAAAGAATAAAAGCATTGATATGAGCCAGCACACACACACAAACACACACACACACACACACCTTTGCTACAATTAGATCAATTTTAGCAAAGTTTCAGACATTTCTGGGATCAACTGTGTCACTTTTATTACATTGTCAACCAGTGGACCTTCATAGCAACAAGGGTTCATGTTAAAATAAATGTTATTTTCTGGAAACAAGAAACTGGCCGATGCCATCACAAGACACCCATGGGCCGTATTCTTGACATGACCCACTTGGGAGCCAGAACTTTTACATCCCCTCAGGGTGCAGATTGTTCAGAGTCGCAAACTGAGTCATGGGACCCATGATGTTCATTTCCCCTATGCTCCTTTCTACTTGCATCCAGCTTCCAAACCCCCCCACCCCCCACCCAACAATGTCTCCACCAAACCGCCTCCACACTCCCTTTGGCAGACGGACTATTACAGCTCCAGTTCGGGCTGAGGTCAAGCAGCAACACTGCTGGGGAGGTTCCATGTGATGAGCTATCCAACTCTGCTGTATGCAATGTACAAGCTGTGAGTGGGTGCTGCTAAAATGCTGCTCACTTTATATAATAAGTGCATTGTAGCGATACCCAAAGAGGGGTGAGTGTGTTTTTAGCTGTGTGGTGTAGGATGCCAAGCGTGATGGAAGTGGTGTGAGTACAAGTTTTTTTCTGGGAATCCTATATTAGTTATGTATCTGAATATAGTAGAAATACAATTTTCTAGTTTAGATGCAGCTTCCAGATATGTGTTGAACCACAGTCACTTCCTAATTGTCCAAATAAAGCTTTAAAAAGTTGGATCTTTTCGTGAATGTGGCTTTGGTTACATAATTGGAGCAGCAGAAATTTCTAAAATTATAGGGTGAAAACTAAAAGTAAAAAAAAAACATGTGGTCCCATCTGGTCACCTCTGTAGAGATGAGCATTTGTTTGTTTGTTTGTTTTGTTTTGTTTTGTTTTGTTAAGCATTTGTTCAAATTACTCAGTAGACTTTCCCACAGTCTGATGATGTAACAAACCAGCTCATTTATTTTCTCATGTACTTTTCAGGTGTCAACCATCCACTCTGTCACTACAAGCAGATTGAAGATACAGTACATTGTGTTTGTTGAACCCTTATTTTGTTTCGGTTAATATTCCCACTGCTCCTTTTCTGCATCTGTGTATCGCTTGAAAGCGCCTCACTCATTTTAACCTAACTTTAAGCAAATAAACTGTTAAATATTTTATTGGTCATTTCTAGGTTATCAGGGTAAAAAAGAACCTTTTTCTAACAAAAACACATTGAATCATGAATGCAGAGAAACACTAAAAGAGGATGCTAAAAGAAGCTGCTGCATAATTCAGAATTGGTTTGTTCTAAAGCTGATATTGACTTTCTGAGTGCGTTCATTGAATGCAGCGCTTTTTCTTTTTATAAACTGCTATACTGTAAAGGTAATTTGCAAAATTTAAAATTTTTTTAACCCCAGTGCTGTTTATGACTAGGTTCTGCTGGCGGGGAGGCACAAATAACAAGAAAGCATTGCAATAAATGTACTCTGGCTTCTCTCCTGATAACATCATGTGTAAAACCTCATCCGCTCACTGTTGCATATCTAATCCTCAAGTCCCTGCCTTTTCCTTGCAGATATACTTTGTTTCTTTGCCTGCAGCCAGAAACAAATGTGATATTAAATCTGACAGTCTGGCCTAACTCCTACTACTGTCTTTCATCAGTGTTAAAGAGGATGGGGCCAGTGTGCGCATCATAGCTGCTGGAAAATAAATTAACCTAATCTTCACATCAGGACACAAACACTGGCATGATAATGGCTTGTGTCACAACAACAATTTGTAATTAACCTTGGTCATAACTTTTACTATTTGTAAATAGTACAGATTATTTTTGGATTCTGATTTGAGGAATAATACATTTTAAGTACAACTATGTACAATACATGTTCACCCATTTACTATTTATTTACACAGAATATATCTATTTATTTTTATAAAGCTAACTAAACACTTATATTTTTCTGGCCAATGGTTTATTTTTCTTTTTTTAAAAGTACAAAAATTATCACTCAGTGTTAATTATGACAAGCAAAATGCATCTATTTAGTTTTTATTCATCTCTCAATTTATTTAATCCTCCTGCTGCTTTTGCTCTATGGCACGTCTGCATGTGCAGCTGATGCATAAATAATGGAAACTGCTTTAAAACAAGAAGATTCTTAGAATATTTGCTTTTGTTTTGTTTTGGCAGCCGGTCATGTGGTCGTTTGCCTCCTTTGTATTTCTTTTCCATCCTTCACTTAGCATCTAATCCAGCAGCAGAAGCTCCTTGGCCCATTTATCCTTTAATTGGAAAATGTCACTGCAGACGTAAATATTCTGACATAAGTGAGAAAAGCAGCAACAGAGCAAGTTATAGAGCTTTAAGTGTTAGTCTCCTGTCAGAAAGGTACTTTGTGGATTTACCTGTGAAACACTCTTACTGGGTTCAGATTAGAACCTGATCCTGTGTTGCTTTAATCTCTCTGCTTGCCTCTTTATAATCATTTGTAGCTTTATTTCTGGAAATGGAGTAAGAAACAGTTTGGTGAGTGATTTTTAGTTTAACCTACATTGTAAAACAGTTTACTGTACTTATCGGTGTACCTCAAGATTCCATGTTCAGCCCTTTAATTCCACCTTTTTTTGCAAAAACTTTATCACGGCAAAAACTTTATCATTGCAAAAACAAACAATTTTTCAAATTTAGCAGGGCATTGTTTGCCAATGTGATATGTCAACATTATATTTCCTTATTTTCAGTTGGATGTTCTGGAAAACCTTGCAACTCTGCCTTGGATGTGTCTTGGTTGGTGAGCAATTAAACAAAAAGCCTCAAATAAACTTTGGACACCCGATTCAAATGTTATCATGCCGTAAGCATCAATGTTAAACATGTCATGTTAACTCCTCCTTCTCTAGTTATTGGTTTGTTCTATCATCATTTAAATATATATTTCTGTAATTCTCTGTGATTCCACATGGTGATTGAAATTCCATCCATCCATTTTCTAACGCTTTGTCCCTAATGGGGTCGCGGGAGGGCTGGAGCCTATCCCAGCTGCCAACGGGCGAGAGGTGGGATACATCCTGGACAGGTTGCCAGTCCATGACAGGGCAAACACAGAGAGATACACATCAATACACACTCACACTCACTACTATGGGCAATTTTAGAGTCTCCAATCAGCCTATCCCCAAGGTCTTTGGACTGTGGGAGGAAGCCGGAGTACACGGAGAGAACCCACGCTAACAGGGGGAGAACATGCAAACGCCACACAGAAAGGGTCCCGGTTGGAGCCCCGCTCACACCAAGGCTCGAAATATTTCAATGTGATTTCTAAAATCTAATACTATTAATTGCAAAACAACACCACTCCTGCATCTTTTACAGTTTTCCTTCACTCCAATCTTCTTGCTTCTTTGGCCTGATAGTGATTTTATTCGGCTAATAATGAGTTGCGAATGGTACATCATGCATGTTCTTAAATACATTCTCTTACATGCAGCACCCTGCAAGTAGATCGGTTTGGTTGTTTTTTTTATGTATAACCCTGGTAAAAGATACTGAAACTTTTGTATTTAGGAATAAAACTAGCTCAGTCACAGCTCTGGCTGCTTGTGTCAGTCAGACGTATGCAAAACATCTGAGCATTCATTCATTTTCTACACTTGTCCAACACAGCCTTTCCAAGCCATCAGCATAGTAGACCCTGCACACGTTGCCTGTTCAACACAACTGGATTATAACTATATATTATTTTTAAACATAAAGAAACAGTTGCAGACATGCACCCCATTTGCTACAATATTTATAAACATCTAGTCTCACAGCACATTTGATTCTTCGCACCTCGACTCTTTCCTTACCAGATATAAAGCCTCTTTTGTAAATGAACACACACACACACACACACATGAATAAACACAATGTGCTGATGTTGTTTACCTTGAGGTTGTGTCTGTATGCAGCATCCAGCACAGCTGGCACCATATCCTCTGCAGGTTCACCATTATCATCAGCCAGACCGGGAGGATACCAAGAAAGGATCAAAACCCCTAGAAACATAATTAGTCTGATGATTCATTCAGTTTCACAATGATTTTTATTTTTTATCTCATCATTATAACCTTTTAATAAAACAAAGGTTGTTTTTTTTATTTGTTTTTCCTTCATATTATGTGTTGCTTTGAAATTACTGAATATTTTGAGCAGATAGTTAAATTCCAATGGGGAACTGCTTGTTTATACTCTGTTGCGGGGTGAAAAATGGCTTTATATCAGCCACAGCAGTGCCTGGCACCAGGGAGACAATGGCACATCAGATATGCACTAAGAGCTAATTCATTAAACTCCTCTCTGCCGGGCTGTTGTAGCTCATTAAATGGATTGTTTTAACAGAGCATTGTAAGCCGGCCCTCCCATGATCCATCTGTTACTGTGATGAGGTTTCACAGGATTGGATGGTCTGCTCATCATTCCGGATGGTGTACAATAACCCACTGAGCTGCAGGACAGAAACATCAGGCCCTATCATGTGTAGTCTGCTGATGCCTGACACATCAGCCTGTTACCTGATACCAGGCAATAGATTATTAGTCTCTAGTTCAGTAAGCCAGTAAGGGTTGAGAAGATAACATAAAGGTTGTTAAATTTCCATAAGCCTTTCACAAGATACATTATGTAAGCCTTTGTAAAATATATATATATATATATATATATATATATATCCTATATATAGGCATATGAGGCATTAATGCTTTATATCCACTTTAAATAATCTCACAGTTACTTTTTTTTGCAGTTTTTTGTTATGTTGGGTGTTTCAAACTGGTGCTTCCTGGAAAAGAAGTGAACCAGTCCATGCTTGGGGGTTTTATCTGAGTGTTAGGGAGCTGTCCAGTGAATGTGTGGTGCTGAAAATGTCCCGCACCCCTCAAGAAGTCGTGTTTCTGTGAAATCTGCTGAGCACAACAGGAACAACACTAAGCTGTCTTTACTCCACAAAAATTCCACGGTGCGTCTCTGAGCTGTATTGGCTACCTGCAGCGGATGCTCCAATTTGCTCCATGTGAGACTCCAGGACGTCCGGATCCCGAGAGCTGTACGGATTCAGTTCGGGATAGAAACTGGAGCCGATGTCCTCGGGTGGCATGTGTCTCCCTCTCGGGTAGCTGGATGAGATCTTGGGGTCCCAGTGAGGAACCAGGATGTGGTCCCAATGAATGTATTTCCCATCCATATATGGGCTGCCATACCAGGTATAGTAAAAAATATGAAGATCATAAAAAATTATTCCTTCGGGGCCAGAATTAAACAAAACTGCCTTGGTGTTGCTGCCAGGCGGAGGAGCCTTATCCGGAACCGCGGTCGCCTCGCGGGGCACAGAGCGCCGGTCCATTTTCCCTCCTAACATTGGAAGGAGTCCCAAGCCGGGAGCCAGATCCGAGAAGCCGTCGGTGGGCTTTAGAGTCCTCAGTCCCATTAAAGTGCCAAAAATGAACAGCATAAAAAGAAACAGAGCAACGCAAGCCTTTCTGCGTAGCCTTGCCATAGTTGGTAAGAGTTGAGGGAGCTAAAAACAGCGCAGACTGGGGGAAGAGCGCAAATAAAACAAGCCCCTGTCCCGTATCTGCACAGAGATGGAGCTCACCTATCAACTGTCCCACCGCATGATACAAAAAAAGAGCCAATGTCGGAACAAAACAGTCTACATGATTGCAGCCTCGACCTTGCACACACCCTAATTCAGCTTTTTATGGCTTTTTTTTTTTACTTAACTTTACTTTGCATATTTTGTTCCCAATTTGACTGCGCTGCAAACTGTAACCTTTAACAGGAACACATGTTCTATCATACGAGAATAAGCTCCGTGAGCAAATATGTACCAGTTAATTTCCAGTCCACAAGCATCCGTTCCTTAAAACTCTCTGCTCAGCTGATGTCCATCCCAGAAGCTGTTTCTCACACGCGACACATGGCTGGTGTCCCTCTCGTACTGACGGTCCAAAATGGTTTGAAAATGAACGGTGGTTGGCCGGTTTCTCTTCCACACTTTGTTTTCGACGCACAGAGAGGCGGGGCCCGTCTCGTCATCCTTAAAAGTCTTCGTGTGACTGCACACACTTTAAAATTGAATAAAAGAAAAGATAAGCTTGTTACATCTGCTGCAGCCTGTAGGTCTTTGTTGTAACTATGAACAGACCTAAAAGGAAACGATCATTGTTACTCATTCTTTTTGGTTTAGTAAAATTAACACAGTTATTAGATTTTTATAGGTAAAACTTCTGTGCTGATTTCTGTAGCTTGTGCTTATTGTTTCAACCACTACCGCCATCTAGTGTTTACTTTGATGAACTGTTGCAGCGATGCCTTCAATAGTGACAGATGTGTCTAAAATGCGGAGAAAAGGGGAAAATACAAATAGTTACTGCTAAAAAAAAAAGCCTGCTGGGCTATTAAAATGCTTTGAAGCAACTTAAACTTAAATATAATTTACCCTTTTTTTTTATCAAATCTGAATATTTCTTTTAGATTAGCCTTCTGGCTCATAAGCGGAAAGTGTTTTGGGAAGCATAACTCCCTGCGTTGCACCAAAGGCTAAAACTTGATAAACGACTGAATAAAGTGCCCCTATCATCGCGAGACAATATAACTGGGATCTTTTTTTATTTGATTCCAGCTTCGGGGAGAAAAAAATAAGCATTTAGATGTCGCACCTCTACAATGGAAACGAGCTGACACTTTATTAAGTATTTTTTGTCTCTTTATTTATTACTCTTCAGTGTGAATGAGAGGTTGTACATTGTATACCGTCATTTTCATAGAAAGTCTTTAATCTAAAGAAAAACTGGTTTTATTTTATTTATCCAGAAACAATTTAGGTAGCACAGATTGCAGGTTAGTGGCTGAATATCAGATGTTGACATTTTAGATTGATAGAGCTTCAAGTAGGGGAATAAAAAGGGATCATACCTACAATTATTTAACTTATTTTATTTACAACTTTATCAAGAAACTTTTTTTTTCTTTATATTTTATTTTAGGATAGAGCGTGAGTGTGTATGGTTGTTTGTCCATGTGTGTTGACCCTGTGATGGACTGGCGACCTGACCAGGGTGTACCCCACCTCCCGGAATAAGTGGTAGAAAATAGATGGATGGATGGATGGATGGATGGATGGATGGATGGACGGACCACCACTCAAAAAAGCAACAAAATGCAAATGCTACCACTCATATCCTAATTTAAACTAATTTCAAGGTCATCCAACATGAAATAATCATGCATTGGCTTGCAAACGGGATGGACAAGGACATTACAATATTAAAGACAACTCTATATAAGCAGACTTAACCTAAAGAGCGTGACATCAACTCTGTACAGGTTTTATTAGTATCCAGAGTCAAGTATGCTACTGCAGAAATCGCCCAACGTCTGCAGGACCCCTCCAATTCATCCAGATTATTGTTATTATTGTTTTTAATTTTTTTCTCTGTGAAACATTTGTTTCCCCTGACTGTAGCCACTGTCAGGAGTATATTTTGAACGCATGGTTTTATAACAAAGCAGCCATGTAAACAGCCATGTCTTATAAAAAAAATGGTAGCCCCTCTTTTTCTGACGTGTCATGTGGCATTTTGGTGATGTGAAAAGGATTTAAGCACGATCTGACATTAAAGCATCATTGTCATTATCATCATCATCATCATCACTAAATGTTGTGTTACGGGTCCACAAGGGGTCGTTGTGGTTGCAGGGATAAACTAAACCTTTCAATCACGATTCATTCATGTCACTTCTGAAGCTCATAAGTCAAAAGAAAGGCCTATGCAGACAACTTCCTGTAACCAATAATTCATATTTAGTTTATATTTATTCAGGCTATTCTAAACAAATTCTTATCTATTTATCCTAATTTATTCTGCCTTTTTTTGTTTGATTTCATTATGATAAAAATACAAAAAGACGCGCTTTAAAAGGATTTTAGCATAAAAAGAAACCAAATCAAATCATTTAAAACTCTTGGTTACTTTAGATTTTATTGTTTGTTTGTTTATTTGTTTGTTTAGATGTAGCCTAAATTCTTAGTGTAGCCTTGGTTTGATATAGGTCTGATCTTTAATACATCCATCACTCCAATAGGACACGTGTCAACATCTTACCATGATGTGATCAATCACTATCGATCCATGGATTCATTTCCCTGTTTCCATGAGGCATATATTTAGGTTATTTACTATGTTGCATATTTTGTCTCATAAAACCAAATTGAACCCTTCTCTTTACATCATAGGTAATTTTGGATTAAAGATCTTACATCTGCATTTGGGGGAAGAGGGGGGGGGGGTGTTTTGAGATGTAGGAGTCAGCAACATGCACGAACACAGCCTACTATTCCCTCCCCCATTAAAATGTCGTCTGAATTACTATTACAATTTTTTTTTTCATTCTTGGGCAACATACTAATTATAGGCTATACACAGCAAAAAAATCATTTACAAAGGCAGCCTTTTGACAATAAAACATTTTTCTTTTTTAAAGAAAATCCACCCAGGTAACCCGTTTTAAAACATCTCATTCCTTTTTTCCTCTCACCCTTCACTGTGCAGGCCTACACAGTTACATGCTGTCCAAACAATATGATAATAGAAGAAAAAGAAGAAGCGGAAAGAAGAGCGGATTGTGACATGTTTAATGATAAATATACCTAACTTTAATAATCAAAATTGAACATACGATGCAGTTCAGTTTTCCTAAATTTACTGCTACTGTATTATTTTTTGGGGAAAAAACCTATTTATAACATTATATGACAATATTACTTTATCATGATTGGCCCTTATGCATGCATCCTTGGGGACTGTAATCGTGAATCACGTGGACATGACCGAGAGTGTGGGGGTTTGTTGGATGAGAAATTGTCATTCATATTGACCAACAGTGCTGACCACTGCAGGAGAGCCAAAACGCGCCTCTGGAAACGGGGCTCGGCAGCGCTGAACACTGGGAATAAACCATCAACCGACATGGCAGAAGGTATGCTGAGAGCTTTATTCTCCTTGTTTTTCTTAGTTTTTATCTTTCAGAATGATTGGAGTGCCTTCTTTAGGGGCAGGGTTTAGTGGCATTGTTTAAGATGTTATGATGGGGGGAGGGAGGGGGGTATAGGGGGGGCATTCTTCAGCAAAAAAAAAAAAAAAAAATCCCCCCCTCGTTGACCCCCCACCTCTCATTGTTTAGATGGAATAGGTTGCCAGCCCCCTTTTGTTTACCTCCCCTCTCCAGCTTTCCCTCTCGCTGCGCAGTTTCGGCTTTTCACAGCATTTTGCATGAAAGTGGCAATCTGGGAGGATTACCCAGTTTGAGGGCTAAAAAAAAAAAGGATACTGTAGCTTGGGTGCTGATTTTGACTCAAGGCAGAGCTGAAAATATGGGTTCCGTTTCCAACCAGGAATTTCCAGGTGGGGTAACTTTATGCGGCGCTTTGAGGTTTTGCGGGTTCATTAAGCTGTTTTCTGCTGGACTTTTTGTAATGGGATCTTTTAAAGCATTGGGCACGCGATGTAGCCCCAACATGCTGAGGAAACCCTGAAACCTGCAAAAGATCACTCCTTTTACACCTACTTGTAGCATTTTCACTAAAAGATTATGCCAAAAACCGGAGTTCAGCGTGTGCGACTCATTGATTCGTATCGATTACTGATGCGGTAAAATACATAGGAGTTGTAAATCTCACAGACATGATGTTGTCTGGATAAAGTGTGCGACTTTTTGTATTTCTCTCTAACTTTTCATCGCCACTTTAAATTGTAGGTGTAATATTTTCATTACAGGAGTGTGTAAGACTGAGGAAGAGGAAGGACCGAGTACAGAGGAGGATTCGCAGTCTTTCCACGGGCTCGGTGTGTGCAAGTGGTTCAATGTCCGCATGGGCTTCGGGTTTCTCTCCATGACCAACCGGGAGGGAGTGCCGCTGGACGAACCGGTTGATGTGTTTGTCCATCAGGTAAGATCTGCTCGTGCGCTCACATTTAGGTGCAGGAAATATTCCTCTTCCTGCACCTCACCAAGTGTGTGTAGGCTAAAAGAAAAATATCCTATAGGCTATAATTCCCTTACGCATAAGGAGAACCTCACACACACACACACCAAAACCGGCTGGTTCCACCTGTTTCCAATGCAACTTAATTAATTTGTGATGTTTTACTTGCAGTTAAACGGAAATGTTTCAACAAGAAGCCAAATATCTATGTAAAAAGTTAATGCAGGATGTATATATTTTAAAGATATATTATAAGCAAAACATTTAGGTGAAGGAAAATAAATGTAGTTGTAGGCCTGCAGGCTGTTTGCTGTGTGGTGGGTGTTTCTCCTTACAAAAACACGTGTTACAACCAAAAGAGAGCCGAGGCCTCTATAAGGTTTTTGTATTCCTGTCGGCTGTGTGATGGGAGAGGTGAGAACATGTTGTTTATTGAAGATTATACACTTAGATCACCGTGGGCTGCATTTAAAAACGAATTCTTTAAAAACTAAACGAATAAATTGATCTCTTCCTTAAAATGTGTCTAGGTTATTGATTGAGGGATTGTAATAGCAACATTGGATGATAACATTGATTTTGTTGTTGTTGTTTTTAATGAAAACAACATGTTTGGGTTGATGTGTACACTTCAGAGGAGATAGAGCTATTTTATGTACATTTCAGCACTTTCAACCAAGTTTTTTTGGAGCTATGGTTTGACTAGTCTCATGCATTTCCCCCTTAATTGCATTGTCTTTTGCTTTTACTTTAAAAATGTTTCTTTTGATACAAAGACACATTTTCTCACATCACTGATATTGATCTAAACCTTAATCCTTAAATGGAGTGATGGTGAAGCTGAAGGGAAAGAGGGGGGTGGTTGCCTATCCCTCCTCATCTTTGCACGAGAGCCTCCATTTCTGACTGATAAGATAAAGGTTTAGCATGTGAATGAAAGGCATCCCTACTAGCTGCTCATTCACCTCAAAGTTCCTGTCATAAAGTGATTAAAGGCTTTTGGTTGTCTGCTCAACCCTCTTTGTGTGTGTGTGTGGTGGGCATAGTGCTATGCTGTTCTTACAGCCAGGATTACTTTAAAGAAGACCTCTGGTTTATTTGTGTATTTCCTTGTTCCCTCTGCATCATTGCAGAGAAATTTGAATGCACCGTGAGACTAAGCTTAGCTTAAATAAATCCTCAGAAAGTTTGCAGATTTTCTCTAAGGAAGTTTTTTTTCTGTCTGTCTGCCCTTGATGCATATAGAGAGATTTAATTGCTCTGTGGAAGAACCACAAGATGTACAGGACATTGATATTTTATTAACTCATATTGCAAATCAAAACATGGGTTCAGCTGAGAACAGACATTTAGTACTTGGTAGTACTCTTAGTTTAGTATTCCAGCAATAAGATGAGTTGTATAATTCATCAATTCAGATGTACTTTTCGCTGCGGAAATTCATCTTTCCAAGGTGTTTTCTAAAAAGTGTCTCATGGACTGCAAGACTTTTGCTCTGTTTAAATGTTAAAATCTATAACTTTTGCTTTATATCTCTGGAGACATTAAATTATTTCTCAAATTCAGTCAAGAATGATGTTTTATTTATTTTTTTTTAAGAAGAAAAAAGTGTGATTCTAGCCATGTCCAGGAGAAGCAATACCCAATCGCAGACATATCCAGCATTGATGGATGTGTAGGGGATCTGACTACGCTAAAGACTTCCATCCAAAAATTAGTGGCCACGTGTCAATGAAAATTAAGTCCCAGGAAGCACTGGCCTTTGTGCAGGTCGACAATAGAGCCATGCATCTGAATGAAGCACCCCTCGGTTGTGACCAAGCCCCTCTTTGTCTCTGCGGTAGTCCTGCTATTGTCCCTCGCTGCTGTGATGTCTTTCTTTGCCTTACTTGGCTTCCAGACATATTCTGTACATTCTTTACAGTAGACTCTGCTGATTCTGAATCAACATCTGAGATCTTTCAGGATAAATGACCCCACCCTGATCCCTTACCTGTGTATGCATAACCTAATGTGGCTGTTGAAGGGTCTTTTATGGGGGTGGGGAGGGTCACACATGGGAGAGGAAGTGGGTTAACGGTCACCAGGACAGAGAGGCCTGTTGGGACTGGGACTCTGTGGATGTCCATGGTGCCACTCAAGTGTCATGGCTTACCAGTCATGCTTTGTTGCTGCTCAGGACTTCACAGCAGATGCTTAGCCTTTGCTGCAAGTTTCAGGAGTTGGGGGGGCAAAAACAACAAAACACTTTTGTAACTCTCATAAGAAGCTGCTAGTTTGCAGCAGTTTGGTATGATCACTAATTGATGTAGATCCTGGGTGTTTGTGTAAAGTGAAGCTACTTCTCATGAGATGTATTGTTTTGATTCGTTTCAGTTATGTTCTACTTTAAATGTCACTTGTCACAGTAAATTGCATGCTTTGTGTTGTTGGTACTTTTGACAAACTGAATGCAGACCATTGGTCATAAGGGATAAATGGATGCTGTTTTGCCTGAAGTGGAATGAAAGAAATGGGATTACCGCCTATCAAAACAAATCTGCTAGTTTAATAGATTGCCTTTCCTATGTCAACAGTTTGCTGTATGCGTGACAATTTAATCTTATAGTCCCACCAAGGGAGTTTTTAAAAGGGGATTCCCATGACGTGTTAACCAGTCTGAAGGATTTATCCTCAAACTTGTGCCACACCTTTTCTTCCTTTATCTCCGTTTTGCTTCTTTGGCAAGCGGAAATGTTCCTTGCATGAATTAAAAATAATGTTTTTTTTTACTACAGGAGCACGTTGCAACAATTGTTGAGTTGCCCTGAACCCTGAGTTGCTAAGGGTTCAGTTCTTCATGCCTATTGTTTGTATAGGAAGCAAACGCACCACTTAAACATTGTTGCTCATTAAAATTGCAGCTAAATGATGAGCAGTATGTGTGTGTAAGATCACACATTAAAGCAGCCATATCAAAAAGGAGCATTAATCATTTGCGCCTTCCCTCAGCTTATATCTTTCATGTCTTTGTGCCAAACAACTATCCAAGGAATGTCACCCTGACCCCCAACCTCACAGAGAAGACTCACTGCCTTGTCACCCCACCCCCATCGTGAGCACCAACCCTTGTATCCTGTAGTTTAGGGATAGTGGTGGTGGTCAGTGTGTTAGTGGAGCTTTGTAAATTGGGTGGGAAAAGGGATGGGGGTGGGGGCAGCAGTGTGGAATGCTGTTCCTCTGGTGGGGAGAGAGGTTGAAGGTTATCCTCACCAGGTTTACCACTCAAACACAGAGGAAAAGACAATGCAGCATTAAGAAAACAGTGCTTTGCAATACACAGTGGTGTGTACAAGCTGTGGGGTGAAGCAGAAAGCTTCTCTGTGCATGTTTATTTATCAGGTGTGGCACCTTGGTGATCACCTTAAAATACCAGATTCCTGATAAGTGTAATCAGTGGTGAATGGATGGGGGTTGTTGTCAGAGGTCAAAGTCTCCCCAGGCACACTGTGGAGGTAATCTGGTGAATATGGAGCATTTCAAATATTACATTGCCACCATTCATTCTCACTAATATGTGGGGATAAATCTTAACACGGCTTCATGATTTCCTGGTTCAGCATGTACAATGTAGACATCTTGATGCAGGTGATTTAGAGTTTGATGCTCACAAGTCTCCAACTTGTTCCCTTTCAGAGCAAATTGCACATGGAAGGCTTCCGTAGCCTGAAGGAGGGTGAAGCGGTCGAGTTTACCTTCAAAAAGTCATCAAAAGGGCTGGAGTCGCAGCGAGTTACTGGACCAGGTGGCATTCACTGTGTGGGGAGTGAGCGAAGGCCCAAAGGCAAGAAGGTCCAAAAGCGACGTTCAAAAGGAGACAGGTGAGCAAGGACAAACTGGGAAGGGAACTGCAACCTGTGATTGTGCGTAATCCTAACTATTATAGTGCCACATTCAAGACAAAACATGTTGGAGCATAATTTGATTCCCTTCCTGTTAAACTGGATTCAGACTAATAAATAGTTGACCTTTTGTGTGAAAAAAAAAAGATTTTCAAACAACACTTGAAGGCCAACAGTCCCATATAATTACCCTTTCCTGGCATGTCTTTAATTAATACAATGATCAAGCTAAATTCACTGTCTTCTGGATACAAACATTTTAAAACAAAATGTGATCAATGTGTCAAAATGCCTTAAATGAAAAGAAACTTAAAAACTCCCCTGTAAGCATTTTTAGTCAGCAGATAGGAAGTATAGAAACCATTGCTAATGTAATTAAGAAGCAAGTACATCCAAACTTATTGAGGAATGATGGAAAGCAACCAATAAAGTAACAATAAATGTTTTGGTTTATCCTAAAATGATACAATAATGACTAAAATTTGTTGGAAAGAGTAAATAGGTCAACACACTCAGCAATGTGGTCATTGTTGTGTTCAGTTTGATTTCTTTTTAACCATTTTCTTTCCGTTCTCTGGAACCCCAACCCCCCACCTCTATTCCCAGCAAGGGTCACATCAGCAGGCCTGACATGTGACCTGGATCAATAACTGTTTAAATCTGCTGGTCCCTGGTGGATTCAAACCAACCCACTTTCTCTTCTCTCCTACTAAACCTCCACTTTCAAAATAAGTAGTTAATTCAACACCAACTCCAAAACACACTTGCAATTTATTAACATAATCTCTGTGAAGCTGTTTGTGTTGTTCTATAATTTCTTTTTTAAATGATTTTTTTAGGACTTTATGCTTGTATAGCTAATGCAGGGAAAAATATACCAACCTAAACTTGTTCTGTGTTAAACAAGACTTCCCTAAATGCTGTATAAGGTCTTGTCAGTAAACATAATCTTAAGACGACATAACAGAAAATGGAAAGAAAAATATTTCCCCTTCAGAAGAAGAAAATAAAACTAATAGGGTCCGGATATTTAGGTAACTTTTTGACTATCGATATGTTGCAGGGTTAGAGGTGTATCATCTTCACCTCTGGTCAGTTATGATTACAACAAGAGACAAGTGAGTGTGAGAACAGAGATCATTACAGCCTCAAAGAGTCCTGTGAGAACACAATGGTTCAATACTTCTGCCTAGATCACACTGATCCATGGATAAGGCATGGTTTCCCTTTAGAATATGTCATTAAGAAATACTAGATTGTGTTTCAAGGATTTGTTTGACTATCCAGTTGTATTTTTAGTAGAATAAATAAAGTGGACACATTTTAAAATTTGACACCTGATTGTTATATTTTAGAGCCCTGACGTTGCTCTGACTGTGTGTTATATAACATATCTTGTATAATAGATTGTGGAAGTGGAGAAAAAAAAGCTCCTAACCATTTAATTGATAGCAGATGCAAACACCCAGGCAAGGGGGTGAAAGGTCACTGTTGTCATGGCAACCTTGTATGAATAAAAGGAAGAGAACTGGGGCTCGGATGGGATTGGGGGAGGTTGGGGAGGGTCAGGGTTCAGAGGTCATTACTGCAGCTTTTTTAGACAAAGGGACTACTTCCACTTGCCTCCTGATGGATGCTGAAGTAGGGAGCTTCTGTGATATGAGACGTTATAGACCTTGACACCACCCAAACAGCTAAAGCTACAAAGCCATCCCGACCCCCTTCTAAATATCATCTGTTGCCTCAGAGGTGGCAGGAGGATCCACAGAGGCACAGTTTGACCGCCCTATGCCTACAACCCATCTGTCTTCACCCCTCCCGTGCACGTGGCCATCCAATAGATTATGTTCAAACAGCAGTAACCATAGGGCACCACTGATGACACTTACTGACCTCACAGGGTGTTTCTTTCTTAAGTTCAATGGTGATGAATCAGATGCCACGCTTTGATACAATAAGGTCCAACCGGAAACTTCTGTCAGTGACAAACTAACTAAAAGAACATGTGGCTCCAAACCACTGAGGTAATGGTCAATCCCAGGGATACGTGACAAAAGGAGAACTGGAGCCCCACTATCTCTAAACTCCTGTTGCTAACAATATGCCACATTTTGTATGGAGGCTGAGATCATCTAAGAACCGTGAAAGGTTTTAAAAGTTTAAAACCTTTTTTTCCCCACCCAGAGTTCAGTGATATGCCTCTGAATCCCCTAAAGTTTTCAGAGGTGAAATGCTGCCATCTAGTGACAAATAAGTGAAACTGAAATCTGCATGTCTTCTGCGCTGCAAAGGCACAAAAACATGCTATTTATTTGATTCAGGTTGGTAAGTTTAATCCAAAATCCAAAAGTTGCTGGATAGTAGATTTCTACTTAAGCGCCCCTGTTTTAGATAATAAGGGAGAGTTTTATGCATAGACAGCTGTGATGTGTATGAATTAAAATACAGTTATGCATGTATATTGTGCAAGGCTTTTTATTGACATAAAACTCTTTCCCATGTAAAAAGGGGATCTAAAGTACAATATAAGATGCAAAAAGAGAGGCATATGCAGTTTTTATCAACTCACTGTTGCTGTCTTAAAACATTATAAAAAGATTTGCTTGGTTCAGGACTATCTGTACACTTCAGCCATGTTTTAATAATTTGTAAAATGAACAAAAACAGCCCTATGTTGTTGATATATTTCAATATGAATAACATAATGTGATTAAATATACACATAGTAAGAAGTTTTTTAGATTAAATATTGTTAAACAATTTTTCTTTCAGGTGAGATTATCACATCTTTTTAATAAAAACGTTAACATTCAAATAAGTAACCTGCTATTATTATATTATACAATTAGCTCTGGGAATAACCGAACAGAAAGATTAAACAACTAAATAAATTCCTGTTTCCATTCTTGTAGGTGTTATAACTGTGGAGGCCTGGACCATCATGCTAAAGAGTGCAAATTGCCACCCCAGCCCAAGAAGTGCCATTTCTGCCAGAGCATCGACCACATGGTCGCTAGCTGTCCAATCAAAGCACAACAGTCGTCACCGGGTTCTCAGGGAAAACCGTCCCCCATCAAACGAGATGAGGGGGAGCAGTCGGCGCCCCCTCCTGAGGCCTCTGATTAAAGGTGTACTTGATTGAGCCATTCCAAAGCACAGAGGCCAATCAGTGCTTTGACGACGACGTCTCCCAGTTGTTGAAGCTGCTTTTGGAATTACCTCAGGTTAAAAAAATAATACTCAAGAATGTTTTTCATTGTGTCTGTAGGTATAACACTCAGGAATACTGCTGTATTGTTGCACTCAGGAATTGCTAAATGCATTAATCACTGCTTGGGGGGTTCAGGCCGTTGAGAGCGATGCCATGTAACAGATTATCTTAAAGATGTCGTCAATTTCTTTCAGGCGACACTATACCTCCTCATGGGCTTTAGACATCCTCAGTTATTAGTCTTATCTTTAATATGTCAGTAAAGAGCTACACTTTTGCTGCCTTACTATTTAGTCTCCTCCCTGACTGTTATATTTCACCATCAACAACCCAGAGATCTAACAGTATCTCTGTAATGAATGTTGGCATCACATGGGGGTTGGGAGGGTTCACAACATAATACGGGACGGGTTTAAGGGTATACCTATTGGCGATGTCTCGGCATTAGCCAATATTGCAATTGACCATCCAGTTTTTCTGGGGCCAAATGAATGTAAGACCAAAAGTGGTTTCCTGGTTTTGGTCAATTGTACGCGTTTATATAATATCACTTTTTACCATTCAGCATTTTGCTGATTGGTATAGTCTACCTCACTGATGCATGTTTGGTCTGCTATCCTAACTGCTGATGGTAAACCAAAATATTTTCAGACTACAGCTTTTGAGATTTTTTTCCTTTAATTTTTTATTTTATTAAATTGGGATTAAATCAAATCCTTTTTGCACTACAGTATTCAAGACTGGCATTATCTGTAATATTAATGAATAACTAGATATCACTTCAAAATGTAACTGGCAGTGATTTAGCTCCTCGCCGGGCTGCATTGCACAGGTGTACTTTAAGGTCTGACTAACTCTGTGGTGAGTTAAGGTTGGAGCTGCAACTAATGAGCCCACACATGAGACTTTTCTTCAACCTTTCAAATGCTTCGTCTTGCATTCACAGAGGAAAGAAAGCTGTAGTTCATCTTCAGTTTAAGGTGACTACTTGTTAGGAGGAAGTGGAGTCAGCAGAACCCACTTCCTGTCTTAGCTGGTGTTAAAAGCACAAGACCAACATTTTACCTATTCAGAAATGTCATTGCTTGGAGGGTTGAGATAATCCTAAATTTGACCCAGAGAGGGCAGCACATGACTGCTTTTCACCCTGATGTTAGCTTATTCTTTAGTTTCTGAGATAATCTGCAGTTTACTCTCTTTTTTTTATTGGCTGCTGTTTAAGACTGCTGCTTTGTAAGTGCTTTAACTTGGATTTGATGGAATTCCAATCAGTAGAATACTCAACCACATAACACATGCAACGTCATAAAATACATGACCTGTGCTAAGTTACTAAGGAGTCCGGCTAGCTCTCCTCTTTGTACTTGAACATTAAAAGAGGAAGAATCAGACATGATGTTACCAGTGGAAAGGCTGGTGTTTTTGTTTATATTCAGTGTGATCCATTTTCTAGGTAGATATTTAAGACTTTACCTCCCTATAACCCTTAGTAGGGTCATAGTTCAGGAACACCAAGCCTGCACGGAGGAGCATGTAGGTCTAGCTAGCTAATCAGCATTTTACTCCCATTTTACAGGAGAAGCTGATTTGAGACTTTTACATCCAATTAATATATATGTAAAATTATTCTAAAGTCTTTTTTTTAATCATGCTACTTATTTATTTTAGTCCAAGAGGGCTGCAGCTTCTCCTTCTGCTCCTGATGAAGCCTCTCAGCAATGAATGTTTGAGTATAGACATCAAAAAACAGCAAACTGTCATTAAAAGCTATAAATGGTTTGAGAATATATTTTTTTTCAACAACCAGGTACTCTTATTACTGTAGATATTTAGTAGATAAATACAATTTCAATTTCTTTAATTTAATTCTGTATGAAAACAATGTTACGGTAATATATTGCAACACAAAAATAACTATTTACAGTGCATACTGTACAGGTACATAGTATAACGATGACTGATGTAAACTGTGAGGTTTTTGTTTCTTGTTTTTTTTTTTGTCATTTGGTTGTTTTTTGTGCTTCTTTTGCTTTTTAGTTTTTTTGTTTGTTTTTTTTAGTGCTCAGAACAAAAGCAGATTGTTATTTCTATCTATGCTAAAACTAATGCAATGTCACTCTGCACTAATCATGTGTAAGATGCATTAATTTGTTTTATATATTTCAGTTTAATCACCTTTGAATATATATATATTCCATATTTTATATACGTACTGTTTTGTTTTCATAAACCACATATGGTTTTAAGGCTGGAGGGGAAAAACAACAATCTCTACTCTTTGGCTCATCTCAGGAATGACCAATCTGAAAACTCAGGGACTGCTTCAGATTGATTAAATTGAGCCAAAGAGTATCCATTCAAGAATAAACAAATGTTTGTTTATCCATGCCACATGAAGAATATAAGGAAGTCTAAGTAAAACGAGCTTGGGAATTTCTTGATGCAGTTCCTCTTTATTTGAGATTTTGGTTATTTAGTTACACAACTGACGACTACTAACAATAAGCTAATGCTGACGCTTTCTCACACTTTTGCATCCTTCTTTGTAGCCAGAATGATGATGTTCTTTGTCCTCATTTGTGTACCATGAAGAAAATGTTCAGCTATTATTGTCATTTTTCCTCTATAATTGTTTTAGATGGGGGGATTTAGTAGAATATTGTAAAGGGACTGGGGCTAGTAGCATATAATCGTCTCACCTCAACATCTTGATATTGGTGTTTCAGACTATCAGTTCTTATGACGAGAAGAATGTGTTACAAATGACTCAACACTCAGATTATGCTGTACTAGATGATTGTTTTGTACAAGATTTCCCATTTATTTCCCATCAGTTTGCAGAAACATACACTGTTTATTCTTTCACTCAGGTAATGAAAGGATTGAAATGTGCTGATGAATGTGCTGCCCTTTGGTGAAATTATTTACTTTTCTGTTCATTTTTTAAAATTTAACATGTACTATTATAGTGCCAGTATGTCCTCCAACTTGAATGTAATTTCTCCTAAAATAATAGAGAAAAGACACATTACTAATCAGACTTTGAATAGCAGCGATTTCTTTATCTTTCAAACTCAGCTTCACAGATACAAGTTACAGGTTAAGTGTTACAATATTTACAGTATTTGGTTGTCTTAACTTTGCCCTTTTTATTATATAATTGATTTAGTGTCATTGTAATTTTTTTTAATTGTCTGGTTAGCTTCCTTTTTAAAATCCCAAAACTCGTGGGACTGAAGCTCACAGGCTTTTTTTATGTTGCAGTTTTTTATGTGTTATTTTGTTTGTGACCATCAGCCATTAAGTTTAGGTCGCTGTCATTTATCTGGTGAATGACTTGGGGCTACTTCCAGAAAATTTGCATTTATTAATGATGAATGTATAAGTGTTTACTGCTATTGATCTACATTTATCTTGAACTCAGGCCATTTTATCAGTAACAGTGATGAGCAGCATGTAGAATTTACAAAGTATTACTGTGATTATGTTTCTATATCTAAAGATCTGCTCCATTTCATAATAAATATGTCCATATTCAGTTATTTTTCTTGTCTTCTTACTTCAAGGACATTCATCCAAACAAAAAAACTAATCCCAGTTTGAGGTCTTGCTGTGTATGTGATAAATACAACCAAAAAGCTGAAACGATATTAAAGTATGTTAACGTTTTTGATTTAATAGCTTTAAGAATCGTAAGCTTCAATAACTGCATTTGTTAAAGCGTGGCTTTTTGTGTTTGGCAGCTTGCAAAATATTCTGCTTCATTCAGATGCACCAGCAAACCTATGAGAAGATGCTACTTTCTAATTTCTTCAGGTAACCTTTCCTAGCATGTCACAATTTTTTACTTTCTCTAACTTTACAGTGAAAACTTTAGTATTTCATGTGACATCTGTGCAGTCTGACTTTGCACAATGTCACTTTGTGGTGAGCTTGTGGTCATACTTGAAAGATTAGCAGCTTTAAAAGAAAACGTTTTGTACCTTTCAATTATCTGTAAATCGAAAACATCTGAAACTAATAGGCAGCTCTAAATACTTCACAAACTGATGCTGTTGTCTTTCCTTCTTAGCGTTGTGTTAACACATCCTCCAGACTACCAAACTGGAAACTACTGCTCTTATAGAAATGCTCCCACTCCCTACTGAGAATTGGTAGAGGATGTACATTTATGCATGTAAACGTAGTGATGGCACGTCTGCAAGAAATGCATATTGAGAAACTGTCCGTTTAGCAAAGAAGTTAACTAGTTACTTTTATACACAAATAAATTTCTCCAATGTGCCCAAATATAAATAATGAAGAATTTCTTTTTATCAATGTAGTTACCTGGATCTTGATTTCACGGTCTTATAAATCAGGGATATTTTACATGCTCCAGCATATTTGATTTAAAGCAATTGGGTCTCTTGGCAACTTCTTTTTTATCAAGGTGTGTACTCAGTTTAAGTCGGTTGTGATGGAATACAGAAGCGTCTATGAAGATGTCTACCAGGCATAGAACTGGGAATCTTCAGTAGAAGTGCTGCTAGCCCAACTAGCTGAATTAAACAAAATGAATACATGAATGAATTAATTAATTTGCATGCTAAACTCCCCAACTATGTATAAAAAAATTCAAACATGATTGTTTTCTTCCATACAACGGAAAGTCGTCATGCTGTTTTATCATGACAGCATTTCAGTAGTAGTTTGAAACACATTTATAAATTAGGTGTGCCATGGTTTTAGAGTCACTTTACGTTATAGGAAATACTGCAAAAAAAAACCTATTAATTTCTCTGGTTTTCTTTAGTTAACCCAGTAAACCTTTAATGTTTTTCTCTGTGGTGTATTTCTGTGTTTGTCCACTAGAGGCGCTGTTCTATGTTTATATATGACGACAAAAACTTATGGGTAAAATCCAATATGGCCGTTGTACAGAAGCTGCGGGCTAAACGCATGCATTAAAATACAAATAGCATTATAAATCGTTGTTGTTAATATAACTTTAGGTTGGGTCCTGTATCGCGATGTGGGTGTCACTTCACACAATGTGTTTAAGAGGCCAAACAGCCTGTAGAAAAAGCTTAGTTTCTGTTTATTTTAAGCGGCCAGGGCACAGAGACGCTAACGTTTCCCACTTCAGTGGACGCTCCGTTCACTCATGCCAGGGACTTGTGTACAGAAGCCACGGAGACCCTTGTCGTGTCGTTCAGTAAGAACATCTGTATTAAAATAAGTACTTATATCCACCGCCAATGAATATATATTTGACAAAGATAGTCTCCGATAAAATAAACCATTCAATTAAGACTATCTGTTTTTCATTTACTTGATTTGCTGGTTTAAATTGTTTATATTCGCCATGATTTACCTCAAGCCGCGATATTATGTTATGTTTGCAACATTCGCAATGACAAATATGTAATATTGAGACTAGGAATTATGAATGTTTTTTCCTCATGGTTTTATTATACAATACAGAATTTATCTTAAATGATTTATTACTAAACTGTCATTCATTTTGCTGGTTAGTCACCATTAAGAACTCTGGTTACAATAAAAGCGTCCAGCTTTTTAGGATTCTGCTTGTTTCATGTTCTGTCTTTGGTGCTTTATGACTAATTCCAATTTTTCTCTCCCTTTTTATGACTGTCAGGTTGGAAAATATAGATCTGCCTTCTATAGGTGCAAATGACGTCCTAGTTAAAATGCTGGCGGCTCCAATCAACCCATCTGACATAAACATGATTCAGGGTATTTCTTTTCTTTCCTTTTTATTTGTCCACACAAGGGAACAACTGAAGTTAGCAACCTAACCTGAAAGTAACAGTACCTACCAACCTATTAGTGCAGCATGATTTTATCAATACAATGCCGTTGTTCTCATTTTGTTTTTCTTTCTTTTTAGGCACTTATGCTATCTTGCCTGGTCTCCCAGCTGTTGGGGGTAATGAGGGAGTGGCTCAGGTTATAGAAGTGGGGAGTGAAGTGGAGAGTCTCAAAGCTGGAGACTGGGTCATCCCAAGAGATGCTGGTCTTGGTATATTTTAGCATGTTGTGCACTAATGTGTGAACAGACCTTACCATGAAATAATAAAGTTTTTGTGCCTTTGTTTGAACAGGGACGTGGAAGACAAGGGCAGTGCTAGCTGAGGATGATGTCATCTCACTGCCAAGCGACATTTCCCTCCTGTCTGCTGCCACATTGGGGGTGAATCCCTGCACTGCCTTTAGGATGCTCTCTGACTTTGAGGACCTCAAACCAGGTACACACAGAGGGCCATAATATTTTCTCTCCTAAATATAAACCTTTGGTTATGACAAGGAGAAAACAGGATGATGATACTATCTCAATTGAAGCAACCATATTATTATTATTATAAGTATTATAGGATTAATTTGAATTGTAATTAAGTTACAGCCAAATACATTACAAGATACACAAAAAATCCACATAATAAGTTTTCCCCTTGATGTTCTTTAAGGTGATACTGTGATCCAGAATGCAGCAAACAGTGGCGTTGGGCAAGCTGTCATACAGATTGCTGCTGCAAGAGGAATAAGTACTATAAATGTTATCCGAGACAGGTAAAGAGATCTTTAAATCATTTACTTATATGTAAATATATATTTATTTATATATATATATATATATATATATAATTAGTTTTTCTTATTATGGGGTCTTTCTTTCTGACATTTGTAACAAAGACGTTTTTTAAACCAGCTGTAAACTTTTTAGTCAAGTCTTTTTTTCCTTTTAAAGGCCGCAGTTTGCAGAGCTTAGTGAGAGTCTAAAGACCATGGGAGCCAGTTATGTGGTTAAAGAAGAGGACCTGAGACGGCCTCAAATAAAGGACCTATTCAAGGTCCGTTTTTAAAAAGAACCTTAGTGATTGCGTAGTATTGGTTTTATTTTTAGTAATGAGGTCATTTTTTTAAAGACATGTGAAAAGCCCAAACTTGCATTAAATGGGGTTGGAGGCAAGAGTGCAACAGAATTGCTCCGTCATCTGCAGTAAGCCCTCTAATTCAACTCCACATTTTACATCTATATGATGCTTAAAATGTTTGGTTGCATTTCTCTGGTATATAACATCTACTTATCTCAGATTTGGAGGGTCTTTGGTGACATATGGAGGTATGTCCAAGCAGCCAGTTACTGTTCCTGTGGTAAGAAAGTCTTTCAGATTAGATTCACCCGATCAGTTTCACATCCTGTAAAATGTTGCTTATTTCCAGTTGGATGGTTACATTATTCCCACTCTGATTGCAATGATATCTTAAAGAAAACACAATTTTGAACAGGAAATTTTAAAGACCTTCTTTAAAGTCACATCATAAAAGGTTTTTAAAAAGCTGCATTTTGATTCCATTGTGATCCTAATTATCTCCCTCTCTCTGTGCAGAGTGCACTTATTTTCAAAGACGTGAAGGTTCGGGGTTTTTGGGTCACACAATGGAAAAGAGATCACTCTCGCGGTGGGTTGGCATTATATGACTTTATGTATATGACATTCTATGTACATACATATANNNNTATATACCTTCTTTTTTTGTCCTAGATGGGAGGGCATTTAGAGCCATGTTGGATGAACTGTGCTCCCTCATCCAGCAGGGAAAACTTACAGCTCCTGCTTGCACTGAGGTGGAACTACAAGACTATCACAAAGCTTTGGATGATGCAATGCAGCCTTTTACATCCAGGAAGCAGGTTTTGCTCTTATGAAGATCTTATTTTCATGGACTAATCAATGCATTGTCAGCATCAGTGTATGAACCGAGGCATAACTTCTGGACTGTCTTTTAAAAACTCTGTTCCATTAAATATTGGTCAATGTGTTTTACTATTTTGCTCAAAGTCCATTGTCTGATTTATCATCCATGCAATGAGACTTGTGATGTCCAGGTTTACTAGCAGCAATTATGAGCTCAATAAATCTTGCAATCATGTAAAAATGAAAGTAACTCTTGTTTTCATTTTAGGGCTTTACAGGACTGTCTCAGAAAATTAGAATATTGTGAAAAAGTTCTTTATTTCCTGTAATGCAATTAAAAAACAT
>JBAMIG010000006.1:7980108-8022400 GCA_037177335.1 Kiunga ballochi
TTATATGGTCTATATTTAATGTTTTCTGGTGTGTTTTTAAAAAAAAAAATTTATCCTTTAATAAACAAATATAAGCTGTTGTAAAAAAATAACTCAGCAGGTTGTTTACTTTGTTTCATTTGAGTCAGTTTTGTGGAATACAATACTTTTCTACATATTTTATTTTAGCATCTGTTTTTTTTTCCTTCTCTTTTTAATTCAGGCAGCGTCTTAGACCAAGCCCTGGAAAGCCTCTTGCATCGTCTTCGTGGTCTATGTGACAACATGGAACCAGAAACTTTTACAGACCATGAACTGGTTTACCTTTTAAAGGGCCAGCAAGGAAACCCTTTTATTTTGCGTGCCCGGCGTTCTCTATCACATCCAAATGCTCCATGGCATCTGCGCTATCTGGGCCAACCAGAAGTGGGAGACAAGAGTCGGCATGCCCTCGTACGCAACTGTGTTGATATTTCTGCCTCCCACACCCTTCCAGAATTCCTCAATGAGATGGGTTTCCGCATGGACCACGAGTTTGTTGCCAGTGGCCACATATTTCGCAAAGGTGCTATGAAAATTGTGGTTGGTAAGGTGTCACGCCTCTTGGTACCTGGGAACACTGAAAATACAGAGCGAATGTCACTTTCGTCCTTAGTTGAACTGAGTATTTTGGCCCCTGCCGGCCAGGACACGGTGTCGGAGGACATGCGCAGCTTTGCTGAGCAACTTAAACCTCTGATTCACCTGGAGAAGATTGATCCAACCAAGCAGAGACATTAAGAGTCGGAGTAGAACTGTCCTCTTTAACCACCATGGAAAATATCAGTAATTTTGGATTTTGCTTTTTTTTTTTATGTTGTACCAAATTAAATGCATAGCATCCTTTGCACAACTGTTTGATTTCTTATGAGATCAAATCTATTTAATCGATTTCCTAACATCCTAACCCCAACACTTAGTCTGTTTCTGTAGAGTAACTCAATACAAGCACAACAAATAGCTTGGTTATCATCTATAACCGCAAACTGTTTCTATAAGATTACCACTTAACTCATATTCCACAGTATAAATATGTACGTGCACAGCAATATTCTCACTAAACCTTAACTGAAATAATGCAACATTTATATTTTAAGTGCCTATGTCTATGATTGGATGTCCTTTTTTTGTTACTCTAATGACTCATTCCCTCATTTTATTCTCTATACAGGATTATCATATTTGAAGCCCTGCAAAGCCTTCATAAGACTTTTATCATTTAATACACGGTGCATTGATATACTTTTTTTTTTTTTGCCATGTTCTGAACTGAACTCTTGTCATAGCTGCCAGGGGTTTTTTCACAGTCAATTAAATGTATAAAAACTGCTCCAAACGAGCCCAATTTTCCTTGAAATAACTGGATCTGGCATACCTAGCAGCAGATATGATAGATTTGGTACAATGTAACATAGCCAAAAAACATTGTACATATCCACATAATGCAAGTATAATTAGTTTGTCTTAATATGATATCATTTTGTTCTCACTAACTCCCAATATTAACCTATTCCAGACAAGGTCTAATCACAGCTAGCTGTTTATATTGTATCTTGTACAGAGTAAAGCATTAATAGGTGTATATTCTTGTGCATGCATGTGTGAAAGGTTTAATTTGATTACCAAAGCCTTCATAACCCAGCCTTTTAATGGACATGTTAACATTACACCACTAGGGGTCTCTCTTTCTGCTGTACTGGCCTCGCTTGGAACTGAGTGCTACCTCTCATCATCTACAGGAGCAGTGGTTACCATGGAAATAATTAGCTGTGAGATCTGCACATCTTTTACCCCACTCTAATTAGCTTTCTCAATTGCTTAATGATACATAGACCTGTGAAAGCCCTCCTTTCTTCCCCTCAACAAAAGCATTGATTTTCCCTCTCTTCCCCTTTTATTTCTTCTGTTAACCCATTAGCGCCCCTTTTCACGGGAACTTGAGCTGGGACTATTACACATGAAAGCACCACAGCTCCCTCAGGTTCCTCACTGTTCATGTTGATATAGAAAAAGGGTTGTATACTTTCGTGTCAACATTTATGGCCAATCTACTGCAGTGATGGAAGTAACTAATGCACATCCTGTCAGTTATGATAATAATGTAGGCAAAAAGACATGAGTGCTTCTAATAATACCCTTGCAGGAAGATGCATTTGCCAGAGTTGAGATGTAAAGTGACCATGTGCATGTCTGAGAGGAGAGCTTGAGGGCCGATGGCTGTCTCTACTCGTTGACCTACCTGCATATCAAGGCTGATGAGGACAAGCTCACTGAGGTGGAAAGGTGAGGTGACATTGCTTCCACTTGCATTTAGTGCGACTTGAAATCCACACTTTTGAACAGTGGATAATCTATTGTCAGGAGAATGCTTTATTCTTTTGCATTTTCTGTTTCTAAAGGCAAATCTGATATGTACCCGATTGCAGCTAATCAGAAGCAAAGTTTCTGTCAGACTGGACTATCTGATGGAGACAGTTTTATGTTCCAACAACTACAAGCAGACTACTGGCCCTTAGGACTAAAGCATGATGTTTCAGCTCTGAGTGAATTATGTATTAAAGAGGCAGATGCCTCCTTGCCCAAGGCTTTATATGTCCTGCATGGATACACTACAGTCTACTGGCTTTCTTCCACTTAAACTTGTGTTTAGCGCAGTGCTCTTTGGTGATGAGCTGGACTCCCACTACACCTTCACTCAACATTGCCTGGAGAGCAGAGGCATAGCTTGGCTAATCAGTGTTTTGGCATCAGGCCTGCTTGGCTGTTGTGGATGTTTTTAGCCACGAACTTGTACAAGTCAGAGGTTTAACTCTTTACTGGAGATAATATGATTTGTTACTGCAAACAAATTGACATTTTTCAAGGAGAATATTGTGACTGATGAGTTTTGGATTCAGTAGAAAAAACTTCAATTACGTCTATTTTCAACTGGTAATTGCATCCTAAATGAGTTTAATGATTGTTTTAACTTTAGTTTGCCACGTTTCAATACCCAGAAAATATTTTACATATGTAATATTTAAAATATGATGTTATATATATAATTTATACTTAAACATTCCCATATTTTTTTGTCATTTTCAAGATACTCTGGAAGGTTTTTTTCTCTTCTAAATTAATGACTTGATATTCTTGTCAATCAAAAGTTGTGAAAAACGGCTTCAAATTGTGAAAAATGAGTCATCATCTCACTTTTCACATCTGTCTCCAGAGAGTTTCCACATTAAATGCTTAAAAAAAAACTGGAAAATAATCAAGTTTAAAATGTAGAACCAACAAATTTCCTCCTCATCAAATGATGGTGAACCAAAATAAATGATAGATTTTAACATGACAACTCATTTAAAGGTAATATATAATACATATTGTATTGTTAGCTTTATACTTCATGTGTAGTGATATAATTTATCTTCGCTACATAGCCTTCAAGCTTCTTTGACATGGGTTTATTGTAAAGCAATGACGTTTTGGGAATGAGAGCAGTGTTCACACGTCTTTGTCTCTGGACCATTTAGTTGTTCTGTATTTTAACAGTTAAATATAATTAATTGGCTAAGGCTGATAGAGTTAATCACATTGTGTTAGACCTCTGAATAGGGATGGAAGTCATTACCTGCACATGCCTATACTTTCCATTTCACAACGCAGTCTTAATTAAAACTCTTGGCACCAATCATCTATACGCCCTCTGAACACAATGTTCATAGTTGCTGGTACAGATGCCAAGATCCTGTAGAAAGCTGGCTCTTGCTTTAGGCAGGAAGTGTTTAAGTTGTCCTGCTGTGGGTGTGTGCCATAAAGGAGTCAAATCCAGCTTTACCTTCTCGGCTCTCTTCTCAATACAAGGAATTGAGCTCTTTCCTTCCTGTGTCATTGGGAGTGCATCTGTTTGTGACTTTGTGGGTTGTTTGCTGAGATGGGAGGATAACCAGAAGAGGAGCTCTCCCAGACACACCTCAGCAATGTTTTTGTGGTTTCTCAGGATGTGTACTGTCCATGCTCCATGAGGCAAGATAGGGTGCAGGCATTCATTCATAAAACACAGTAAGGTTAGATGGCTGAAATGGGAGGATCAGATATGTAGGGATAGGTTTTCAGAAATTGATGGGGGGGAAAAAATAATTTCTTAAAAATGATTATATTCCAAAACATTTTGTTTTGGGGGAACGTGACGGACACAAAGCTCTGACTTGTTCATGTGATGCTTTGCCTCACTTGTGGCTCATAGAGGTGATTATTGCTATGCAGAACACACTGTTCCAGGGTCAGCCACTCAGCTTTAAGCCAGCCATGCTGCCTCTGGAATGTCTGGTATGGGCACAACAAAGGAATCGGCCTGGAGGGGATGTAGTTTTTAAACTGGTGCTGCCGAGTTCTTCCTTCTTTGACCCAGTCCTCTCTGTTTTGAACAAGTTTAGTCTCTTAAAGATTCAACCCTGCTATCAGTCACTGGATCTAGCTGTTTGCGCTCTTTGATAGTCGTTTGGTTTTCTCTTACTTCCTGTATAATCAAGGTGCATTGTGTATTCTGAAGTGTCACCGAAATGATGGCTTTTATAAGTGTTACTTGTGAAACACCTCAAACAGAACCTTGTGTTAAAGACTGTAAGCTGCAGGCTCCCTGTCTCAAGTGGTGGTTTGATTATCAATCTTGGCACATGATAATTCAAGCCTTAAAAATGCCATAATTATATATATCGAATGAATAAGATGCACACATTAAAGGTATAGTATATATATATATATAATAAACCTTTTAGTGTGTGTGTGAGAGAGAGAGATGCAATTTCAATAATGCCCAACTTAAATCGTTCCATGGCACATCCTCCCACATTTAAACTATGTCCCAACATCATGATGTCTAAATGCACACTACAACCGCATTATGCAACGTTTAAAGTACAGCTTCCAAGCATGTACACTTAAATACATGAAGGAGAGAGGAAGAGGGGGGCGCTCAACTGTTTTCAGACAGTTTGAGCACCTTGCTGCACAAGGGATTGTTTGATTGGGCTTTGGAGGATTTCAAGGCATCGAACTCTAGAGGGTTTGCATATGGAAGAAGTTATGGGTTAAGCTCAAATGTTTCTAGCCTGGAGCAAAACCGAGTCCTGTAGTCACATTCCAGCCTGCAAAATTTCTCACATGTGAGCTTGCAAATAGAATAGGATGGATAGAATAGCTGTTGTCATTGTACGGTAGGGTAAAGCGAAACTCTGTTTAGCCACTGGACAGGTGTCGATGCTCTGAACGATTGAAGATAAGACTAGATTCTGAGCTCAGTTACCTAAATGATTTAAGTTAAAGCTGAGGGAGATCAGAAGGCCTACAACCGTATTTATTAGGGGAAATTAACAGCCAATAGGAGGAGAGCACCTGTGACTCTCTAACACCCATCTGTCAGAGTGTGAGAGGGAGGCGATGCCCCCCCTCTCCAATCTCGTCAGTGCAGCAGTAGAATTACAGTGACGGGTCAAACCTTCGCTCAATCTGCCAGAGCCCAGTGGCTTTGGTGTTGGGGCAAATGCGATTTGAGATAATATGTTAGTCTTTTATTTTTTACTCACTTGGTTGGCGTCTGGAGCAGAAATGATTTTTTTTTCACCCTGGCATCTGAAAAGCCCCACTTCAACCCACTCCTCCCGGATTAAAATCTAGGGTTACCTAATCTCTGTTAATCTGAAGTAAATCTGTCTAATCGGCATAGAAAATTACACTCACTGAGGTATTGCCTGCAAATAATCAGCGGAGGTGAAACCGCAAGTTCTCCCTGGAGGGCATTTGAAAGCTGTGCCACGGGACAATTTATTAGCACAGACTTTGACTCTTTATTATTATTTATTTGAAAACACGTAATATAAAAACACTGCGTTTCGAAATCTACAATAATCTCCGCTCACGCTTTTCTTTTCTTTATTTTTGTTTTTAATACGATGGCGGCTGGCACACAAAGCGCCATGTGACGCTTCGCCAGGAGGATCATTATTTCGAGTTCTGACAAAGAATTTGGGTTTTGCCACTTTTTTTTTGTTGTAACTGAGATGGTAGAGAGAGGCAAAGAAATGGAGAGAGTGATAAGTGTGTGCGTGCGTGTGTGAGTCCGGGATTTCGCCGTAATCATGTTCGGAGGGTATTGATTTCGTGAGCGCACTCCAATTGGCAGCATCCCTACTATACAGCGCCGGCGCGTCATCCTCGGCTCGCATCGACGGAACGAGTTGTAAGCAAATGAGAACATGTGTGGCATCTGAGAGAGTGAGGAAAGGGATTGGACTGATAGAAGAAGAGCAAGAGGAGGGGAAAAAAACATTTTTAGCGTTTTGACAACTGGATAGGACACTTGATTTGCCGGGCAATTTTTTTTCTTCCTCCTTTTATATTTTTCAGACAGGAAAATGATCGATTCGTCACATGCGCACGCCTCTTCATTATAATTGCAGACAGTTGGGTGCTGTTCAGGCTGAATGGACTTGAATGTGTCGCTGCCAGCCTAATCCGTGCAGACTGGAAGATTTAATAATTCACGGTAATCACGCATTATCGCCTCAGTGGATGCTCTCTACACAGCCCTGGTGATTTTTCCCCCCTCCCTCTTTCCTGATTCTTCCTTGTCTTCTGGAGGATTTATCGACGGCTGCTTTGCTCCTTATCTGAAATATCATCTGTTGCTGCAACTGGATTGTAAAACCCACATGACTGCCTCAGACACGTACGAGTTTTAGCGTATTAAGGTGATATTGATTGCTAAAAAAAAGGGAAGCTTTGTGTCATTTTTGATCATTTTCTCCAGTTAAAATGGACAAGGAATTATTATTACTTTTATTACTTCTTTTATCTCTCCACGGGAGGCTGTGATTTTTGCTTACATCCATCATGATTGTCCTAATCTTCTGAATTGGTTCCCATTGATTCAGACTGAGCTGAAAAGGCACATTACAACGCAAAATCCTAAGCGAAGTGGTCCTGAAGATACTTTCCTTCTTTGCCGCTTTCTTTTTTTTTTTATTCATCCCATTTTCAACAGCAGGATAAATGTTGATGATGGAGGACGACGAATTAGACGCTCATCAGGTTGATTCGGATTTCGAGCCGCAAAGCCGGCCTCGCTCGTGCACATGGCCGCTGCCTTGCCCAGAGGATTTCCCTGGTGGGCACGAGGTGAGTGGGGGTCTTCCACTGGCCAACATCAAGGTGGAACCTGAGGACGTCCCGGCTTGCAGAGCCGGCCTGGTGGGCGGAACGCCCGGAGAGCTGAAGCATCCAGCCGGGGCCCCGGCTCCAACAGGCACGACTCACCCATGCTTGGCTGGCGCGGCGCTCGACGTGACCGGCTCCTTGCGCAAAGCCAAATCCTCGCGGCGGAACGCGTGGGGGAACCAGTCCTACGCGGATCTCATTACCCGCGCCATTGAGAGCACCCCAGAAAAGAGGCTCACGCTGTCACAGATATACGACTGGATGGTCCGTTATGTGCCCTATTTCAAGGATAAGGGCGACAGTAACAGCTCAGCTGGCTGGAAGGTAAGAAACTGAGCCAGCGTAAAGAGACCTGACGTGTTAATCACATTGATAATATTGATTATTATTCATAAAGCCATAATGATTCATTCACCCCTTGTGCCTTACACATGTTGCAGTGGGATTGCGTGTGAGTAACGCATGAATGGCGCTGTGCCTTATCTTGTCTTAGTTCATTACTGCCGTCAGTCATTCTAATATATCACTGATGGCAGAATGTAATAGACTGAAGACCCTTGCTTTGTGGGTAGCCTCTCTCAACCCGCAGAAAGCCAACTCTTAATGAGCATTAGTGAACGTGGCAGAGTGTGGAATCCCATCACCTTTGGGTCAGAATGGTTGATGATTTATTTCCACATCACCAAATAGGTTAGTATGATGATTGACAATCGATGCGAGCCATTATTTGGTTATTTTTGATCGTAACTTGAAGCAACAGCGTGGCACTTGTTGGAAATAACAGGTCAGCTGTCCACAACGTAAATATTCATTGCCCTGTTCATAACTGACCGCAGTTCACCACCACCGCTTGTCTGGCTGTGAGCCTAACCTCCTGGACATCTGCCCACTTTGCTTCCAGTCTCGTCTTGTTTCTATTCATTATACATCTGAGGACAGTGAAAGGGGGCAGTGAGATCAGTAAGGCAGGGCTTGTCCTGAGAGCATAACTTTGGTGAGATGAGCCTTGAGTCACTTAGTTCAGTTCGCGCCTGTATAACATTTTTCATGCTGGTTTGAGAGAAGAAATAAGGTATGGGTTGTACAGTGATCCATCATCACTTCTAGGAATCTTTCTGTTGTATTTCCTTGGTCTAGATATGCTTAACTTTGGATCCCCACTTTTTATTTTATTTAAAGCTGGTCCACTCACTGACCAGATAGCTACCTATCTTCTGACTTAATATTTTCAACTAGATTTCTCTCATTTGAATAGAATGATAAAATTGTCATCATTGTATTATATTTTTACTCATCCAGAACCATCTAGAAATGTTTTTTTATCACAATAATCAAACCTGATTAAAGGGCATGTTTTCAACACGTACTTATTATTTTTATCCTTTAATGGCATCCAGCCTTGCCATAACTTGCCAGCTGTTACATAACAAACTGTCACCAGTTAAACTCGAGTCTTCCCCTTTTGGCCTCCGTCTTAATCACCAGAGCACTTGTGTGACTGACACTTTAAACTTGCTGCATTAAACTGAGCTGGATGTAGCGGTGCGTTCTAAGGTCGACTTTGTTTTTACACTTGCACTAATGGTCTTTAACCACTGGGCCTCTTTACCTAACGTGCCAAAGTCCCAGTCTGCTATTTATGAAACTGCAAATTAGTTGAGGTTGACAGTGGCAGTCCATGGCTATTTTAAGACCAGACGAGACATGGGGCCTATTCCAGGTAATGATGGGGGATTAGGTGTGTCGTTTTAAGCAGGCGTCCTTAATGTCAGTTGCAGACCTGACCTGGTTTTGGTCAGAGACAGGGCGGTAATGTAAACCTACACTTTGGAGTCATATCTACACATTGCCTACATGAGCATTGCAATGTGTAAAGAAACAATGTTTGATTCAGCCACCTACTTTTGGAGGGATGTGCTCATCTTTGTTGTGAAATTGACTCATTTAATTAGAATCCAGAACATAGTTCATGAGCTCTTAGTGTTATGCAACTGTGTATTCAAAGCTTTTTTTTTATTGCACTATATGTTAAAAGATTATGTAAAATATTTCAGATGGTTAAAGATAAGCTATATTGTATAATTATAAGCTTGTAAGACTCAATTTGAAAAAGTTCGAAGGAAGTTATGCATCCAATTTTAGTCCACGAGCCATCCCTAAATCATGTTCCTTTGTCTTTAACTCGTGCAATAAACAGGTGTGCTCTGTCACATGTAATTTTAGTCACCTTAGCCTATCATAAGACAACAACTGAAATCTGGAAAACTCTCCACATGTCATCTATCTCAATTTCTTTCTATAGTTTCAGTTAAAGAAAAAACATTTTCTGTCTCCCTTTGTTTACTCAGAATAAATGGGGAAAAATAAAATAATATCTGGTAAAATACTGATGAAATTGTAACCTTTGAGTTTGATTGGGGAACTTGAGGTAGCGGGTTAAGTTGTGGTTTGACAGATAAATGGCAAACAAGCACTTCAAACAGTTTATTGAACCTGAACCACACTTTAAGTAGTGAAACATACAGGTTCTGGAAATATCTTGAAAAGCAGATTATGCTTCTCAGACTCCTGTTGGAGAGGATGTGATGCTGACTTGATGATGGGTACTAGTCAGCCAGTGCACCTAGACAGTACCATTAAGCTCCTATAAATACCTAATGGCTTCTGACTTCTAGGAAGGCTGCTGTATTACAAGGTCATCGCTTCCTAATCAGCTCCTTACTGGAGGGAGAATTCGAAGAAATGTGTACTTGGAAAGTCGGTTATCCTTTCGACAGGGGGGCTGTAGATTAGTGGTAGCTTCACTAGCATTAATTTCCCAATACTCTTTAGCTAAGCTGACTTAGCCCCAGAATTTTGGAGAACTCTAAATAAATGTTAGGAATTTATACTGAATCCCTCCATATAGAGAAAACAGGATTTTATGTTTTCAAGGCCAAATACGTCCGAGTGCAAGCATCCGTGTGTGCATTTGGATGCATTCTGCATTTATGCGTGGGAGAAGCACTTGTCAATTGCAACAAAGCATCAGGGTTGGTAGTGCTCTGTGTGCCTTTGTGGGGGGCTACTGCGGGGGGAGGGGTTGTCTGCTTCTGTAGGCGTCTGTGTTTTGGCCCACAGATTGGTCTGACAGCATGTCACTGTGGTGAATGGTATATGTAGTCTCACTCTTGACTTAATAATGCCTCTAATGGTGGGGGTCCCTCTTGGTGTGGGGATTGCCTTGTAAGCGTCTATAAGTTCATTAACTTGAGGGAGGTTAGATGATGCAATTGTTATCGTGGTGGTGATGAGGGGCGTTAAAAAAGTCATGATGCAGAAGTATGTTTTGTGCGTTTAGGATTTAAAGAAACACACACACACACACAAGTATCAACACTAGAATAGGTGGACATTATAAAATGTGTGTGTATAACTGCACCCAAGGAGCAACTGAACTGAGAATGTCTGTCTATTTCATATGTATAGTTTCCCCCCTGTATCCTCCCATTGACAGAGCTTTTTCCAGCACTTGGCCCAGTCAGATGCCAGTGGATTGTGCAGCAGGTCGCCAAGAGTGCTGGGCAGTCACTCAGACGCCTTAATCCAAAGTGACGAGACTGTTATTTATAAAGTAACTTTAGGTAAAAGTCTGTGAAGGGCTAGCAGGGCAAAGGGTCATCGGGTTTTCTTTATTGACAGAAATCATTCAGTCTAGAAGGTTGCATCTTAATAAAAAAAAAAAAGATAAAAAGAAAAAAAAACATGTAAATTACAGTGACTGTGCAGTAAGAAGGAAGAGAATCTGCCTCTGGGGAAAGTTAGAGGAGAGCAGTAAGGGTGTCTATGTGTTGTTTTATCATCTGTAAAAGCACATAACCTCCTCATCTCCACATGCAGGTATATTTATAACATGACCAGATCATATCACTTCATATAATTGATTTATGGGTAAGACAGACGCTCTTCTAATCCTGTCACTATGCATGGGCTCTGGTAACTGCTGCAGAAAAACACTTGGTAAATATGAAGGTCCAGAATTTTGAACTGTATTACAGAGTGAGTTTGATGACGACTTAAAGTTTTTAAAGTCTGTAAAGTTGTTAAAGTCTGTAAAGTTGTATGTGTATTGTATGTGTGTGTGTGTATGTACAAATACTTTTGTCACTTGATGATAGTGGTGTCTAGGGAGACTGGAAACTATCCTAGACTTCAGCTGATTCATAGTTTATCCTCCGTCTTGGCTCAGGGGAGAAGAGTAATTTAAGAGTGCAACACGCATTTCTACACTCTCACAAAATGAGAGCATATGATGCATGCTGGACAGATTTATGCTGCAGGATTATGAGCACCTTACATCTCCCCTTGGCTCCTTTACCTGGAGCTAGTTTGGGTTCAGGCAGTATATTTAGGTTGAACTGGGTATCTGATGCCAAGAAGCCCATTCTCACTGCTTTCCCTGCATATAGCCTTCAGGCAGCTGTGGCAGTTCATCTCTCACTCAAATGATTAATGTACATGCAAATTACCAAAGCATGGGCACGCATTCAAATATGGGAAACAGCAATCAAGAGACGGTAAAATGAAAAACAAAATCATTTCGCCTATGATATTACTTTGCGCTCTCTTATCGCGCTATCTACTAGACACCCTTGTTATCTCCTCTTTTTATCTCTCTGATTTACTCTCATGATCTATCTATCCATTAAGCATTCTATACATTCTTTGTGACTCAGTGGTTTTTAGGTACAAGGGCCAATTGAGGTGAAGAGTCTTTCTCAAGAGAGCTGTGGCGTCAGGATTTTGAGCTTTAACTGTGATCCAGACTGCCTCTAGCAGCGTGCCTCCTTTTCAGATTAATATCTTAGATTTTGATACTTTATAATAAGATAACAATGCTGAATTTTAACCCAGCTGAACATCTCCCAGTCTATTTGAGGGTGAAATCATCCACTGTCCTCTTGGACATGTTAAAAATAATTAGTAAATTCTGCTAAAGCTTGCCTGTCAGTCATTGTGCTGCATTTCGCTATAAATCATTATGCATTTAATGCATTTTATTTAATCATTCACTGTTTTCCCATTGCACTGTTTAGAATAATGATTTCTGCAATTCCCTCTGGCTCAGACACATTTGCAGAAAACACTTGGTGTGGTGCCTCCTCGCACCACCCATGGAGGAACACTCTGTTCTTAGGTGGGGTGAATCATTTTTTTGGAAGAGGAGGGGACTGACCAGAAGCGTACGCAACTTTCAGCAGTGTTGTTTTGCTGTCTGATTTGTTTTGAAACCTGTCTGACTCTCGGCGATTGGCTCATATGGAAGGTGTGGCTTTGTTTGGCAAGACCTCGTGGAATTTTTTTTTTTTTTTTTTTAGGGAAAACCATTCACAGCTGCAGGGACAGAATGTGGTGTGCATGTTTTTTTTTTGTTTTGTTATGTGGCTGTGGTAAGTTTGATGGCATGGAGATTTAATTGGGAGGGGTTGGGGCTTTAGTGTCAGAGCACTGCTCTGTGAGTAGTAGTCTACACATATTTTTTTTTGTATTTCCATGCTTTAAACTAGGATTGGAACAGAGAGATGTGTATCGGTAATGCCTCTGGATGCACAGCAAGCCCTAGACATGCACCCACCAAACCCACATTTCAATAAAAGTGAAGGAAAAAATCCCAATGTTCCTGTTTTCTTACTCCCCAGTCACATTCTGATGACATCCCAACCATGTGACTTGTGGTGCCTTTAACATAAAAAAAAAAAACACATTAGTTTGTTAGTTTTAGTGCTTTACTCAACAAAACAAGGAGCCCTCAGATTATTTTTCAGCAAAGTTAATATGGAATAATATTAGTAACAGAATAAATTTTCTGCTGTGAATCATTCATCACGCATTGACTGCATTCATTTATCATCAAATAAGTAGTCCTTAAATAAAACAACCCAGCTTGCTGTTCTGGAATATGTGGAAAAAAAATCCTATTGTGGCAGTTTCTCAGTTATATAGAGCAGACTAAAAAAAAAAAACACAAGGACTCAGAGGTCGAGGGCTTTATCTGATGTGTGGGATATTTGGAATTTTTCTGTGGGCCTATTTTCTGTTACTTAAACTATTCATGTAGCTTACTCTCAAGCAGGGAAAATAACACAACATGATCCTGAGCAGAGCAAGAGAAACGGAACTGCAAAAGGTTTAAATGGATTCAGGCGCTCACCTGTGAATCAAACGTGTTGGCCCTTACGGTGCGGGAAATGTTGGACTCTGTCTGTAGCAGCATGCTTGTTGATCATCTGTGTCAATGTGCATAATGCGTGATTGCTATCGTGCATGTGTGTGGATGTGGATGTTTCTCTCTCCCTCTTTTTTCCCTTTATGAGTTTGTGTGTGTGCATGTGGTTGTGTTGTGGTGGTGAGGGGGGGGGGCTGATGGGCTCAGTGGGAGCTCGGGTCCCGGGGGAACAGCTCTCGTTAATAATTCAGACGAGGCTCATTATCAAGGCAGCGCAGATTTCTCCCTGATTCCACCTTAATTGCAGGCAGGCTGCTCCACTCAGGCAGGCGGTAGTCACGCTGGGTTGACTCTTTCTGTCTTTTCTCCACCACTACAGGGCCAACTCTGCTCAACTCTGTTCTGCTCCATCTCCAGTACCAACCCCTATCGCAGCACAACGGCCTTTGGCTAGCCCGCTCTGTATTAACGTACACCTTAATAGCATTGCATACTATGAATATGCTATTTTTATTTGTAATTAAAGACGTGCTTCATATATTTCCAATTAGATGCAGGCCGTGCAGACTCGTTTGGGCATTGCTGTGGAAGATTTTCATTTGTCAGCCAACAAAATAAAGTTATTGGTGGCTGATAGCTGGATTAATTCATTACCAAAAAAAAATAGAATAATATAAGTTATTTATAAAGTTTTTTAAAAAAATATTTAGATAAGGTAACTAATAAGTTGCAACCAATGTTTTACAGATTGTGTTTCAATGTGTACAATGTGTCTACTAACAAATTATTTCAAAATGTGAGCAATATTACCCGATGAGGCACAAAAGCTAATATGTTTTCCATTCATTATAGGCTTTTTGAAATATTATAATGGTGGATTTATCCTTGAAATAGCCCATAACATATAATCATACTGATGACACTGTAGAAAGTGATTGATATTATGCTACAATAATACCCTCTTCAAGCCCATCTATAGGCTTATGTAATGCATCTTGTCTTCATAATTTACACTGAGTGATGGGTTTCCATTCAGTCCACTCAGTGAAGCCTTGCAGAGAGAGATCAACATAATGGTCCTGATCTTGTCATACATGTATATGAATATTTCAAATCAAGCCTTTAGAACTAGATGGGTTTGGTTGGGGGGGTGGGGGGGCTTAGATAAACAACGCAGATGCTTCTTCCTTTTTGCTCACGCTTTAAGATGAAGTGTGCTCCAAGCTGTATTTCTCTCCCAGCCTTAAAACGGGCTTCCCACAAATCACGGTGCCCATATTTCCTAATTCAATTTTTCTACGCATCTGATGTCTCTTCCTGTATGCAAGGGATTGATGGCTATGTGCATGTGCATGTGTGTTTATTTGTGTGTATTTTGCCATGTCCGTCCCTGAGAATGAGATGATGTACGCCAATGTAAATGGTGTATTTCACAACGCTTAATCTCCGGACCTTTCCCAGCAACCCTGTGCCGGGCAACTCGATTCTTCGGAGCCTGTCCATCAAACCCTGTCAGGGGCCAAAGGACTGTAGGAGGGGGAAGTAGTGTATGCAAGGGCCGCCGATCAGTTTACCTGAGCAAGGCGGTCCTGGCAAGTGATAGAGGGAGCTGCTTCACTAAGGGAAATGTCGTTAATGTTGACTGATTAAAGCAAGTGGGGAAAAAAAGCAAGGGCATAGGAAAGGAGAAGTAGCAAGAGTTATGTTCAGGAAAGATGCTTGTTATGCTAATGGTTTGTGGATATGCTGCGGCTGAGCCACATGCTCGAGGCTGATGCTGATGGATGTAACTGCAGAAGTCACCTCGGGTAGCAGATAGTTTGGACCCTGCTGAACTGGCTCACCTGAGCAGGAAAGCCAAAGCTTTGGAAAGAAAATACTTCCCATGTGTGTCCCATTTGTACGTGTGAAACAACCCATGCGTAAGCAAATCTGTGTGGGAGCGCCAACATATGTGTGGGGAGGTTGCAGGATTTGGGTGAGGTTATGAGGGGACTGTCAGGCCAGCTGGGATCGAGGAGGAAGGCTCGGGTTTGAGGTGTGTTATGGTCATGCAGAGGATGAAATTCCTCTGCTTTTTGATTTGTATGTCAGTGGCATGAATCTGGGTCAGGATGCTGGGTCCTGTGTTTAGTATTCCCACCGTCTGAACTCTAAGTCTGCTCATAGCCCTGAATGAACCTAGCACGTCTACCTAGACTGTCTCCTTTACCTTTCTGTCTTTCTCTTGAACCCCTTTTATTTATCTGCCTCTTTCTGCTTTTTCATATGCTGTTCTCTCTGCGCCAAGAGCATTTTTCCTTCCCCTCCTGTCTCACTCCTTTTTCTTCCCATACCCCAGGCTCATTTCGCCCTACCCTTCCCTTTCGTACTTTCTATTCCACTGTCAGTCATTCACAGCCTTGCCTGCTCCCCTCCCTTGTTCCATTTCACATACAGTCCTCCCCACAAAGTAGCCTTTTTATCACTCATTTCCCTCTTCCCTCGCTTATTTCTTCTGCTTCTTTCGTGTGCTTTTGAAATCCCCTTTTCATCTTTAGCGGTCTCCCTCACTTGCCTTTTCTCTCTCTTTCACTCTAACACATACACAGGCACACACACACATGCACTCACACTGGCTCATTCAGTCATTCTTTTATTATCCAAAAACTAAATTGATAAATAGCTCTCTTTCTTCTCCGTAAATGTCACTCGGGGAATTGTCTCTGCTCATTGATTGACTGGAGTAGAGGGATAGTCACACATGCACATGTGCCAAGTCAGTGCATGTAGAGAAAGCACACCCACCCTTCCCCTCTAAAACAAAAAAAAAAAAGAGAGGGAGGTAATGTTTTGTGAGGAATACAGACTGGTTCAGGGTTTGGTCCAGGTTTCTTCTGAGTGACTGATCATTTGAAGAGCGGGTGCATTTAGTTTGTAACGAAACATCAGTTCTTGGCAGATACACTTGCAGACATGTAAGATTCACTCACAATTAGAGAATCTGAGATAGCATTGGTAGATTAGATTTGCAATATTGTTTGTCAATACATGTTATTGACAAGTCATCCCTAAGCAACTCAAAATGCTTGCAAAGATGCATCTGAGCCATGCAGATAAAGGCTGTCTGAACGTGTGTCAGGAAGAAGGGGTTAATATTGCTCAGTCATTTTCTTAATGTCTCACTCACCCTGCCTCAGGCGCTGGAGCCTGATAAAGGTCAAGACTGCTGGTGGTTGGATGTCGTCTTTCCTTATTTCATGCTCTGCACAATAGGGAGGGGAGGAGGAGGGGGGGGGGCATGAAAAAGTAAAGAGAAGTCCACGGCCAGAGAGTAACAATGCTGATCTGTGTCTCTTCTTTCTCTCAACTAGGATAAAGAGATTTCATAGGGAGGCATTTGGGAGACTACAGAGATTATTACAGTCAATGAAGAAGGAATGAAAATATTAAATGAATTAAGATAGACAGAAAAAAGGGAAGAAACTGGAGCGCTCTATTAGTAGAGAGTAGATTGAGGTTTCCAAGCAGGGCTGGAAGCTAGACTTGGCTGCACTTCAGCAACATTCTGCGCACTTCAGCTCAAGTGTGCGTCCATTAGTGTGGTCCCATTGCACTTGGAAAGCCGTGCTCTCTGATATGCAACACACATGCACGCATATGAACACGCATACTCACAAAGTTTCCGTAAGCTCTGTGTCTTCTGCTCCTGCATGCAAAGCCCCACAGAGACCCTGTACAGTTAACTTACAGTAGCTTTGCTCTTAAACTTGCATTTACTCAAAAAGCTTCACTGACCTATAGTCTTACTTTCATCCTTTCTCTGTCCAACACATGCCACACACACACACACACACACACACACACACAGACACACACACACACACACACACACACACACTCACATACACAATTTCTTCTCTAGCCACCAAATTGCTTCCTGTCAAAATAAATAATTAAATGTGTGCGATAACTGCTTCTGAAAAAAGATCCCTCAATTAGTCCAAAATGGGTAAATGGTGTGTGGTAGGAGCACTGGGAGAAGGAGGAGGAGTTGTGCTACCAGAACACACACACATACAGACACACACACGATCGATTACATAAGGCAAATCCTAACCCAAGACGATTTTTACATAGTTGTGCAATGATAATTTGCCCCCTTCCCTTTCCAATCAGCTTAGTGAAGTCTTTTCTCAAATCCTTACAAGTGATCCGTGCTCAAAGACCGGTTGGCTGGAGTGACGTTTAGATAAGTGGTGAGAAGGTGCCAGAAGGGCAGCTGGGAGGCTGCGGCTGGGGTCATGGCAAAATCTGTGTGTGTGTGCGTGTACGGATTTGTGGAGCTGTCTTTAAAACATGCCTAGAATAATTAATTAAAGTCTGTAATTGATGTTATTGTCTTTGTATGTGTAGGTTAGACAGCTGCAGTATTGGATGTGTTTATCTTTGAAAAAAAACGTGAGTGTGGGAAAGTCACAGAGGCAGTTAAGAGCAAAAATTGCAATTTGACAAAGAGTGGAAACTGTAGGAAAGAGGATGGTTTAAACAGTGGAGTTTTGGGGACATCTAATTCCATTTTGGCCATGGCAATTCAATTATTTATTCCAAATTACAACAATAAAACAAGTATTTCATTTTATTTATTATTTTGGTCTTGTCAAATTGTCCACTTTTGTAGTCCTGCTTTCTTAACAAAAGCTCACATGAAATCTCTTATCTGACTCCATGCATCAAAAACCTCGGCCTATCAACTGCGCTGGCATGTGGCCAGGTTATTTAGCTGAATCTCATGATATTACTGCACAGTTGTCATCAGCAGGGTTGTATTACTTAACTGAACTCACAGCTGGTGCCAACACCAAGCTTATTACTGTTTACTGGGACAATTTTATTACAGAATCAGCCTAATCTGTGTGTGATAAAAGCTATGACAGTTATGCAAACAGACGGATTCCCTGAACCTGGAAACCTTCTGTGATAGTCAAACCGAGGGGCAAATTAGCACTTGTGCTAACAAAGCTAACTTGACCGATCTGTTTGTTTGAAATGTCAAGCATGTTGATTTTGGTACTCAGCTCGGAGCATTGCTGCACAGGTCAGAAAGATAGACAGAAAAGCAGTTACATCTACTTAAAAAGAGTGAGGGAAGGAAAATATACAGGCAAAGGTTGATGGTGGTGTGGTGCACGAATGACTGTGAACATGAAACATCCTGACACAAAGTGTCAGATGAAGGGTTAGATTGATGGGCAAATGTTCAAATGAATAAGCTGATGGTGGTATGAATGATAGGCTGGCCCATGCAAGTACAGGGGATGAACTGCTGGAAATGCAGTGAGGGATGAAGGAAAAAGAAGTGAAAAGAGCTTATGTCTCACATGTGTAGAACAGTTGTTTCACCTTGCTGCGGTTAAGAGTAGGTCAAGTATCAAAGATGTTCAGAGCAAGGAGAAGATCACCCATGTGATGCAGAGTGGGTGAAAATGGGAGCAGAGGGCTGAAATGGGAAGATGGAGAAGAGAAGGGAAAGTGGGATGGATAAATCTTTAGCTCAGGGAAACAAGGGCAACAGAACACTGCCTAAGTGATAGCATGGCTTGAGAAATACAGGGAGAGGTATGTCAGAGATGTACATGGTGAGACAGGGTAAGATGGGTGGAGAGGAGGAAGATGACAGAGGGGAAAAAATGACAGAGGAGGGTACCGTGCTGGGGTCGCTGCGGTGGGGTGATTGCGTGACTGAGAGGAAAGTGCATTGCTGTGTGTGTAATGCTCTCAAGACGGATATTAAGAAGTACTGCCCGACTCACGCAGTCACTGCCCCTCTTTCCCCTTTTCGCCCTTCCTCTCCTCCATTCTGCTCCTTCTCTTGGTCTCTCCGTCTCCACTAATGATCCTCGTGTCCTGCCACACTGCAGGGCTGAGTGATGCCCACTGACAGCCGCGCTCAGGCGGAAAGGCTGCAGCCCCCTTTCAGGAGAACTGTGACATACACATAGAGAACATATAGAGATGTAGCACCTACGCACATACGTATCTCAGCTCATGCAAAGCTTCTGACAGATGTGTATACGTGTGTATGTGACCAGATGCACATATACACTGCACACTGACAGGGCCCTTCAGTGGTGGCCACAAACATGCACTCAGTGTAAATATACCTCCATTGAGCTTTATCCAGCCTTAAGTTTATATGATGGATACAGGAACTCTATGCCATTAAGGTAATCACAGGATGCAGCTAGCTGGTTAATGATGCTACCACCATCTCGTTTGGTCTGTAAACTGGATGGCAAATCCCTTCTTTTTTTTACATTTTTTGCATCACACTGTGGATGAAGTCACCTACTCGTAAATAAAGCCCAGAAACAATCTTACATTCACTGGTGGCACAACATATTGGTGTAATGTGAGGCTGGTGGATTTAAAATCAGGTTTAATCATTACAATAGTTTATCCATACCCTATAGTCATCACAAGTGTAAAGTTGCCTAATTTATATAGACACTATTTGCTTTTCATACCACATGTACACTGGGTATAATAATTCCAGTAATATGATGTTGGTCCCTACACAACTCACAAAATAGTTAGATCTTACCAAAGCAACTTGGAACAGGTAAACTTGTTCATGTCTCAAAATGTAGCAGTATCCCAGTAAAAATGTTGCCACGCATTACTAAGCAGTAGTTATGTGTAAGGTGTGCGTTTGACATGTAGGGTTATGCAGCCAGTAAGTATTAGGATTAATAGGCTCAAACCATGTATATGTTTTTAACTGGTTCTTGTTTTTTGTCTGATCTAAATCCTGTCATGCATGGTATTTTTAATATTAATAGCTAAATATGGATACATAGTGTGAACATCAGCATATATAGTATGGAGATATAACTTTTGTCAATGTACGGAAAAAAGTAAGAAAAAGTAGTCGTCTTTAAACTTTTAATATAAAATAGCAGCACTTGCACCGTAAAACCCTGGAACCAAATAGCCTTAAAATATAGGATGTTGTTGACAATATAATGTTATAATGTTTTCATCAGTTACTTTTTGGTAATTGTTTAGAAATAATATCTATAAATCTGCCTTTCCCAAACTGTGAATTTAACGTAGACGTGATTCAAACTCACGGGAGCTTCAGTAACTTGTATACGCTCCATATTTTCCTAACTCTCAGGTCTTTTCTGAATCAAAATTACATTACATTATGTAATGTTGTGCTAGTTTTACTATCTTTTTAAACGTAACTCCCCCATGCCCTCTGATAGGTTTCTTATGACTCTTACTTGTGTGTATGCGGTTCCTTACATGAGGTTTTAATCCAAGCAGATGCCCCAATCCAGACTATCCCAAAGAGGTTTGGAATTAGGTCACATTATCTCACTCATCTAATTAGATACAATGAGACTATGCATGTTGATGCATGAATGTGTGCCTGGATACGCGTCCAAACGCTTGCTGCTCTTAATCCCTAGGTGGCCTCTATAGAAATAAAGAGTTCTGGGAAGAAATGAATTCCTGTTACTATTCCACAGGTTTGCAGAATATTTCTGATGTTGCTGTTTGAAATAAAGATGAAGCGACATGGATGAAGTGATAATGAGGTTGAAATTATCAGCAGGGTGAAAGAAAGGTCAGGTTCAGCAATAAAAATTGCATTAACATTCAATATGCAATAAGCTCCAGTTGAGAAGATGCTTTAGCCAATATGGGTTCCGTGTTTTCTATGATTCAGCTGAGGTTCAGTCCACCGGTGAGAATATAACCCCAACTTCTCAGAGAAAGTATATTGCATTTAAGGTTAACTGGCTCTTCGCCTTGGTCTTCTAAACTCCCGTGGATTTGTTGCATCATCTTTTTGAGATGCATGCATGTGGGGGGTGAGGAAAAACACACCTGCTTCTGCAGTTTTAATGGCCCCTCATGTTTTTGTGTAGCTTTTCGGATATGTTTGTGAGTTTAGAAAAGTTTTACCCCTAGAAATGCATTGAAAATCACTTTCATGGAGTGTGTTTGTGTAGGGAAGGGCACATAGTAGATGCTGTGAGGAGGGAAGCTGAGGTGCTCATAGAAAATTATGTGTGTGCAGGCAAGCGAGCAGAAGCATGTGTGGCAAAAAAAGTTAAAGAAAGAAAGAGTTGCACAGGGCTAGCCTTAAGTTTTCAGGAGCCTCTTAAAAGGTCATGGCATGCCTCTGCAACCCCCTATAACACAGCTACTGCCAGGCCTTGCCAAAATTTCACTTTGCTCCTTCCCTCCTTTCCTCGTCTCCCCCTCTCACATCCCCATTGCGATCTATCCAGTCATCAGCCCCCCATCTGTGCACATTAGCCATTCATGAACACACTCATTAGGGTGGGAGTTTGAAGCAATTGTGTTCTCTAGTCTGCGGCTGGAGCGTGGCGATTAATATTTCAACGTCTCCCGCCGAGGAGCTGAGAGGAAGTTTGGCCCTCTTAGGCTAGAGCGGGAGACTTGTCCCCCCTAACGCATGCACACACAAACCCAGCAAACCTTCCCCCTCCTCCCCTTTGCCTCTCTCAGACAGTCTCGCAACTTACATTGCGTTGTCCCCTGATTTCCCTTTATTGCACTTATGGTCTGGATGCACATTTTGCTCACTCGGATACATACACACACACAAGCATACACATATGTAAGATCCTAACTCAAACTGACTTAACTGGGCTCTTTTTGTTTCAGGAAAAGAAGAGTGGAGGGAAAAATAATAAAATCTGTCTCTTCTTGTGCCGCATCTTCTTTATTCCTCTCAGTTGGGCAGGAATGTCCTTTTCTCATCATCCATCATTCTCTATCTTCATAACCACACACTGAACTGATCATGTTTAGGCTAGGGGTAGAGAGGTTCTGTTGAAAGGTGGGTGGGTGGTATTCTTCCCTGTGTACATAAAACGACTTCATTCAAACTAATCGATACCCTCCCTTTTGTGTACTGTGTACATGGGCACTTAAAATATGAGAATTTGAGGCAGCCAGGGGCATAATGGGTTATCAGGCTGTCAATATGAGAATCAGTGCTCCTGCATGCAGAAACCACTCTGACCCTGCTGGAGAGCTCTCCTTTTCTTGATTTCACCAGCATCCGGCTTCAGATGCCATGTCCGCATGGGCTCAGATTAATTTTGAAACACATTTTTCTCACTGTTTAGGCTCTACTCTTTTGTAGTGATTCTTAATACCAAGGGTTACAATTTTTCAAAACTATCGTAAAAGACATTAATCCTTAACAGCTATTGGTTTGTGTGGCTTGGGCATATCCTAAAGAGAGGCATCATCCCATTCTGCTGTTATTATTCATAGGTAACCAACAGAAACACTTTAGTGCTCAGACAGTATGTGTCACCCTGGGAAGAGAGACTTCAGAAAGTTTTATTTAGAAGGTTATATTTCTTAATTAAACTACTTTCTTTTCTCAGTGGGAATCAATTTAATCAATGTGCTAATATAGACCAATGTGAAAACCAATGATCTCTTATTTTGTTCCTCTTGTCCACATCATAGTGAAACTCTCTCCAGTTCAAAATGGGTTTTTTCCCATCAATTATCCACCTGAAATGGGGGTGAATGGTTATATAGAAAAGGTAATGGCATTCTCTGGGCTGCTAATTGAACTTGATGGATCAAAATGGACTAAAAATCCACTTAAATCTTTACTGAAAACTTGTAACTTTTTGGCTTACTTCTGCCTTAACGTTTGGTCATGCATTGATGGGGAAGATGGGCTCTGGTCAAGTTTTCAAAAGCTTGAAAGGCTTGTTAGTCTGTGTCATCACTCAAACATAAGTGTATTTCAACAACTTTGAACATGAAAACTGCGCAACAATATTTCCCTAAATTAAACATCTTTTTATATGCATACACATACCAAATGAAGGGGAGTGAAGAATTTGTGATTACTGTAAAGGTGCAGTTAAGCTAAAATTATGAGGTCTTTTTTGTTGTTGCCTTTTTGTTGCACAAAAAAATACACAAAACAGTGCCATTAAGTTTAGATGCATAATTATGGATGTTGCGTAATGCAAAGATAACAAGTGGTAAAAAAAAGCAGCTTGCAGACTATTTAATGTAATTGTAGAGGTGTATAGTTGCCCTGCCTGTGGAAAAAGCAGGTGTACATGACATATACTGTTTAAATGGATCATTATTAAGCTTCTCCATAGCCTGCTGAGCACATGTGCTGGTGGAGGACAAACGTCTAAAACATGCAGAGTAAATGTTCTTTATGAGAAGCCCTTCATTGAGAAGCCCTGCAGTCTGATTTGTTATGTACAAATACTCTGACTGCACAGTGCATTGCAGTCATTGAAGGGTAGAGGCTGTCACTGAAGGTCAAAGGTGCTTAATGGGAGACAGGGTTACAAAGAGAATTTTATCTATATTGTCTTTAACTACCAAAACCTTTGTGATGTAGATTCCAAGACCGTTCTTTTGTTCCTTACCCACCTCTGCCCTCCCAACCTCTTCTCTGTGCAGATAAACTATGCTTTTCATTCTGCATGCCACTCTGTGTTCATTCTTCTCTATAAAAGTGTATGTATAAGTAGGGGGTCCATGGTGTGTGCATGAGTAAGAGAAGCCTGCAAGCTGAAGTGTAGCATGTGGGTAGGTATTCACAGGGAGCATTGGTTAGTGCACTGCACACTGATGGCTAATGAAGTTCCTCTGCACCTCATAGCCCTATTAAACCACTGCCCCCTACCTCTAGCCACTTCACCCCCCACCTCTTGCCTTTTTTCTCCCTGAGGGAGAGTTGGCAGGGAGCGAGCTAGCTGCTATGGCAACAACAAGGAAACCTCCCTCTCCCACAGGTCTCCTTAGCAACTGGTAGCTTGGCATTGCAGTAATGAGTGTGCCCGGTGTGCCAGGCTTTGTGTAATGCCTGTATGTGTGCGCTGTGTGTATGTGGTTCTGACAGATGAATTGCATTTCTTCGCAAATATATGTGTGTCTTTGACCATGAATGAATGGCTGTCAGGTATAGTTTTCCAGTTTATGAGAGTTGAAATCCTTCAAGCAATGTGTAAGTAGTACTTTAAAATAGTCCTTTAAAATCCTAATTTATTTAGAAGAAATCTCATTTAATTAAAAATGTGACCAAACATGGCCTTTTGACTTGGCTTGACGATGGTCCGATTGTTTTCTCTCCCTATCAGAGTGTTTGTCTTTGTGCCCTCTGCAGATGTGTCCGTGTTTGCATGTTTTTTCTCCCCTCTGTAATTGTGGTCATTCTTCTCTAAACTGTGAAATTGAAGCAATTAAAAGGACAATCTGATGAATTTTGCATGCCATGTGCATGGCTGCCTATGAGTTTCCTGCACTGCTGAAAATTAAATTAAACGCTGAGAATGATTTTTATTAAAGTGTGATCGGAGGTGTGCACTGACCTTTAGAATGTAGGAAATGAGATTCTCATTGTTATGAATGAGATTATTTGGAGGCTGAGTGTGAAAAAAATAGGGTATGCATCGAGGTTCTATTGTTGGCTGACAGTTTCTTTGTATATAGCAGAAGGAGGTTTCAATATAATCAAATCCACACTGTGGCTGGTGGCTATTAAATGGACTGATACACAAATATTGACACACATGCTCTCATAAATGCAGGCTCATTTGCACACACGCAAATCTTGCAGATCTTGTAAAAAAAAAAAAAGAGAGAGAAAAAAAAGCTATAAAGGCCTCTTCAAAAACGTGTTGGTCTTTAACAAAAGCATGGCAAGCCCAGTGGAAAATGTTAGTTTGCTCCCAAGACGAGGTGTGAAGCGCGAGCAGGCGGCCGGCCCCATAGGTGGCCCATCCCAAACACCTGTTGTGTGAATCCTCTGTGGGAGGGTGTGAGGTCTGCCTACCTTGCAGGTCCCAGTGGAAAAACCACACCCATGCTGTACTGTGGCACGTGCTAAATCATGTGCCCACACCGACTCTGAGGCTCCCTTTCCTGTGTGTGGGCGTCAGACGTGATGCCCATATTGTGTCCCCTTTGCGCCCACCGGAAACACTCGGCTGTCCCTGGCATTGTGCGAACGGATTTTCCGATCCCCCATCAGGGTCTCAGATGCTCCTCGAATCTGTCAGCATCTATTTTTACCCACCAAAGCTGCGACAGCCCTTCTCAACCCACACCCTGCCACCCAATGCCAATCCTTCCCTTGGCGCCAGGGTGAGCATGGCCAATGAGTCGCCAGCCATTGGCTGCAATTAGTGCACAGTCAGGCAGGAATCCCCCACTAGCTCCATCATACCCTTCTCCACAGCCATGTCTTGATCTAAGACTACCAGACTCACTATGACACACTTACTTTCCATTTTAAATATTTTTTATAAATGGCACTCCTGCAGTGTTGTGGAATATGGACTCAGAGCACCTTTCATGGTGCTTGAATCACTCTACAGTGCAAACTCAGTCTATTCTGGTACAAAGGCTCCTTAGGGAATTCACATTTGAATTGCACCTGCTCTGATTTGGTGCTAAGTTTAAGTGAAAGTTCTGGCTGCAATAATAATAAAAAAAAAAAGTATTTTTGAGCCCCTCAGTTAATCTTATTGACCCTTTAAGAAATAACAGCTGTTTTTTTTTCTTTCCAGTTCAGAATTGTTAGATTTGATCAACAATGGCAGTTGCTACCAATCCTCAGAGACATAACAGTGTTAGTCTGAAATACATGCATTTCTTTATCCCCTTTTTTGTCAACAAGAGCTACAATGTAGCTTGCATGCCAATACAGTCGTGACCACTGCTGTGGAGGCGATGATGGCATGTGGCAGAGAAGTAACTGTTTCTCACCTCCTAATAAAAGAGACTCCTTTTTAATCTTTTCAATTTGATTGCATTCCAAAACAGGCCTGTCTGCCCATCTGTCTCTCTTAAAGAAGCCTCCTAAAGGGATTTTAATCATCTGACTCTGGGTTTCTCAGGCAAATAACTACATCTCTATCTTTCTCTGTGACACACACACACAAACAATTTCCAATTTTCTCCCTTGTACTCACTGTCAAAGTCTCGCTTGTCTTTTCTCTCTGATACACTATATCATCAGTGCCATATCTATGCTGCCGTTAGGGCCTTCAGCAACACTTCAAGTCCCCCCTCAGATGCATAACATTTCCCCAACTCTGTCCCTATTAATCCACATTGCTCTAAATTCTTTATTTCCCTTCAAAAGGACAGCGCGAGCCATAACATCAATCACTGAAAGCGAATATTTAGCTGCCGCTAATTTCCACCAATAGCCTGGAGACAGGCTTAGCTGACAAAACTCATTCCTGCACTGAACAAAACTGCTTGTGTTGAAACCTCCCCTCCCCCTGATCCCTCCTGCCTTCTGTACAGGCAGAAACAGCATCACAATAAACACAGTTAGTGCTTCTGTTACTCCCCGTTGATTTAGGCTTATCAAATGAATGTGCACCACGGAGGGATACCCTTTGACAATGCATAATAGATCCATTTTGCATGAAATGGTTTGGTAATACCAGTCGAGTGTGGCAAACGGCTTTACCCGGTGCCACTACAAGAACAGCTGCTGTGTTCTTAGCTGGGCAAGCGCACCACACTGCTTCACCCTTGAGGTTGTTTGAATCGGGTGAGTGGTTTCTTTTTGCCGGTTCCCAGACTCCATTCACAGTCCTTAGTTTCTCACTAAGTTCTGTTTGAATGAGTGCACATTTGCCACAAGTTGGGTTTTATAAACCATTTGACCTGTTTCCTTGCCCCTCTGTGTGTGAGCGGGAAAAACTGGATTGTACTGGGGCCTAATGAAGGGGGATGGGTGAGTGAGGGGCATTTTGAGGGCACTCTTTTGTGTGGCTTGTAGGGGCCCCCTGTGGTACCTCTTATTCCCACCCCTTATGCACTGGATCCACCACAGCTGAACCCATGCCAATCAATCAGGTTATTTCAGATATCAGAATGACTGAGCACAGGATAACAAACCCTCCCCAGTCTACCAGGATCATTTTACAAAGTTGCCACCCAACTTACATTGGAAGTGGCAAAAAACAAAGTATTGGACATGAAGCCAAGTTGGGCAACTATGCATTGTAACTTAACACAAAAAGCCTGACAGTTAGATGTTGTGAGTGAATACATGCTTTATTGGTCACCTAAATAATGCAGGTCAACTGTGCAGTTAAATCGGATCTCAATGTGTGGTATCTGATCAATAGAGAACAACAGAAGCACTGACTAAAGAGATCTCTCCAGTGCTTGAATTAATCTGAGTTAGCATGTTAAAGAAGGGAAAAAGAACAGTAATGGCTAAATTGGTTTTGAAAGATTTGAAAGAACCAACTGAATGGATCATAAAAGATATTATAAAGGATGAATATCTGTCCTTACTCCTCAACAGATATTAAGCTTTAATCCGATAGACTGGATTTTTTCCATCTTTAATTTGAAACCAGTTCCTTCCTTAAGCTCTCAGAAAAAGCCAAAAAAACAAAAACAAAAACAAAAAAACACCTTCTGTTCACTCCACTGTGTGTTGTGGAAAAAGTGCAAACCTGTCAGATTTGTTTTGAGAGAGCCTAAACTTTTAATCTGAGGACAAAGAATCTTACACTGTGCTTTAATATCTATTGTCAAAATATCTAAATCAGCCATCTGGATTTTAAGGTCTTAATGAGAGCTGAACACAAGCAGATTCTGCAACATCCTAGAAAGCCGTTTTCACCTTAATTGGCTTTGATTGGTCTGTAAGCTTTCATCCTTAACCTCTTTTGGGTTTTGGCTGAATTAACTTTGTTGTGTTCTCAGACCAGTGAGGGTGGATGTTCCTAATAACATAAAATAATACAAAGAAGCCACGGCAATGCTTATAACTCCATCTGTTCTTTCCACCATTATTGGACCAGGCAGTGGTTCTTTTTGCATAAGCTCAGACACTGGTTCATTCATTATTTAGAGCCCTCTCCACCAGGCCCATTGTATTAAAGGGGTATGATTTGAATAGGAAGTAGCTTCCTGGACCCAAGCGTGTGATGTGTGTGTTCCTCTGTCATTGTGTGTTTCTATGGGCTTCATCCGTCTACCTCACCGAGCCAGGGGGCTGAAAGAGAATTTCCATTTTATGAATATTTAATACATAATAAAGTTTTCAATTTTATTCTGTTCAAGCTGTAGGGGTAAAAATGTGGCAAACCCAACCCTCAAGGACAGAACACAGAATAAAGGTAGTTGATTTGATGGCGGCATCAAAATTATGGTTAACATCAGCTCACTGCCTTGTCATCTCCCATAACACACACGCACAAAGATTAGGACCCCTTCACCACTGCATCCTATAAAAGCTTTATATTGTCCATTTTCCAACTTTACACACTTTCCTTATTCTGTATTACTGTAGGATCATAGCATATCCAGGCTGCCCGCTGTGCCTGTGGTGAACTGGCATAACTCTGTGTGAAAGACCCAGCTGGGAGTGCCCCTGAATCAACTTGGGATTAGCCCAGGATTGTCTGGGATTACTCTGGGATGGAGGGGGATTAGCAGAGACTGCCTGTTTCAGGGGCGTGAGGGACATAGGCTGACCAAATTGCCCCTGACTCATACAACAGGAGGCAAAAAGAACCACACCTACAGTAGAACCACCTGCAACCTGAGCTATTCTTAGATTTTAAAATACACACACTCAGAAGCAAGATAGGAGTGAAAAACATGTGCTGGAAACTATGTGTCAGAAAGCCAGCAGCCAGTGATGATGATGCCATGGCTGGCCACCATCCGAAATCTCTCAAATCTCTCTAGCAGGTGGATTCATCAGATAAAGAGGGTTTGGGATGATGACAAATCCCTCCAAGTTCAATGGGGCTGCTCTTCCCTCATATGGGGGATAAATTGAGATTTGAATCAGACAGGTCACACAGAGTGGCAGCGTGAAGTGCTTCAGCTCTCTGAAAGATGTCCCATTTACAACCAGCCGTGGTGGAAAGGCTTGAAAGCTTACATATGTTTTAATTCAGGCATGCACAGGACTTGATGGGGGATGATTTGGAGTGGTATGATAGGTGGATGATCTAGCCAGAGTGAGACAGGGAGTTGGCGCGGCACGTAGAGAAGCCGTCAGAAGCAGGGAGCGGGCATCCCCTGCGGACCTGCACTGCCAAGATGAAAGGCTGCTTAGTGTTGGAGCAGCAGCATCAAACAGCCGCCTCTTCTTGCATCCTTTTCCCCATCCCCCACTCTCCCTCCATTTCTCTCTCTGACTCTCTTGACTCTCACCACAATATGATATAGTTTTGCCATCGCACGTTTACCCGGTTGCCATGGTGACGCAATGCCGGAGGTGTCGCAGCAAGATAACCCAAGGAGGCATTCACAGATCACCTGAATAGAGCTCAGCTTATGTATTTTCTTCACTGCAATTTGATTTATTTGTGTCCCTGTTGTACAATTCCATGTGAATACAAATAATCTGCAGCATAATATAGATGATGGGAGTTGGAGAACCTTTCAATCTGTAGCAATCTATTTCACTAGTATTCACCCAAACCACAGGAGATACTTTTCATTGGATATTTTTTCTACTTGCATGTCAAAATGTCTCATGCTAAAAAAAAAAAGATCCTTTCTCTCCCCTCAGACATATTGCCATGTTTAGGGACCCCTGAGATGTAAATAAGAAATAAAACTAAAGAAATGAAAAAATAAAATAAAACAAAACAATACTTAATTCTACAAATTACCAAGTCAATGACTGTACTCGTGGGTATAGAAGGTAATGAGAAAGTAATTGGTGACACACTTTAAATCTGACAGCAAAGAGATTGAATGCAGGAGTGGAAAATCACTTATGTCTATAGAAGTGTGTAAAATAAGAAAAAGGGAAAATCTACACTGAAATCTAAGCTGTAATATGTAATACTCAATGACAGAAGAGACAGTGTGATAAAGACACAACAAGAAAAGGAAAGGGAGATAGGCAGTGAAGGTAGATGCCAGAGGGTGGGATACACCCATTAGCCTTCCATGCTCCTGGCTCAATCTTGCAATACAACCCCTGCTTTCCTTTTCAAACTATGAGAGTGAAAGAGACAGAGCTGGCACTAAGCCAGACTGGCACAAACTTCAAACATACAGCATGCTCAACCCTAGCAGCTTACATCAGCCCAGCTAAAGGAAGAGGTACTGGAGGACAGATGGATTTATGGAAATGAAAGTGGGTGGATTGATATACAGACGGACGATCTCTCAAGACCAAGTCTCAGGTCGTTTCAGGTTGAATGAGTCTGTCAGGATTTTGCTTTTTGCCAGATGTGGCAGGTTACCTTTCTCTGTATTTTGTTAAACCAATAGTAAATATGTGTCCTGCAATTTCTCTGAGTTATGGTGTATGTAGAAGAGTTTTACTGGTAGTGTTTACAGCTTTGTCTGTGTTTTTTTTAGGAACATTTTTTAGTAGAAGTACAATTTTGTTAACCTTGCAGTGATGTGAAAGTAGCAATTGATGTGACAAATATTACAATGTATGGAATGATTTCTCTCATGGTTTCTCCTTTCCTTTCCCTGCAGAACTCCATTCGACACAACCTTTCCCTACACACACGCTTTATCCGGGTGCAAAATGAGGGAACGGGGAAGAGTTCCTGGTGGATGCTCAATCCAGATGGAGGAAAGATGGGCAAGGCTCCAAGGCGACGAGCGGTCTCTATGGATAATAGCACCAAATACCTAAAAAGCAAAGGCCGCATCAGAGGCAAAAGGGTAGGACGTCCAGGGATTGGAGCAGGATCCTCTGTTGTGGGTCTCCAGTCCTCCCCCGACCACGGTAGCCCCTCAAGTAAAGGCCTACCAGCAGCTGCAGGTGCATCTGGGACAGATGGAGAATTTGATGCTTGGACAGATCTCCATTCCCGGGCTAGCTCATCAGCCTCCACTTTGAGTGGGCGTTTATCACCCATCCTTGCAGAGGGAGAACCAGAAGAACCCGAGGAGGGTGGCATGTCCTGTTCTACCTCCCCTCACCTCTACCCCTCGCCAACTAGTGCCCGTTCTCCATCTATGGGTGCAGGAAATCACTGTCCCCCTCTTGAGCAGCTTCCTCAGCTGGCTAAACTAACAGGTGCCATCAGTTTAGATGAACAAATGATGGAGGATAGTTATCATCATCATCAGCCACAACCGCAGCCGCACCAGCAGCATCCAGCTGTTAGCAGACATAAGCACCAAACCCCTGTGTATCACTACAACTCTGCAATGAAGGGGCAGGGTTCCTATGGTTCTGCAGTCTATGGGGCAACTGGCATGAGTATGCTGCGTCACCACTCACCCATGCAGACAATTCAGGAGAACAAACCAGCCAGTTTTTCTGGAACAATGCGGGCATACTCCAGTACAAATGCACTGCAGAGTCTACTAACAGGGGGTTCTGCTGGGCAACAATACTGTTCCAAGGACATGATGCTGGGACAGGAAATAGAAGCTCATTCTATGATGGCTCAAGCTAGTAATGGTGTAGGATCCAACCATCATAGCCACCATCCTGTCCACCACAATGGGCCCAGACACAATGGACCTCATAGCCATAACAGAACTCATAGCCATACATCTAGTCATAATCCTAACAATGTACCCAATCACAATTCACCTCACAGCCTGTCTCATAACAGTCACAACCTCAGCCGGAGACATAACCACACACAGCCCCAAGCTGCAGCACTTACCCCTCGGGGGAGCAACAATCAGTTACAGGTCTACAACCATAAAGCTCCCTACTTGTACAGCCCCCCTTCACATGCCCACCTACCTGCTTCAACCACCCTCCCCCCAAACCCTGCAGGAATGCTTGGCATGCCCCAAGACTCCTGCCATGTGGCCACCACCCCTCACCCTCGTCACAATCACTACCCAGAGTCACAACACCAAGGCATGACTAATGGACCATACCACCCTGGCCAGGGGATGGGAAATTGTACTGTTGGGAATAACTACCATGGCTATCACCAGCCTCATCCCCATGAGAGACTACCAGCGGACCTGGACATTGATATGTTCCATGGTAGCTTGGACTGTGATGTGGAGTCCATCCTCCTCCATGACATAATGGACTCTGGGGAGGAGATAGACTTTAACTTTGACTGCTCTCTCGCCCAAGGGGTGGGCATTGGCATGGGTATGGGAATGGGTGTGACTATGGCTATGGGAATGAGCGGTCTGGCTGGTCCACAGCAAACCCATAGCAATCAGAGCTGGGTGCCAGGTTGAAGTCAAGAACAACATATCCTAACTTCAGACAGGACTATCCCACCCATGACACACTTTTCTCAACTGTGACATTCCTGACTTGACACAAAGGCTATAGGACCAACACTCCATGTCTCTTTGTTGTCTTAACAGTTCCTTTGTCTGCCTTTGTCTTTGGCTCACCTTCTCTACCAGAGATCTAGTCCATTTCAGATTGTTTTTTTTTTCTCATATCAGCTGTACTGTGATGACAATCTCTCAGCTGTGCTTGCCCAACATCTCTTCTCATCTACCATGAGAACTGAACTCTGAATGCACTTTATTGCAAGTGGGTCACATCTCACGGTGCAATGCCTTCACAGAGCAGCTCAGGCAGAGCTTGACATGTTTTGTAAGGTGGCTGCAGCATTTGACAGGAGCAAAAGAGGAAATCACAAGTCCCTCCAATAAAAGTGGCAGATATAGGAATAACAGTTTTTAAAGTTTTTGCGGTATAGAAATTTTATTTATTTACTTTTTTCCTGAAAAAATTATTTAGGGTCTATTATTTGGATTAGGTTTTAGTGATGGACGCTTCTTTATTTTATAGTACTGAAGTTCAAATGATAAATTAATGCAGTACCTTCTGTTTTTTATGGGCCACATTGTTTTTAATGCACTATTTTTAAATTGGACTTAAGATTTACAAGTTTATTTTAACAAATACAGAAATTTGCATATTCATAAGATTAAATTAATTATCTTTAAATGGATTTGTTATTTAAAGCTTCCTGCATTAAGTTCTTGGTACTTTGACTTTTCTCTTGGATGTTATATTTTGTTAATGCCCCCTTGCCATCAGTTTAGAAAATATTGTCATAATGTCATTAAATAGATGCTATCATTAGTGGCTAGCATGCAATTTGGTGAATTAAAATGTCATATCACCTTGTCTCACCTGGGTATCTTGTAGCCGTTTGTCTCCCCCTTTGTCTGCCAGGGGGACAAAGTGACCATTCCTCACACCAAGCCATTAATGTGGCTTGATTGAAATTCAGCATCTTGCTTTTAATCTCCAAAGTGATGCAGTGGCGATGTGTCATTATTAAGAATGTAACGTGTTGTCCTCCCTTCTCTCACCCTGGCTGTCCGGGCCATTGCTCACTTCTCCAACATAATGCGCCAAACATGGTGAGACAAAATGGTGATTAACGCCAAGTCACTCTGCCTGCCGTCCTGCTCTGAGAAGGGGGCCAATGTCACTGTCCGCTTGCCTGCTCAAAGAAGTTAAAAAAATTAATAAAACAAAGAAGACGAGGATAAAACAAATTCTTCTTGTTGCAGGGGAATCTGCCATCAGCCTCAGTTCAAACAACTTATGATGTTTGTGTCTCAAAACAGGAAGTGTATTCATATCGTAAATCATCTCCATTATATGTGTTATGTTACCATGTTTTCAGCAATTGTATCCTGAGCTTCAAATGATTAAATGGGCGCAATGGGAAAAATTTAAGGAAAAAACAGGCAGCCAGTCAGTCTGAATGACTACTCTTCATCAATCAGGGTTGTAATGCCACAGAGTCATCCGCATCTGCTTTTTGTGTGTTTATTCTGTTGTCTTGTAGTTGTTGTATTGTTGAAATTCTAAGGACTGGTGAGGATAGGACTGAATTGTCCATAGTTTCAGGACTAATTTGGTGAAACAATGTTGGTATAGTGCAGTATGACCTTCCTAAGCTCCAGTAGCGTGCACCCACTACCCATATGTGCTCTGCTCAGTTGTTTCTGTGTTTGTGAGTTGGGGGAGTCTGCAGCTTGATTCTTGCTGGCCTTGAGAGAGGGATACAAAAAAAAAAGAATAAAAGAGGACACCCCTATTTTCTAGTTCCCTCAAGGAGACTCTTTGCTCTCTGGTCTGTACCACACAAAAGAAAAAGCTGGAGGGGGTTGAGGCTGGGGTGGGGATTATTCTTACAGCCAAAGGTCAAGCATGGCACAGACTATCAGACCCATTATTTAGGTAAATACCTTTATTTCAGGGCCTTTAGCCTAACTGGTTCCAGTTAATCTCAGTTTGGAAAATGTCTGGGATTTTATAAGCATCCAGGCCTCACAAATCAGTTATGTTATATTCTATGCTAATGACATTTAGCAATCCTCTGCTATTGGAAAGAGAGCTATATGATGTCTAATTTTACTGTATTTATTTATGGGAGAGACTGGTCTTTGTCATTCCTAAATGTGATAGTTATTTGAGTCAACGCCTGTCCCTTGCTCTTTTTTTCTGATTTTTAAGATGTCACTCTCCCTTTGCCCGTTTTATCGGCTTTTTATTTTGTACAAAATCTATATATTAAAAAAAATGTACAATAGTTTTTAAAAATCTGAAAACAATATCAGTTTTGTTGTCTATTTCTTTTTTAAGAGAATGTATCTCATCATATGGTGACTGTTAAATAAATGAAATTTAAAGAAAAAAACGCCTCTGTTGCCACATTTCTGAGTATGACCACAAAAAAAAAAGATTTTCTTTCAGGAAAACACAGCAAAGTGACCTTTTCTTTACAGTGCAGTGGCTTAAGTGGATTTTTCAAAGCTTATTGGTGCTTGTCATGTGCTATTTCTTTCTTGTGTATGTGTACAACAACTGACAGGATGAATGCATGTGAGTTGCTTGTTAATTTATTTCTTTGTTATGTAGTTTATTTCACTTTTATAACATTGCTGATCATGCAGGGGTGGCGACCTCTGTTTGAAGTCCTCTTTGATCGGTCACAGTTGCTGTGTGGATGTATGAAGGCGTCTGCAGCATAAATGTTACAAACACACACAGCATACATACATAGAGAGAAAGAATAGATAAGGTTGATGTTTGTGAGAAAACAATAACTTCTGACAAAAGACAAAAGAAAGAAGCCACCACAAAGCCAGACAGACTTGCTTGGATTGGAGTAATAGGTGTGTGTCATAAGGCTTGTTATAGCCTGTGATTCAGTATAGGTTGGCCACAGCTGTCCTGGTCCCATTGGAGGCGTTTTCACACGAGGAGTGTGCGATGCTGCAGCGCCATACTGCCAGGCCCCAGGGGAGCCCCCGCCTCTACACACATGCATAGGCAGACACCACACCAAATGTTTGCGCACACACATTTGAAAATACCACAAATTCACACATTTGCACAAAGAGGTACAGAACTCTGTTATGAAACCATACACATAGACACACATACGCAGACATTTCTCACTTAGATGTACAGTTTTAATTGACTCAACTTGGCAAAGCTTTTCTGTAGGGAAAAAAGTGAGAAGTAGAGAGAAAGAGAATAATAAAGGTGCAGAGAGAGGGAGCCAGGCAGTATATACTTAAATCTAAAGATGCCCAAAAAAAGTAAAATAGTTCGATTTTTTTTTAAAGAAACAATTAAATGATGGTTTACGTGGTTAGGGGTTGTAATTTGCTCAAACACGGTTCAGTGGTTTTAAAAGTGATGTTTTAGATTTAAAATGAGACCAAACAGAGTATGACTGAGTGTAAGTGAGACAGAGAACCTGGCTCAAGTCCAAAGTCTGAATCTTGTTTGCCTGTCTCCGGAGAGACATTGAGGTTGGGGCAGACAGGATGGCAGTCCAGTACAGGTGTGGTGCCTCGGGGAGGTTTAGCTCTTCTGTTCCTCATTATCAGAGAGGCAGAGAGAAGCTGTGTTACAATGTCATTATTCATCTACTCAAGCATCTGGGAGTAGGTTGTTCCTTACTTGGTATCGTGATACTGCTGCAGAGACCGCCCATGGAGCTAAAGGCTGTCTGGGGATGCTGCTAACTGCTAACAGACAGACCCAGCCAGGCAAGACTCCAGGGTACAGATGTCCTTGACTGCTTACGACAATTCAGCACCTTTCCCTTTCTGGACAAGCTGCAAAGTGAAAACCTGTTATAACTCAAAATTTCAGAAACTGATCATTTAATAAAATATGGAGATTCATATAAATCTTATAAATGCACAGAAGTTGCAAGATTCATAAGATGAATTTTGGAAAAATAAACATAGCTATTTATGATAACATAGCTTCAGGTTGTCTTTTGTATAGACTGCCTGATGCTCTCTTCTATTCAAATTTTCTGTATGAACAGCTGAAGTCAGTTTAGCAACTAGTATTTGGAACAGAAATGAGACTCATTGTTCATTTAAAAGTTTTAATTGGAAAATAGATTAATGTTTACCAATTCTACACAAAAGATTCAAAGAATTTTGTGTAAAACCTGCCAAATGCAAGAAAATAAAACAAAACAAAATAAGATACCTTAAAAAGGGAGAGTTACATCTTATTTTTACAGAAATATACCATCCCATCAAGGGAATATAGCTTCCCAATCTTGGAACGGATGTCAGTGCAGCTTTGGTGAGCTGAATGTAGCAGCACAGACTTTTCCACTTGCTGCTGTTTCTGGTTAAAGATCTGCTTCAAGCAACAGAACAAAGAAGCCAGCTGCAGCCCAACACAGAGGAGCATCAGTCCACCTGTAAAATGACAGGTTTATGAGGGAGGAGGCAGAATGACATCTAGACCAAAACAGCAGCTACATGGCTACAGGCAGAATCACTGGGCAGAACAGGACTAGCTGGTTAGCAGCTTGTGAATTTAAAGATTAAATATTAATATGTTAACATGACTCCCCTTGGAAAATAAATTTAAATTAAAAAGCCATAGTATATTAAGAAAATCTGTTTAGATTGAAGGCAGCAGTTAGTCAAGATGAGTGAAGAAGAGGTTTTCCTTTACAACCATTTATACTCTGAAATGCAGAATCAGGATAAAGAATATTGTAGAAAAAAGGTGTTAGAATGGTATACTTTCTCTTTGGGGTTGGGTCAAGGCAGAAGAAGAGTGTTAAAGGAGGTCTTCAGAAAGGCCTTTGAGAATTATATGTTGAAATCAGGATTAAAATCTGTGGGACTGCACAGCACCTGGTCAATGGACAGCAACTTGTTATAACTCACATGACAGATGGACAGAAACATTTTCACTAGTGCAATAAATGAAAACTTCAGTATGTTAAACCAACTGGTTAGAAAGGTTCTGTTAGAATTTACTACCCGAAAGGTAATCATTTAGTAACATTCATATCTTGGACACGGTGGCTGTCTGTGTTAGTCCCTGTATTAAAAGACTTTCCAATCAGTGTGGGAATAATCAATTTTCCATTCAGTTATTTCAGTTCTAAAGTGACTTTTTTTCCCCTTGCAGCATTGATCTACAAATTGTAAATTAGCATAAGTGATTTATTTATTCTTAAATTAACCCACACCTATTAAAGAAAAGATTAAATATGTTCAGGTATCTCTAAACCATTCAGCCCAAAATGAGTGTAATATGCTAGTTAATACTAACCCTAACCCTCATAAACAAAGGATCTAATATTCTGAGACTGAAAATGACTTTTGTGTAAATTTAGTTTAGCAGTGCAGAAAAACAGTTGCGTGAAGACTGTAGCAATAAGATTTTTTGCTTTTTGCAGTCTAAATTTAGTCCAGAGATGATGGACATGATTGATTAAAGCAGTTAGTAAATTAAAATAACAGAGCTCATTTTAAATGTGACACATTCAGCCAAGAAAGCTGCAAATCTGGGTTAAAAGGCATCAATCAAAAGTCAGCTAATGGCGTTCCTGAACAAGAGCATAAATCCTGATGTGCTGGGCTCAGAACAACAATGCTAAACATCAGCAGGGGCAGAAGGTCCTAATGTTCAAAGATAAATGTTAAAGTCAGGCGGAAGCAACTATACACTGACACACACACACACATACACACACACAAAAACCAACAAAGAAATGATCCAACCCAGGCCCAATGTAAAGCAACAATCCCCGCTAAGTCCCCATCATATTTTTTCCTTTTGTGTATTAAGCTATAATTGTCTGTAAAAGTGTGTTTTAGAATAATAATTTACCAATCAGTTTGCATAAACTCCATGCTAATGCTCTAGCTTGGGAAGACTTAACAAAGTATAAAATATTTTCAGTAATTGATAGAAAACTCGAGGGCCATCTAATCAAAGTCTCAAGGAAAATCTCTGTAGTGTGATGAGCTGCAACATAACTCATGAAATGGTTTTAGGAATTTAGTTTTAAATCATTTTAAAATCTCTTGCTGCAAAACCACAATCAGACACTCAACATTTCCTTTAAAGGAAGTCATACGTGGACAACAAAATAAAAGAATAAAAGACTTTCAAACTTTTACAGTAACTATTAGGAAGTGGCTCAAAAACAAAAGAAAGAATTACTCGCTTATAAATTTGATAAATTGAGCAAAGTCTTCATGTGTCTCGAGTTTGAGTAAATAACTTTTTTTTATATATATATCAGTTAGATAGCCTGCGATGAAATAGTAACCTGTCCAGGATGTACACTTGCTCAGCTGCTAATTGCAGAGATATGTTCCAGGTTCACTGCAATCCTAAACTGGATTAAGTGGTATGGAAACTGGACAGATAGATGGAAGATGGATTGATGGATTGGATGTTTATATAGGAATGCAGCTTTTATTGTTTGTTTATACTTCTATATACACTGTTTTATATAAATATTGTTTATATTGTAAAACTTGCAAATGACCCGAGTACAATATAGTCTTTAAACAAAACATTTGATTTTCTTCTTTCTATATTTCTTTGCATTGTCCCTCATAAATTATTAGCTGACTAATGATATCAGAGTTTTACTTAGAGATATCTTTCATTTGCTTATAGCCAAACACTGTGATGATTAGCTGGCACTGCAGCGTATTTATTCATAATTAAGGGGAAAAGTTAAATAGTTAAATAATCTGGGATCATGAGCTCCTAAATGTAGCTTAAATCTTTGCTCCAACAGATCATTTTCCGCTTCAGATATTGGAACTAGAAAGGAGAGCATAGAAGTCTTACTACTCTTACACCTCATACTAAGTCATGGTAATGGGACATAAAAACACATTTACCACTCCATAGCTCATAAAGTGTGCTGTAAAAGATATGCTATTCCCTTTCTTAATTTTCATCAATACCATGAAAACGTTCTGTTTCTGTTGTTAAACAGCTGTTTATTTGTGTCCTGAACTGTAAAGAAAGTGGATAACTTGCTATAAAACTAGCTACTCTCCGGCTGAAATGATCAACTCAACTGTTAAGTGTGACTGAAATGTCTGCGCTCTCTGAGCCATTAGTTAGTTCTCTGGATATGGTGTCCATAAATGTATCTAATTTTGTATTGCTTACAAATATAAAATGGCAGACAGATGATGCTAGACATCCCTTGGGCGTTCAAGGCTGCAGAATTTTCTCTGATTAAAAGAATGACCTACCATGAAATCCTCCTGATGTTGTTCTCCTTTGCGTGTTATTAAACCAATCACTGTCCTTAATGACTCTGAACCCCCTCCCTCTCTCCTCCTCCCTCCTTACCCCATTTCACCTTCTTCCACTGCAGACAGACGGGACGGATCTAATCAGATATTTGTCTTCCTCTCCGCTATGATCCACTCGTCAAGACGGGGAGACGAGTAGAAGGCTATGTGCGTAGGAGGAGGGGTTGGTGACCTAAAGCGGTGATGACATAATTAATGGTAAATTAATGATCCACCTGAGCGCCAGCATCACCTCATCTCCCTCTTATGTTTCTGCTCGCCTTCTCTTCACTATCTCTTTCCCTCAAACATGCATCCAGCCTGCTTCATCTCCCTCCTCTCCTACCACATGTGGCCTAATCTCTCATGTAGGGGAGCTCTTCTCAGCAGCAACTAACTTAGCTCACTGACATACAGTATAGTGTGGAGTGCTAATAGGGGCTGGGAGGTGGTGGAGAGGAAAAGTGGGGCAGGGGCCTGATTGCTGTCTCTAATTACGGCTTGATACTAAAGAGTAATTAATGAGTTTGTGGCTGATGGTAGCAGCTTCAGAGCGCCAGAGTCGATTGGAGGAGATAAGAGCTGTTTCTCCAGAAGTAATGCAAGATCCCAAGAGGCGAGGGTACATACAGGCATTGAGGCATTCATAGGCACGTAGAAACAGCACAGTTACTCTGTTAATGGCGTACACTGCTGTATCTGATGGTTTTATTTTCTGAGCCTGTCAAGCTGGAAGATGGGGAAATCATTTAAACATCAAAGCTCACTGTACAAAAGTGGAATTGGTTTAGATGGTCATGCTACTGTCCAGTTTTCACAGTAAACCCAATGATTTGAAGAAAAAAGGTCTCAATAAAACAATTTTTTTAAGTTTTATGGCTAATATCTATAAAAATCTGCTCCATATATGATTCTTGGAGTAAAGACTTTAAAATCCAGGAATACAAGTTGTTACTTGTATTTCGGTGAACATCGGAAGTGGAATTTGTAAATGGATCATAGTGGATAGAATGAGACAGAATGACCAACTTAAGATTTAGAGTTGATCATGGATCATTCAGTTATAGCTTAGGATAGTTGGATTATCATGCTAAACACCATAAAATTTAATTAATTTCAGGAAGTCCTAAGTGTTTCCCCTCTTCTAAGATAGCACCTATGACAAACAAACAAATAAACAAAAACAGCTAAAATAGGAGATTGATATATCTTGTGTATTTTCTTCCCTTATTATGAATTTTTATTTATAATATTTGTCCAGAAAACATTTCTTATTCTGCAAAATGTTTTTAATTGAACAGATAATTCAAATTCCTTTTAATAAGAATTCTTGTGTATATGTAATAACATAGAACAAAGAAATAAGACTGAAGTTTGGGCAAATAAAATCGCAAAGCTTGAAGAACAACATGGGAGCTTGTGACTGTGTGTTCATCTACAGGAGATAAAGAGTGAAGGGAGATTAAATGCATGTGGAAGTGAAAAAGAGGGATAGACAGTGAGAAAGCATGCTGAGGACTGCCTCTAAAACAGGGGCAGCTGTAGAGCAGTTAATGAGGCCTGCAGTCGAAATCCCAGTGACTGAGACTGTGTGTGTGTGTGTGTGTGTGTGTGTGTGTGTGTGTGTGTGTGTGTGTGTGTGTGTGTGTGTGTGTGTGTGTGAGTGTCCTGGGGAAAGACAGAGAGACAGTGAATGTGTGTGTTGAGGTGAGTTATCCAGTGTGCAGTCTTGCTTGACCCTGAGTCAGTCTGTCACCTGGAACCAACGGGCTTCAGAGAAGAGGGAACGGGAGGGAAAACACAAGGAGGGAGAGTCTTTCAAAAAGAGGCAGCATCTCTCACTCAGCTGAATAACTGCTGCAGACTTTCAGCATGGCTGCTAACAAGCTTTCTGTCTTTCTTTTACTGTCTCTCTCTTTCTCACCCTCTACTTCTTTTCATTTTTTTACTCTCTTGTTACCTCTCTGCTCCTTTGCCCTACCAAAGTGGCACTTTAATGAACAGAGTGTATGCATTCAGTGGCCAGGTTACCATAAGAGATGCCTCACAAGAGCTTCTTATTATGGAGTGCATGTAAGGAGACAAAGAAAGAAGAAGAGGAAGGCCTCTGCGAAACAAGCTCCAGCTTTTCACAACTAACCCCCACAGGGAACTAAGCTGACAGACGATACAAAGTCCACTGCCTTCACGGTAGTGTGTTACCTGCTAATAGCTGCCCTTCAGTGGCTCCTTAATGGACACATGCACACAGACACATGCGTATGTATATATATATATATATATATATATATATATCTATATATATATATATATTTTCCATGTACG
>JBAMIG010000006.1:8038417-8057297 GCA_037177335.1 Kiunga ballochi
ATATATGTATTAATGAATTAGTTCCATATAAGTGCATATAAGTTTTTTCTCCCTTCTTTTTATTGGTCTAACCATACCTATTAGTGACTATAATTAAATGATGAAGAATAGGTGGGTGGATGGAACAGGAGGCAGACAGAGAAGGGGCGGCTGGAAAGCATGATTTAATTTGGTTATGATCTAATTTGCTTTGATTAAAAATGTATGCAAATCCCTCTTAGCATAAGGGATCAGTGAGGAGAGGCGACACTTCTCTTGCTTTCCTCCCTCTCTCACCCCTTCCTTCTTCCTTCTCCTCCTCCTCCTCCTTCTTTTAGTACTTCTTTTTCCTCTCTGTGGCCACAAAGTGAGATGTGTGAAGTAGAGAACAGGATGTGTACATGTGTGCAAGTGTTTTTGGAGGTTTTTTCAAGGCGATGAGAGGAGCCCACTCATATTGGGTGTTATTACACATCACATCTATTTGCTGGGTGTCAGCTGTACAAGCTGGATATGGGTATGAGGAGATTCTATGAGATTGTGTGCATGTGTTTGTTTAGCCTGACCCTGTCTGCAGTGAGTCTTGTGGTGGGGTGACTTTGCCAAGCGGCTCTTGTCTTCCAGACACTGATCCTCTCAACAACCCAATCCAGAAGGTTCTTCATTTTATTTTGCTTTCTGGGTCCCTTCCTCTTGTTGATCTTTCTGTCTTTATAAAAAAAAAACATTCTTTGACACACATCTTTAGCCTCCATCAAATTCCATGCTGTCCACTGTGCTCAAGGTCACTAAAAACCTTCAGCCTGAGACGCAACCTCTAAACAGTTTATTTGTGATCCTGCTCAGTGTTATTTTTTTTCTGAGTCCTGTTTGTCAGCTGCTCTCCTTTGTGTGTGTTCATGTGCGTGTATTTGTGAGTCTACTTTTTGTAAGATGCAGGCCATCTAGGTAACTGCATCTATTTGCATGGGAGGCTCGGAGTATTCATGTCACTCTCAATTTCTTCTGGTCTCTGCATCCTCTCTCAGCCTGTCACCACTGCCTCTCCAAGTTTACTGTAATGAACTCAGGTTTGCCTCTGTTCTTCACCTTCTCCTCTTCACTTCACTTCACTTTACTTCACTTCACTTCACTCTGACTCCTCAGCTGACTGCAGCCACCCAATCAGATGTTTAATCAGACACCGAGCCAACCAATGGGTCTAGTTATCTCCTGTCAGTTTGCCAGCGGTCATGGCAAAAGTAGGTAGTTAGAGTCACCAGGCTGTTAGTCAACTAAGAGTCAACAAATGCATGGGAGATTGTGAAATCAGCTGTGCCAAGTTTAGGGCACCGACTTCCAGTCTTGGACTTAATTTGTTTAATAAATATAACTCTGTTGCTTTTAAAGAACAACTGGGGAAATGTTTGGGGCAAGTATGTAGAAATCGATCGATAAAAATCCTGAAATAAGAGGGTGATATTTCATATCCAACAGTGGAACAGTGGCAGAGCCATCACTTCATCAAGACTGACTTGTAGTCGTTATTCCTAAAGATGCAATGCTGCTGGCATAAATATATATATATATATATATATATATATATATATATATATCTTTTGTATTGGAATCCATTGATTAATTATTTTTATGCTTGAATGAACCATTCCTGGGTCTGTGTATCAGTGATTTTTTTTTCCAGACTCTTGATGGCTGACAGTGTAATGACAGAGAGGAGCAGGAAAAGCTGCGGAGGAGACAAGGGAATAACATGGAACAAGGTCACAGCTGGAACTGAAGCACACATGCGGTTATAATGTAGAGTGCAAATGAAGTGAGTTCAGGAGCTTTTTTGACAGCTGAAAAGATTAACAAAATGGTATTTTATTTACTTGGTGTTTCTTAAAACAAATTCAGTCAAATATAATTTAATGCTCATCCTTGACTAATTAGTTAATTAAATACGTCTTGGTTTATAATAGCTGGTCAGACAAAATCATTTTTAGATGCCTTATCAAATTTTAAAAATACATTAAAAATTGAAATGCCATTTAAAAGACAAAGTTATTAATCTAGCTGCATGAAAAATACATTCACTTTACTAATTATCTTTCGCAGACTTAGATAATATTTGCAGACAAGAAAGTGGGGCTAATTGTCTCTCTGGTGTTTTTTTTTTTTTGTTTTTTTGCTTTTTTTTGCACTGCAACCGACTGTTTATAAGTGCAAACATTTTACCTTGTGTCTAATTATTTTTGCATGGCCGCATGCCTCTGAAGCTTGATGACGTAGTGTCTGGAGTCTATGCTCAGCTTTATAGATTACTGTAAAGCGCAATCTCAATGTGAGACATCACACGTAATCTTGTTTTTCTGATCTGATTAGCTTCAGATCCAATCAAGGTTTTATTTTAAACAAATATGTTCCTATCTTGAAGACATGCTGCTGATTAACCATCCCTTTAGCTTCTTCTGAAACCGGACAGGCTCTCATTCAGCCCAGTCTGTTCGTTTCTAAAACCAGGCTGTCAGTTGGAAAATCAGCTTTTCCATTTACTGAGTCAGTTGGTCAGACTTTCAGTAACTGAGCCATTCATCCATTCAGTCCGTTAACTCAGCCAGTCAGCCATCCGGACTGTGTCTGCTCTCTTACATAAGCAGGGCGACAGATGCTGAATCATCAGCTGCCCGCTGGAATGCTCCCTCTACCCAGAGGGTGCCAGGAGGGAAGGCAGCACATGCACTCATGAACTCCCACAAATTCATGCACAGTAACTGAATGCACTCATGCAAACTGTGTGTGCATAGATGCCGTGCATGTGGATCCACATGCAATGCGTGTCATGCACTATTTCACATGAGACTCAGTGTCATGATTGAACTCCAGAGAAGGGAGAGTGGAAGAAAGAGAGAAGCAGACAGATAGAATGACAGAGTTCAAGAAAAAGAGAGAGAAGAAAAGAGGGTGAGCTCTTCCCTCAGCTGTCTGTGCGGCCTTTGATGTGGTTTAAAAGGTTTTTCATGTTACACAACTTTGAAGGCGAAGTGTTTGATGTTTAGTTTGCTAGTTTGTCAGCTATTGGATTAATCTCTCTACCTTCTATCCTTCTTTCTTTGCAAATTATCTGATTAGTGCTTGGAGCTTGCGTCACCTTCTGCCTTTGTCGAGAACGGTACTCAAAAAGGTGTTTTTCAGTCTCTCTTCAGAAAACTTGGCACCTATCATCTATTTATGGAAGAAGCAATAGAAATTGGAATAACAGTCCTATTTGCCTGCCTGTCTAGCCTTTCAGAAACACAACTGAAATGCTGATGGAACAATGACAACTATTTCTTTTTCCCCCTCTCATCTCACCGTTTCTCTCGCTACCTCTTCCAATCTTGCCTCTCCACGTCCCCTCAGCATGAGTGATTCATTTGTTTCCAACACAATATAGCACAACATGGGCTCGCCACCGTCTATATTGCCACAATACCTATTTGCTGAACGCTGGGGATTTAATAAATGTATTTCCACACTCCTCCTTCCAGCATATTCCTTTTCTGCCCTTCGTCTTTTCCTTTCTTTTTCTGATTCCTTCTCCTCTGAAGAAGTAGCATTGCTCTTCCTCTTTCTCCCCCAGCTCCCTTTTTTCTATCCTTCCCTTTTTCCCTCCCTCATCAGACGAATGTAAGAATAGAACAGGGGAAGCCCTCTCACCTCTCCCTGCACGTCGGCTAATTAGCATATTCATGAGAGGTTCATAAATTATACATGAGATCCGGAGGGGAAACAGAGGCAGAAGAATGAGACGCGGACAAACATTCTTACACACACACAAACACACACACACACACACACACACACACACACACACACACACACACAAACTTTTATGCTTGTAAGCACACACACACTCAGACACATTCTCACTTTCTCTACCTCTCACACCCTCTCTCAATCACCAGGCAGAGACGTAGAGATACAGACAGGTAATTGGTGAGAAAGAGTGTGTGCTACACTGCACTGCCAGTGTGCAGAGGAGACAGCATGCACAGCACTGAAAGGGAGAAGTACGAGTCACTCTCAGTTGAACAGAAAATGCTGTGTGCACACATGCACAATGCTTAGGCTTGATGTATTTTCCGCCACACTCAAATGTAAGAGGGTTTAGGCGCTAAGTAATGCTAATGCACCTAGAGTGAATGCTAAAAGGGAAGTGTAGCATGAAGAGGGTTAGTTTAAGCCAGAGGTTTGCATTATTACCAATAAGACGGAAAACTGAAAGGCTTTAAGGTCACCTGGATTAAACTAAAACTGGGTACACACTCATCAAAGTCAAAGTCACGTTTGAATAGCTTGGATGTAATTAAAGTTCAGCTGACTGATGTCTTTTGGTTGCACAAGAGCCTTTAATTCATGTATTGTACTCTGAGCCACACCAAATTTGTTTTACATCCAATTAATGTGTATTTCTGGAGCTGGAGCTGGAGCTGGAGCCAGACTCTGACTCAGCATGCAAAAATGACTAGACATATATTATATTTACATATGGTCCTAAATAAATGCAGTGAGAGGAAAGCTGACAACAGACTGGAATACCTCCAATATTAGCTCCATTTGCATAAACAGGATTTTTTTCTTAAATATAGCAACATGTATGCAATTTTTATTAAAATATTCTTTGAAATCTGTTATGCTTTGGTGTTTTTATCAAGATTTTAAAAACATTATTTATTTGGGATTAGTTTAATTTTATTGTTACTTGTACTTGTTTTATTGTGTTACTTTATAGTTGTTATCCCTGTTCCTGATTTTTTTCTTTTTAGATTGTTTTTAATGTATTTATTTAATTATTTCCTAAATTCTGTCAATAACTGTACTACTAATGTTAACCAATACATTAAAAATAATATTGGGAAGCCTTTGAAAAAATGTTGAATGTGTGAATATTTGCAATTCGCTCTGAAAAAAAACGACAAAGACTGGCATTTCCCTCTACCTCATTGTAACAGTAGATTGGAAGAAAATAACACACATGGTACTAAACAATGGTCCACATTTTACATGTAAACTGTGTCTTACAAAACTAAACATCTATCTGTTGTAGTTCTTTGCTACCACATTAGAGCAGTATATAAATTTTGCAGCCACATTAAATTTATAACCCTCCACTTTTAAAGATGCACTACAAAACCTTTACAGATTTTGTCAGAGACGCACTCTATCGTAAACTGGAGGCGTTTTCATCTTGTATTGGACCTGTTCTGTGAGTTCCTTCCAGTCAGTAAAAGACAACCCTATATATTTTTCTTTCTTTTAATCACTTCCACGATAATGTCTCATTGCGTTTTTCTTGGGAATCAGTTGTGACCCGGCGTACAACCTCTGTTAGAAAAAAAAGTTTAACCTGTGTGGAAATGCCAAAAGTTGCAGTTCCTTCATCCACTGGGGGCCCACTCCAAAGTAAAGCAAATAAGCAAATCCCCATAAATGCCCGTGCTTAAAAGGTAAAATCACAACAGAAAAAACATAGGACTATTTAAAACCTAGTATAAAAAAAAACAAACAAAAAAAAAACAATTTTAAAAAGTTGAGTTCATTGAACTTGTTTAGATGTTATTTAACCTAGAAATTCTGCATATTTATGAGCATCTCATTTTGATTTGACAAGTATCCAATATTCGCAGCAAGAAGGCAGATTATAGCACAAAGGTGGTTTTTAGCCGGCCAACAGCGCTCCTTAGCTTTAGCCTAACTACTTTCATTAGCAGGCTAGCTTTTAGCCACAGGCAGTCCATAGTTTAAAAGACGTCAAACATACACCTCCACACCATTTTATATTTTTCAAGAGGAACAACATGTGTGAAACTGTCAAAATGGTGTTATGGGAACCTCTCAATGATCTTCAATTTTGATCTTTAGAAAACTACTGGGAGGCTAAGTATCTTCTGTAGTCTATAGTTGTCATGCATGTTTTAAATGCACGTTTCTGCTATGTTGAAATCCTCTTGCTATCATGTCAGGTAGTACATAAACTTTGCTTTTGGCATCATGCAGTGTCCTGATTGGAAAAGTTGTATACTGCTGGGTTGCTGGGCAGCGATTAGTCTAACAGTGAACATAATATCATCAAATGATTCCAGAATGCAGAAGTTTAAGGTTGGAAAATTACTTAATGAATCCATAATAACACTATTAAAATTATTAAACGTTTGCTTAATTATGTTAGAGGAATACAAGTACTATGTAGTTCAGCTGGACAACAGACTTGAGTGGATACGTAATACTGAGTATATCTACAAGAAAGCTCAGAGCAGACTCTACTTATTAAGGAAAGTAAGATCCTTTAACGTCTGCACCAAGATGTTACACATCTTCTACAAGACTGTTGATGAAAGTGTAATCAGCTTTGCAGTGATCTGCTGTGGCAGCAGCACCAGAACCAGAGACTTGAAGAGAATCAACAAACTGATTTAGAAAGATGGATCTGTGCTTGGAGTAACTCTGGAGCTGATAGTCTAAAAAAAAAGAGTACTTCACAATATATATAAATATACCCCACAATAACCCATATACCCCATATATAGAGGGAAACCATATTTATAGAGGCGAGGCATTCTCTGCAGCTTATACGGTCTAAATTCTCAAAAACCTCAGGTGTACAAGTATTTATCAAGCTGAATCAAACTGTTAAAAAACCGTACATCCATTTTCTGTAAAACCATGTCCCAGAATTGTTCAAGGCAGAATTGATCTGCTTTGCTGTTCTGTATTGAATGAGACTGAAGGCATCTTTTAAGCACTGGACTTAATCACATAACCAAATCAAAGTCTGTGTGCCAAGGAGACTGGCAAAAACAAATGTAGACAGACATGCTGTTGTATGACTCCTGATACTGGAATGCTGGCATTTTATCTGAAACAATGATGTAGAGGGAATTAGACTGGTGTTAATAGAAAAAAACAATTAAGCAATCACATAAGAGAACAGGTGACTTAGGTCTTTTAACAGCAGTATTAAGTATGATCCATGAGTAGAAGAGATTGCAGTGGCACCAAGTGGCTTATGACAAGTTAGGTTTAATTGGATTTATTATCAGAATTTGAAATGTTTGGTCTTTATCCATTAAGTTTTTTAATTGCAATTATTAAATATTACAATTAATTATTTTTTTATCCTGGATTTTTTAAACCTAATTTGTAGTATTTAAAAGTAAAACACCAAACAGGTGATAAAAGGTTGTTTAGCATAATACAGAAACCTCCTCTGAGATGTCAATGAAACACTTTGCATTAAGATAAAGTTGCGAAAAAGTGCTGGGGAACTGATTAAAATAGCTTCCACCTCAAAATCCATTTAAAATTAAACTTCAGGTGTGAATTAAAGATTAAAATTCTATTGAAATTATAAAGATTGAGAAGTGAGTGCAGCCTGTAGTGAAAGCCGTAGATCTTTCTGTCGCTACTTTACATGACAGTATGTTGAAAGTATGTGATATTACAGCTCCCCTCTGGCTTGCATAATGTTCTGTCACCCTCCGAGTTGAAATCCAATTTTAGCCTGCGGATAGACAGTGGGGATCCTTTCATACATGCTTTAATGTTTAGGACAATTAGTTGATTCTGGGTGGTTTGGATCTAATTGAAACACGAGGGACAAAAAACGATTGAAAGGTTTTCCTTTTCAGTGTGGATACAGTATTCATTAATATGTTGGCTGAACTTATTGTATTCAATGAAATTCTCCAATCTCTGCTCAAGAGAATCAACGTTGTTTTGTTTGTTTTCTGGATCCAAGGGTTTTTGTGCATGTAGATGTAAAAAATGTTCCCTTGCATTAAAAAATTAACACATTAAAAGAACAGGTGGCTGTTTAAATTTGGCTTGCTGCTTCTATGCAAAACCACTGAAAAGTTTTGGGAAAATACAATAAAATTGTCATTAAAACTTATGGCAGTGTATAATCGTGAACGTAAGAGCATGTTGATGTGTCAAATTAGAAGGAAACTCAATGTATTAGGGCAAAACAGCTGTGTAGCATAAAAAACTACTCATCAGCAAAGGTAATCAAGAAAGGCTTTGGTTTACTAGGAAGGATAAAGACTGGGCTGCAGAGCAATAGAGAGGACATGTGGTCTGATAAATCTGATTTATTCTATTCCAGTTAAGGATTGATTGGGATAAGGAGGAAGCTTTTTGTCCATCATGAATTGCACCTGCTATACAGTCCTGTGGGGGTTATGATTTGAGGTCACATTAATTCCTAAGCTAGGCTCTATAACCAGTGCACAAAAGGCCAGATGAGAATCTAAAAGCAGATAAAAGCTATAGGCTTTGTTCTTTGATTCATTCACTTATTTCAACACGACAATGCTGGGAGTTGCTCTGTTTAAATTGGGGTTCAGGTTGTGTGAAACATCTTTTCTATTCATGGACTGGTCACCCATTAAAATTATTATTCATACTTTTCATACTGGCAAGGGTTAGTTGGAGAACTATGTATAGGTATTCACGTCCTTTGTGGACCAAAGGAAAGTAAAACCTCATGCAGTTTGTTTGTTATATGAAAGCAAACAGACTGACTCACAATAAAGCCCAGTTTAGAAGCCCAGTGCTGAATGTTCAGCTCTTTGCAAAGATTTGTGTTTTTAGACTTGACTCTCTTGGAAGAGTTAGTTGTTTCAGCTCCTAAATGACTCCTGCTTCTATTTCAGTCTCATTCAGTAATGAGTGGTTTGTTTTTGGTAAACATTTTTTATTTTTCATTAGAGCCTTATTTTCTGCATTACTTTCTTTAAAAAATTTAATTATGTTTTAACAAACTGAATACAGAACAGTACCAAGCAAACTAAGAAAATAAAGGATAAAATCTAAAAATTATGACACTTTAAATTTTCTGACACACTTGTAATTTAAATCTGGATTCCAGCTCTGCCTTTGTACCTGGTATGTACTACACTTTCTGTCCTAAAAGAGGTGTTTCTGTCGTATGGTCCTTGTCTTTCCTCATACTGACTGATAGTGTAGCAATAAAAATAAAGTCCCACCTTTTTAAAGAGCTTTCTTTCTTAGACAGCAATTGGTTCTTGTCTTTGACTACAGACTCGTTGCTTTGAGCTACAAGTCAGGAAATATTTTGTTTTTGCATTTCTACTGGCAAAAACTGGGAAAGATACCAAAATAAACTATCAAAACTATTCCACTTTTTGAGACCCTTCCATTGGCCTAAACCAAATGAAGGATCAAAATACTATGCTGGTTTAAATGAACCCACTGGGTTTGTAGTCCTCTATATATATATATCGTATTATCCATGGTAGCAGGTTTATTTAAAACAGACAAACAGTGCCAGTGCGGACAAGCCTTTAAAATTAATCATGTTTATCTGAAATTCTCATGAGTAAGTCATGTTTATCTGTGGTAAGAAAAAGAAATGTTGGTTTCACATATTCCAATACAACAATGTAGCTCAATAAACATACAACCAGCACGATATTTAGATGTCTTTAACACATCAGAAATGTTATTTTTCACGCAAGCTGATGTCCTCAAATTTTTATAACATTTTATAACAATTTTATAACATTTTCTTATAAAAAAATCAAACAAATGTGTAAATAAATAGTAGCCTAACATAATAAATGTTTCTGGCACAAGAATAGAGATGCTTCAAAGATGTGAGATGATCTATTAACGTGTTAGAGCTACGGACATCCCTAAGCTACTCCTACCTTCTTTTTTAAACAAATTTGCTTCTGAATTTGAAGCACATTTCCTTTGTCTTCCAGTGACACTGTGGTTTTCACTCAGAAGCAGTTCTGCTCTTTTTCACGAATAGGCTGTGAATAAGTCATTTTAAACATGTGATTGTGTGTGCTCCTGTGTCTGCTTCCAAATGTGTCTATGCCCATCTACATCTCTTTGTGTCTCTGTGAATGTGCTGTCTTAGTGCGGGTGGCAAGAGCTAATATCAGATTACGGATGTAAATTGGCAGAGTGGCTCTCTCTCATTATCACTAATAAGACTATGCTCTTGCACTCTGCTGCTGCTGCTACTCCCCACCACCCCACTCCCTCCTCATTGTATGGTCGGTTAGATGAGAAAGAGATGAGCTGATAGAAACAGAGAGAGAAAACGAGCGAGAGTAAGCCGCTGCAACTCTGCCCCTGAAACCAAACTATTTCTAACAGGTCCTCGTGTGCATATGATGACACACACCAGTACAAAATACACACTTGCACACATTAGACACATGCATGCAAGACTTTTCAACCCCAATGCTGAACACTGATCCAAAAATGCACATAGTAGGTTTAAAAAGAATTAATAATTGTGTTTGACTGAAACTGACCACTTGAAGTAAATAAATAAACATGCCAATCCAGCTAAATTGTATTAGATGCATTTTCAACCTATCTAGCCAGTCAACTCTCAGCATGATACAAAGTTGCTATAAATTATAAGGTTCATCATTTTGATCAAGTGTAAAAAGCTGAAAATGATCATAGAAAAAAGTATATTAAAAAAATGCCAGCAATCAAAGATGTTGTCTCATTAAAATTTCCAACAAAAACAATTCTGGGAAAAAGAGAAGCCTTTATAAAACATCACATAATTTGGTAGACACTAAGAAAGGGTAATACTGTATATTTTCTCTGAGCTCTTTCAAGTCAGTAAAAGTCTATGTGGATTTTTACTCTGGCATTTTCTTCCTTTTCTGTCCTCACTTATTCTGATAAATCCTTATGACTTTGCTGCATCAGTCAAAATGATAATTGTACAAAACACACCTGATGTGGGATGCTCGAGGTTGGAAAATGAGTTGTGAAATGGAGTTCTACTGGACTTTGTTTGAAAACATACTGATTAGTTCAGCACAATATTTGTCTTTGAAGCCTGGCATTTCAATGCTATTGTGTTTTTCTGGAGACATTCAATAGAGCAGGTACTCATGACTGCTCTGCAACTCACTAAAACTTTTTTTTTTGCGAATTTGATCCGTAATTTAGTTTAATAAAGCAGTACTTGAAAGATTTTCATCAGGTGGTATTCATTTAAGAAAATGTTAAAAACAAGAATCTATTTCTTACCTCCTTCTTCTTTTCTGGTCTCCATCTGTTGTCACACAACACAATATATGTGATGTAACATACAAATATCTATTCACTGCCAGAATTGTTTTCCAGGGTCTTAGTGTCAAATACAGTTACACACATATACACACCCCCATAATTCACACATCAGACCAAGGTCATTACATTAAATGAGACAAAGACTTATTTATAGCCACAAAGTTATCTGAGGCAGAACTAATGCTTGGTTTATAAGCTACCACTCAATTATTCTCACCACTTAATGTCACAATTGCATTGCGGTTCATAATCTTAGCAGCAAATCTTTGTATTACATAGGTATTTCACTGAGCATATGCGGCGAGATTAACAGTGCCAGTAAAAAAGTGCTCATTTGAATTATATTGTAGAGTGACAATGAATCATAGATATTGGATATCTGGACCAGTTCAGATGTATCTTGTAAGTCATTTGAGCACACTGCTTTATTATCTATAAACAAAACAGTGTTTAAATACTTGTTGCTGCCTTTTTATGAATCTTGTCTCATGCAAAAATGTGATTAAAATTGCTCTACTATCAATTTATACATTTCTACCAAATGATACACACACTCTGAACCAATATAGTCAACGGTTGTTTTTTTCACACTGTATCTTCTTTCAGTCTTACTGGTCTCTCAGAGGACCACATTTATTCAGTAATTACATTTTGCCCATTATTCTTGGCTGACATTTCTGTGCAGTTAATCGTGCCTACTTTACCATCACACACAGGTCAAAGTGTGTAAATGAGAAAAGGGTAAGTATGGGAGAAAAGGAGAGCCAAAGAGACAAATAAAAAGGATTCAATTACATGTGAATTATGGTTGCCAGGATTTGTGCTCTGAACAGTCACTTGACTGTCTGCGAGCTTCTATGTTTACATTTTCTTGTATTATCATCTTTATTTATCCATTTAAAATGTTCAAACCATCTGTGTGTTGCTGCATGCATGTATGTGTGTGCGCTGTGTTTCATGGCACAATATATGACCAGCGTATTGATGTGTAAAACGATGATGTGCAGCCAGTCGCTCTCATCAGGAAGGTAACAGCCCTTGGCCTGAGATGCACCCTTGCATACATTTGTTTTTTGTGAGTATCTGTGTGTGTGTGAGTGTGTTTCAAGCCAATCTGGCTGGCGTCTGCTTGCTCCTCTATCCACTGCAGGCCGTCTGTTGTCTTTTATTTCTGCTTTAATGACCTATAAAGGGACTGTTACTTTTTAAATAAACCATAAAGCAAGGGTCATAAAAGGGGAGTGCAATGCTGGGCACAGCCCAAGTGCTGGGAGAATTGTGTGTGCACGTGTAGGTCTGGGCATGTAACATGTGTGTGTGTTGGCATGCATTCCCAATCAGGCTGAACCTGCAGCCCAGCAGATATCACAGTCTTAGAGAACACTGAGTCAACTTTGTGTTAAATTCAAGTCTAAAAACGATGAACCTACATAAGTGGTAACCTTGCTTCACATAGAGATGAGTGGGTGGGTGAGGAGCAGGTCCAAGGCTATAGAGCTTTTTTCCAAGCCACCGTCTTGGAGCTGTTGTAGTGGGTGTAGAAAAAGCAAGCCTGGGGCAGCTTCAGTTGCGCTTCATACATTGAACAAACCCCTTTACAAAAATTTATATCAAGGAAGATTCTTTCATATTCCCACGACTAAAACAGAAAGCTTATAAAAGTGCTTAGAGATGTAGAGAAGGAGGTGAAGCAGGTTCAACCAAGCAGTACTGACAGTAATATATGGGTCTTAATAGGTGCATGCTGGTGATACCTGCAGGAGGTGTAATTTCAGTAATGTTTGTGACAGAGAAAAAGAAAAAAAAAGAGGAAAGTTTAGAAAACTGCAAAGTGCCTGTCTGAGAAGAAATGTCTTACCACCATGCATATTTACATCTTAGTTAGAGGAATGTGTGGGTGCAAGTCATCGCTCCCTGTCTTTTTCCTCTACCACCTCCTTACTCGTTGCGATTCCAAAGCCGAACATAAAAAAAGGGGGGGAGAAATAATTGCCCGTTTTAGCAGAGTGTAACGTTGAAAATGTGTGTCGCTCACACAGAGCTTCAAACGGACTCGGCAAGGAACAGAGAGCAAATCTTAGCACGCCGCGTTTAGGACATCAAACAGGCCGCAATCAACTGCTTCGCAGGGAAGAGGTGGGGAACGAGCAGGGAACAGGGGGGCTTGGAGGTGGTGGCAGCAGTGGGGGGCTCATTTCCTTTGACGTTCATGCACTTCTTTTCCCATAAGGGGAAGTTTAGCTACTTCAAGCATCAATTGAGAGAAAGAGAGGCACTGACTGAGACAATGTATTGAATGATAAATACAAAAGTGGAACGAGAGCCGGAAGATGTTATGTAGAAGGTGATGGAGGAAGGGGTGGACAACGGAGGATGGCAAAGTCAAAGATATTTCACTGAGATGTCATCATCTGTTTGCACTCTTTTTCATAATTCAGAGGCAATCTTATTCTCCATGCAAGTGACAAAATAGACTGATGTTGCTTTCGCTCACCAACATCCTTATTTCTTAACCCTCAAGAGAAACTGCCTAGCACAAAAAAAAAAAAAAAATTAGCAGTGTAAAAATAGCAATAATTGTAATTGCTGGATTATTTCTATTATCCAGACTATGGTTTAACATTTAATAATGCGCATTGAGACTAAAGTAGTAAGTGGTAAGCATTGCACAATCACCACCACCTCTTTTTTACAGGCACAACTATTTTTGCTTTGCTTTCTGGCATTTCAGGCACATGTCAAGGAAGTCTATCATTAGATAGACATTTGAATTTGTTTTCATCGAGTTCTTTCTGTCGGTGCACCTGTCAGTTTTCCACTGATGGCAAAACTGCTGCATTTTAAGCCTGGATCCTTTGCCAATGTTGTGTCCTGTACATTGACACCGACTGATCTACGTGCGTAAATGATGTTCCGTCCTTTGCTGCAACTCATGCTTGCTAACATTGTTCCACTTTGGGATAAATAAAAATTTCTGTATCAGAGAAGCACCAAGTCTGCAAGTTTCAAGAAACAAACAATATGTCATTAGCTAGACAATCAAGATGTCAAACAAACCCTGTGTGAACCACATGAACTGTAGCACTTAGTTAGCCTCATATTGTCCTCTAGATCTACCGCTGTGCAGGTTTCCCTGCTTGCACTCACCTGCCTCAAATTATTGGTTAATTAAAAGACTTGGGGAGAAATGAAGACAAATTGTTTTGGGGATCTATTTCTTCTTAATAAGGTGTAGGTATACATCTAATGTCATTTAACACCTGTAGAGCAGTGACCTTAGGAACAATTTTTTAAAACTCTGTTGAGCCCAAAGAAAAAATGAACAGTTTAAAAAATAATCGGCCCCCAATTTTATTATTCTCCACAATCAACTCTTAAATTAAAATAAAACAGGTGGATATTTAACATATGATAACATTCATTCTCCACTTTATAACAGAATTGTATGATGCTGTAATTGTGCAGAAAAACAAGTGCAGGAAATAAGTGATAGTCTTTGAGTGATACCAGAAGCCAAGTGCAGACACAGAGTAATAGCAAAAAAAAAAGGTTTATTTTAATTTTCTGGCATGGAAACATGCCGGTAATGTGCAAGGGAATGATGATGGTGCAAAAGGCAGACAGGCAAGTCTGGGTTCCTGAAATGAGTAAACAAATGATGACTAGACAAAAGCTGAATGAAATGACTAACAAACTGACATTAGAAATGGCCACTTACTGGTACCACCAGGTGAACCTACAACCCTGAATCCCAGGGAAACAGAGGCAACCACAACCACACAAACCAAAGCAGTGACATGGATCATAACACAACCCGTTGTTACAGAGAAAACTGTTGTTCACCATCTCTGTATCTCTGGACCAGGAAATGAAACAATATAAAAATATTGTGGAATAGATATTCTCAATATATTGGTCTTTTGCATCACCATAAATCATTGTATTGTTTATTTTGGAGTTTTTTTTAGATTTCCAAAGTATTTACATGGAGTAAGTCAGGGCTGGACTAATATAAAAGTTGTGGCTAATACTAGTGTCTTTAATAAAGCATCAGTTTCCTACTATTGTCTGTAAACCTCTGTAAACCCCCCCATTGCCCCCTCCCTACCAAAAAATAGCTTCTGTCCATTCCCTGCTGCTTGTTTGCTTTCCAGTTTGCCTTTGACTCGTCCTGGGATGCCCTCAGATGTTTCTAAAGACACCCCCCCACTTCCATCCAAGCACCATTCTTTAAAAATGCCAGCCTAAAAATCTTCTGTCTTTACAACAAAAGCCACTCGGCTAATTCAAAGAAACCAGGTGAATAGTTAGAGAATAAAACCATGAAATTTGTTGCAGGTCTCGATTGCTTTTGTTAAAATAGCTAAACATGGCCTTTGTAAAGGACACCACTCTTTAGATTGCAGTGTTGTCCTTTGTATTGTTAGGAGACACTTAATATACCTCAAGTGAAAAATTTGCGCTTTAAAGAGGTGCATTGACATTTTCTGACATTGACATGTGGCCATTTTCCTCAACAGTTGTCACGGTCTAAATGAATGTCTTTGTCCTTCATCAAATGACTCAGGAGGAATGTTAATTTGTGTGGAAGCTTTTAACAAAACAAAAACAAGAAAACAAGACTTGCCATTTTTCCTTTCACTGTAAATAATGTATGATGATTAAAAAATTAAATATATTCAAAATGTCAAGGTATGCCTTTAATTGATTTGAGACGTACATTCAAATGTTAAAATTTTGCTCTTTTCATGGTGACGAACGACTGTTTGTCAAAATGCACATGGTGAGCGAAGGAAAAAAGTTTTCATGTGAATGCTTACTTCAGGGTAGCAGTTTTTGTTTCGTAAATGTGCAGCAGATTGACAGGCTGACAAACTGCTATACTTTGATCCGGCTTACGCTCAAAGCTGCACTCTTCTTGTCTTCGACTCAACTTGTAACTTTTACATTACAAAGATCTTCGCCTCCAATCACCCCTTCAAAAACATCAGGTTTCAGCTTCTTGCACTGTATTTTTATTCTCTCCTTTCTGCTAAGTCATTTGATGCCTTTCTTTCTTGATGTTAATTCACTAGTGATCTTTCATCGCTCTCTACGCACTGTCCCCCATCCCCACCCTACCCTTTTTTTCCTTACATCTCTCCTGCATTTTCTTTTGTCCTTGATTACCTAGTAGTGAGCTCCTGGCTGTGTCTCCCTGCCACTGGGTAATGGACTATTTGCATGCAAATGGCAGTGCCTGGAAAGATTAGACAGGGTGGAGTGGATGGTGGAGGAAGCAAAAGAGGAGGAGAATGAAGAAGGCAAGGAGAGAGACAGACTGCGCTGAATGAGGGAGAGGACGTGGAAAAGAAGCTCAAAACCACATGAAAGGCAGGGATGAGTGCATTCTTTGTATGGTTTTGGCTGTCTGGAGGTCTAGATGATTGCCTTCGTTAAGTCGCTATTATTGACAGTTACTTCTGTGAGTGGGTACATATGCATCTCAGTGCAACTGTGTGTTTGCGTATGTAAATGTACGCAATGTTCAAAGACTGAGAAAGAAAAAGTTTGAATGTCTTTGCTCCGGTATTTGCATGTTTATGTGTGCTTAACTAGCTTAGCTCCAAACTTGGGAGAGATGAGGCACTGCAGCATCTCTATTTCTGAAAAATTAAAGCTGGAGACCAAAGGTTTTTTGTCTGGAGAGAGAAACCCAGGCTTCACTGCCTCCTCCCCCTCCTCCAAATAAATAAGAATTTTTGATTACAGTAATCAGGGCCATTAATAATGCAGACGCTGTGATGATGCAGAGGAGATGAAAGATGGCTCTTCTCAACCTTTCTGTGTTAGGAGCGAGGGGAGATAGCTGCTAGCTAGCCACACACACACATTTACACACACATATACAAACACTCAACCAAAAAATATTCAGCTTATGTGGGGACTTACGACCAAAAATACAACCTGCAAGAAATAACTAGTTTTAAGGCTATATTCGTCCAACTCCCCAATTATTTTCAGTACGGCTTGCTTTATCGCTTTGAACAAGGGTTATATTTAGGGCATTCTCAGAGTTGTTATAGCTATTATAGATATAAGATGCTACAATAAAAGCTTTTAATTTAGCTTGCTCTTCACAGAGAGGAATGTAGATACAAGACATGTGGAGATACAGAACTTGTGAATTAGATTTGCGTCGTCTGATTGTTCTCTTTAGCACTTTCTGAATGCTCCCTCTTGCACCTACGTCTCACATACACACAAAATCGGGGTATATTACAAACCTCAGCCTCTTCCCTCTGTCTCTGTGGTGAGGACACGCATACACTCCTCACACTGTGTATACCTCCCTCTCCCCGAGGGTGAGTTGGCAGCGGGCCAGCAGTGGGGAGAAATGCATAAAGAGCTATTGTGGCTGTTGTCATTAATCAGGCCCGTATGGTTTCTGACAGCAGTATGCGAGAAAGCAAGACTGTCTCTCCTATAGTCTCTCCATACACTCGCTCCTCTCCATTAGTTTACACTATCCAGACAGTCCGTCTCCAGATACAAAATGCTGAAGTGCAATGGCACACAATATTGAAAGAGAAGATACGGTTGGAGGAGTGTGGGCTGTGGGACATAGGTGAATAACACTAAGGTGATATATGTACGGGATGCCCTGCAACCTCCCAGCGGTGCCCTGAATTCACACCGGAGTCAGCCTTAGGGTTAGTGAGCGGTCATAAAGACCAAGCAGCACATGTGTGGATCTCATGTTGTCTGCCTATGTGTCTACATGTTGGCTTGTGTCTGCTGATCCATTTGTTGGCATGTCTGTGAGCGTGCACTTCTACTGGCAACATGGATGCATGTTCATGTGGATTTTCAGTTCACATCTATGCATGTGTGTGTTTGTGTATGTTCTATACCGATCCATAGAGACAATGTCACAGACTGTTTCCTACAGGTGTTAGACTCAACATCTGGCTGGCGCTCTGAGAGCTGAGAGAAATGCTCTGAGAGGTAGGCAGGTTGCTGTGGAGGGTTATGTTTTAGCCATTAAAAAGCAGAGGTCAGGGTTGGGGACAGACCGCAACACTACACCATACACATGCTTCTTGTGATTTTTCCTGACAAAATATTAAATTAGTCATTTATTTTGCACTATGCCAACCTTACAAAAAGACAACAAATCAGACAGCAGGCATTGAATTGAACCAATTGAAAAGGAATACCAGTATATGAATACAAATATTGTATTATTGACAAAATGGTAACCTGGGAGGTTGAGATTCTGTCATTTCATTATATAATAATCCCCCCCCCCCCCCCCTCTAAAAAACACAACAGGAGGTCAACTAACCTGACAGGGAAATGTTTAACACGTTTCGACAAGCTTTTTAGATATTTTTTTTAAACAGTTATCACCAGGATCTGATCATGAAATTTCTTTTGTCAAGTTTTTATGCTTAAAAGCAAAAGATAAAAAAAACTAAACATAATAAAACAAACAACAACACTTTACCAGGTGTGGAGTGGTGTGAAAATAGGCTGAGTTCCAATTTTATTTATTAGAGTTGGCAGCAGTTGAACTGTTGCATTTCTTGGGAAAAAAGGAGTAAAGTGACAGGCTGCTCAACCAAGTCTTGAAAAACAATTGATTCTCTGTTTGAATTAAACTCAGGGGTTTGATATTTAACACTTTAACACGAGATACGGTTATGTGTTATATTTTATTAAAACACATAATTTTGCATAGCCTATGTTTACTATGTCTTCATGCTATATTCTCTTCTGCTCTATAAAATTCTATAATATTTTAGCCTGTGTATACTGTACATAC
>JBAMIG010000006.1:8070096-8099128 GCA_037177335.1 Kiunga ballochi
TTGTCTTGAAAAATTGTGATTTAATTAGCTTCCTATGTAAAATATTTTGATTAGCAACTGGGAAAATATGATACGAAAAATCAAACTAAGCTCTTCATTTTATATTCAACTAGGCATATAAAATTAGAAATAAGAGTACTGTCATAATTCACTTATATTTCTACACTTGCAGTGGATCAGATTTTGCAGATTTGATTTGAACTTGTTTTTACAGATTTAAAAAGTGATTATAGTTCTTTCTTAATGTTTTTCTCCATCTTAAGATAAGACCAGCACTATGGCTGGATATCACAACTTACCAGCAGAAAGTAAAAGAGGAAAGAGCTCATTCAAAAACTGAAGAGAACAGTGCTTCAAAAATGACAACACAATGAAACCTCCACAGAAAAATCAGTTATGTTCTTTCTACCCATTCACCTTTACTCTTTCTCTTTTCTGTCAGAAGCAATAATTTAGATTTCACAGACTTACAGCTGTCTAATATGAGTTGCGCACAGTAGAAATAATCAGCGCCTTTAATTACATTATTGTTGTTGTGAAAACCAGCAGCATGTCCATCTGAATGTTTCATTATCTTTTTTCAGTCTTCTCTGTTGTCTTCTGTTTCCCTGGCTGTCATGCTGGCATGTTTTCCTCTTGATAGCATTTTTTCTTAGAAACAGTTATTCTGGGTATGGAGATTAAAGTTATGTTTATTTATCCTTTTTTTTTTATTTCAGAATGATTCATGAATATATATTTTGCTAAAGCAGGAGAAGCTTATGATGGTTTCATTGTGAAACTGTCCTTTTTATAATCTATCATATGGTCAATGCTTGTAATGACAATCCATCCACCTCAAAGACTGGATTGTTTCCTGTGATTTAAAAAATGGCAGAAACACTGTGATTAAATAAACAGTTACCATGAGACATAATATGACAATAATAATAAATAGTAATAAAAAGAAACATAAAGGAGGATGGATGAGGGTTTTGGTCATTGGTTAGCCCAGTGGCAGGAATAAGGGCAAAGTGTTAATTGGCTGTATTTAATATCCACGCTGAGAAACATGCAAATTACACAAAGACAAGAAAATAATTTTAACTTTTAAAACTTCCAGTTATTTTATTACATTTTTTAATTCAACATTTAACAGCAAAAATGAGAAAACTGAATTATTAATTATCTAATAAATCTTTTCAATTTGCATACTCTAATGCATAACTCAAATGAAAATTTAATCAACTGATTTATAATTGCGCTTCTAATGTGATGTACCTCTTAGGAAATTAAATATTAAGGTTAGCAAGGTTAAAATAAAATAGATTTCTCACGGATACCGTTGTAAAATCAATCCCTTTCCATCTTAAATGTCTTGTATTCTTCTTATTCTCTGCTGCACTAATTCTCAAGTAGCACCAAAGAAAAAAGAATTTTACTTTCAAGTTTACTTTAAAATATTATTTTTCATACTTGATTTACTTTTTTTTTTATATACAACACAAATGTTATTCATTCTAAAACCTTCAAATCCCTTCAGGCTTTCTTGTTGAGAGCCAATGCAACCTTTTTTTGTGTTTCATGTTTGACATTACAAAGCACAATAGTGAATACTGCTACCTGGTAGGATCAATGACTTGTGACACTGCTTATTCCCACACAGTGAGAGGCTGATGCTCCTAACATGGCAAAATGGTAAAGGTCAAGCCTTCTGCCCTCCTTCTATCACAATGAGTGCCAGGAGGCAAAATGGACCTGTGGTTCCCTAATAAACAAGGTCAAATAGACTTGGATCACAAAGTTGGAGAGAATCTGAGTGCTAGTTCTGCTGCAGAAGAGAGAACAAACCGAGGGATCAGGGAGTTGAAGCTGGGTAAGTCTGAGCGGAGAGAAAAACTGGAAAAAAAGAGAAATGGAAAGAAGGGGAAAAAGAGAAGGAGAATTTCAGAAACAGAAGGAAAAGGCAGTATTAATATTCACAGACTCCCAGTGCTTCCTAAATATTTTATCACTTCCAGCTGTTTGATGTTAAGGAGACTCACCAGAGAGCCCCCTATTCAGACACACATAAGCATGCCCAAACTCACACTAATAAAAATGGATTCATGCACACACCATCACAAAGCCTCAGTGACAAACCAAATGCAAGTAAATACCAACACACACAAAGAAAAACTCACAAACACATGAATGGAACATGGATGCATATGAATGCCATAACACTCAGAACACGCACAATTACATTTATGTACACATTGGGTAACACACAATTAGAAAAAGCATGCCTGATTACATCTTCCAATTATCACACATGAAACATCATTGAATGTGGGTACACTGGCATACCTGAACACCCTGAAAAAGAGGCTTATGAAGCCCCCACACATGCATAATTGAAAAAAACTTGATTTGCATCAATCATAATATATCTTTCACATTTATTCATTTATTTATTGGCTTATTTATTCATTTGTGTATTCATTCTTCATTGGACCGACTTTCTTTTCATTTGCAAGCCGTGTTCCGAGGGGAACGCGGGAGAACATTCATCTTCTGATGAGAGCGACCATTAATTCAGAATTCGTTCTCATCTCTGTCAGTCTGTGTCTTTCTCTCTGTCCATCAGACAGACTCTCACTCCGTCTCTGTCCATCAGTCCCTCTTTTTGCCACCCTCTTTTCCCCTGTCAGTGTGACTCTCCATCTCTGTGTTTTCAGCTTCTACTTATTCTACATCTCCTTATTTCACAAAGCCTCAAGAAAAAAGATTGGTTAGGTGAAACAAAGATGTGAATGGTCTCTCTATGAGAAAAACTAACATCCCCTTTTGGTTTATTTTTAATAATATGATAAATTTTGTAGTTTGACTGATATCTAAAATGATCTTTTATACAGGTGGTATGTGACATTGATTTGATTTAATATGACACTGAAGTTTTCAGATCTTTTTACTGGGAAAAAAGGACTACATTATGTTTGTTTCGTAGAAGTGATTTGTTTTGCTTGAAAGATGGATAAGCGTCAAGGCTTTCTACATTTCAGAGTGAATTATAACACTCTGAACATCATAGCTGTAACACAATCATTTGATTGCTCTTTGAACACATTATATCCTTTAAAAAGTGTTTGTCCAGATTTGTTACGTAAACATGACACAAAGTTCTTTGCATAATCTAGTCTGCATTAATGCTGCTTTGCAGACACATACAGTCAGACCCATATATGTTTGAACACTAACACAAGTTTTGTTATTTGAGCTATTAAACAAAATATATTCAAGATCAAATCCATAATGCTTAGATAATATCTAATTATTATGGGCTTGAAGTGCATAGTCTCAGCTTTATTTAACCCCAATTTTTTTAATTGGGCAGTTACCTCTAAGTATCACTATGTTTCCACGCAAAACGTAAAACTTATCTATGCATACTTTTTTTTTTTTTTTTTAAAAAGGGATTTAACAAAAATGAAAATTAAATGTGGGGGAAATGCAGATAGGATCCAATGTTATGAGCAGGCCAGTTCTCCAGTGGGCAGTGAATCTTTAAAATTGCTCAACCAGGTATGCACAACATCCTCTTTAGACCAGGAAACGCAACAGAATTGTTGGGCTGACAGCTATTTATCTTGCGCACATGACTTAAGTCTTTTTTGATGGCTTCAATGTTTTACCAAATAAAATTTCAACATATCAAATTAATTAAAATCATTTGTAGTGCTGTGATAAGCAGGGCCTGAGAGCGCAACTACATTATGGCATGAAAGGCATAATCATTGCCAAAAGGTACCAGTTCCAGTTTACACTGATGGAACTTGTTGCAACAGAATCTGGTTTTGTTTGGTTTTTGTCAAATATTTCTGGTTTTATCGACCAAAAACTGCATTATCGTGCAAACCAGAGGCAGAACATCACAAAATGTTTTTGTTTTAGTGTCTAAGTATGGTGTATACACAGGCATAAAGCTAATTTATGATGCTACTTCCTCATGAATCCATCATCAATCAAATCAGTAAAAGCTCTGGAGCTGATTCTGGGTATAGCTTTAGCATTGTCTGAAGCTATTGCGTTCTCATGTTGCGTTACTTGTGAAACAGACCATCATTAGGTTTAAAAAATTGTAAAAAAAAATAATAATTGGAGAGCCCAAACCTGCAGCTTGGAATATTCTGCGAGAAAAAAACAGTGATGGATGGAAAAAGCCAAGGTGGATGTTTGCAGAATCCTTTCCATAGTGATGAAAAGCCCATTCACAACTGAAGAACACTAGAAATAGGTGAGACAGTATCTCAGTCTACCATAAAGAGAAGACTTTGCTGGGGAAAATACAAAAGATTGACAAAACGTACAAACCGTTAATCAGCTTCAACATTAGTGTCCAGATTAGACTAAAAACCTTTAAAAAGAAAGCAGCTCAGATCTGTAATCATGTTTTTAGACAGATGAAGCTCAGATAATTCTGTACCAGAGAGACAGAAAGACAAAGGTATGGTGAAGATTGAGATCATCTCACAATACAAAGTACTCTATATCTTCTGTTAAACATGACGGCGGCAGTTTGATGATGAAGAAATGTACTATGGGTCCCAGTGACTCTGGGTCACTAGTGTTTATTAATGATGCATCAGCAAACAGGAGCAGCCTGATAGTATGTGAAGTTATGGGGATTTACTTTCTGCTTGCTTTCAGCAAAGCTTATTATATATCACACCATAGAACAGATGAAAAATGACCTATACTGTGAAAGTAATCAGGAATTTTTTTTTTATTTTACGCCAAAGAAGGTAAACATTCTGCAATGGTCCGAGTCAGCCAGTCAATCATCAGAGCTCAACTTTTTTTTAACACTTCACTCTCGTAACACAAATGTGAGGCGGGAAGAGCTACAGACAGGCAACAACTAAAGACAGTAAAGGTCAGGGAAAGGATCAAGATAAAATCCAGTGTCTGATGATGCCAATAGGGTTCAGACCATAGGCTTTCGTTTTCTCAGAAATAATCTACAATAAAGCAATAAAGATGAACATTTTATGTACATTTATTTTTTTTCTACCATGGTGGTGTGGTGCTTAGCACTGCAGCCTTAAAGCAAGAAGGTTGCTAGTCTGAGGCATTGGCTCTGACAGCTACCTTTTTGTGCAGTTTGCATGTTTCCGTTTTCTTCATCCAAAGACATGCATGTTAGATGTATTGGTCATCCAGCATTGTCTTTGGGAGTAAATGTATGTTTTCTGATTTTCTTTCTGTGTTGCCCTGAGATGAGCTAGTCACTTGTCCAGGGTGTACCCTGCCTCTTGCCTAATGATTGGGATAGGCTTCAGATGCCCATGATCCTTCATTGGAATAAGCAGTATAGTTAATGGCCAGATAAAAGCGACAGTATTGCCAATTGTCCAGTGTTTAAACTCCTGAAATGAAGAGATTTCACATAAGAATGAATGCAACTTCTAATTGCTTCATTGGATTTTGTTAGTTGAATAAAACCTGAACGTCTGGCATTCAGAACCCAAAAGCATGAAAATTGTATTACTGTCTAAATATTTCTTGCCTAACCTGTACTGTACGTCCTTTATAGTTCAAAATGATGTAAAATAGATGTTTATGGTAGAACCGTATATTTTTTAAGCTTGATATAGGTTTCATGATCTTCATGATCTTGTAGGGCAAAGTATTCCTGACTGTACAGAATAACTGTGTTGACCACATTTAGACCAGGGCCAATCTTAAACAAAGTATACCAGTTAAAAAAAAAGATAAGTAGCAGAAGATAATCACAGATGCTTGTTTATAGGAGAATTGTGGCTGTGACCAATTACCACACCTCCACAAGGCCCTGTAAACTGATCACATGCTCATGCAAGCGAAACATTAATGTAGCTGACCTAAAAGGTTTGTACAGAACCACGTGCTTCTGTGTTTCAAACAGAAAACATTTATTACCTTTATGTCTTCAGCAGTTTGAAGTCTTGGTAGACAAAAACATGGCTTTCAGGTTGAGTAAAATTGTGTTAAAAATGGTAAAGATTGTTCAGTACATTGACTGTATTGCTGCACTTTTCACTCGTGTTTCTTTGTTTTTCATTGCTTTGGTTTTTTCTACTCATCCTCTTTGATAAATTCAGATGTGGAAGTCCTCGCTAGTTTAAGCTAACATAAGCAGCCGATACATGCGTGATGCAAACGCTCTCTTAGCTTTTTGAAGGACTGCACCCCAGCTCATCGTTGCTTGCATACCCATAAATATTCTGTATAAGATGGTGACAAGACGGATGGATGAATCGCTTCTAATAAATCCTGCTAAAGTGAGAGCAAAAGTTTCTCACTGGGTCTGTACTCAGGTTACCTCCACCCACAGTTGAGAAAATGGGGATCTGCCAACTTTTATTGCTCCAGTGGTCTGAGTATAATTTAAGAGTAGACATATTCTAACTTGTTTTACCACATATTCTGTCTTTCTCTCTCTCTCATCCCTCTCTTTACTTCTGTGTTCCCAAGCCTGTTAATCAGCAGATTGTTAATGAAGTACTGAGTTCAAAGACATACACAGTAAAAGAGAGAGGAAGAGGAGGCACAGAGCGGTGAAAAAGGGAGGAGTTTTGGACCAACTGTCTGTTTGTCAAAACATGTCCACCCGTCTGTCTCCTTGCTTGTTATCTCTTCTGATGTGAGTCCCTCATTGAGCTCTCTGCAAGGACCACAACATAGCTTTTGCTCTTTGGGTTTCCTTTTCATGTTCCATTAAAATTGAGCAAGAAGGAAACAGAAAGAGCCAGAGACTGGGAGAGAGATTAATTACATGCTTCGATAATGGAGATTAATTAGTATTGTTTAAAAATTGACAGCATCAACTAGTTGTCAAGCATTTTGTGAGACACGCACTAGAAGTATCGTTTTAATGGCTGAACGGGTGTCTCGTGGTGGCAGCCTAAAAGTCATCACTTCACATCTTTCCCCTCCTCCTTTGGTTTCTGAAAAGCTGAACATCAGTTCCATTGGCATCAAGAATTGTTGTTTTTGTGCACATCTTTTGATGTTTACACATAGATGAATCAAGATGTGCACGTTTCATATGATCTGACATTTATCTTTTGTTGCTTTGTCACTGGACTGACACACCACTCTTGTTATGAGGAAAATAGCACACAAAGTCACATAATGGAAATAGTTAAGTTACATTTACTGAGAAAGCAATCCTTTAGTGTTGCTGTAAATGCCAACAGAAAAGCTGCCCAGAGATCTATTTCTCAATATTCACTGATTTGTTTGTGGAATAATAATATAATATAAACCGCTATCTTTAGAATAAGTTCTTTATTTCCAACAGAAGGCCCTCCTCTAAGGTCTGCCATTATTTACCACTATATGTTTTATCGTAACATATGCAAACAAAGTGTTATGAAGACAAGACATTATTTCAGCATGTTTAAAAAGTAGGCAAGGCCATGAGACTCTCTCTCTGAACAACACGTGTCAGAGCTCTCCAGCTCAATTTGACAGGAAATAGTGAGAGAGGCAAAGAAGGCAATGACTTGAGAGCGTGAGCTTTCAAACCACATACCCACACCACAGGCCGACTTCACCCTTTTTAATAGTGCCAATTTTTCCCCAAAATGTATCAGATGCAGCTTGTGATAGCCAAATGGCAGTAAAATCTCAGATTAGTTAGGGGACAAGCTACTCTGGGAAGATGTGTGCTAAAATCCTTGTCTGTAGTCATTTCCGTCATGATTAGCATGACATCCAACATGCTCAGCAAATGACACATTCTACATACAACTATGTAGATACAGAATTTTAGTCACAACAGGACAAAAAGACAGTTTTCAGTAAGATATATGCAGTCCTTTCCAAACTTGTTCTTTGTTTGAAATAAAAACGACTCTGACATCTTGGATTATTTATCCTCAGCTCATCATTTTGAGGTTTCTCTAGAAGACAATTGTTCACTTGACAGAGACGCAAACACTAAAAAAGATGTGAATTATAGCAGTAATAACTTGGATGGAATGATTGATATCCAAGCATTAATACCACCAAACAATGCAAGTTTTTTTGGGCAACTTGCTTAATTAAATGTAAAACTATAAACCAAGACAATGGTTATTTATTTAAAATTTTAATACAGTTTTTTTAAATTATGCTCTCAGACTTTTCTCATAAAAGGCATCTGCTTTGTATTTAAGTCCTTCGGCACAAATCTTATCAATTATACACTGACTACTTCAATCAAGAATATAAAAAAATACAGTGCAGTTATGCAAGAAATGTGTGCGCGTATGAGTAGTTGCATATTATTTTAAACTTTAGACTCAGTGCTTGCTGTTTATTTCAAAATAATAAATATCTAAAACTTCATATGGTATGTAAAAACTGCTTTCAATGCTAAGGAAAGCAATCATTTTTATAAAATAATCATAGAAATTAAAATAAATCAAATAATACATGCCCAATGACTTTCTTGTCAGTTTTTTTGCAGCTGCTTTATCACTAAATAGCAGAAAATCCTAAGCAAATATTAAAATGTGTATTAAGAAAACACTAAATGCATGTAGGTCCTTATGGCAAAAAAACACCTATACAGCTGCTGTAACTATTTTCTGCAGAGGCAATACTGCTCAAAAGTTTTGCGTGTAGGATGTATTTTCTCGTTTGAGAATAAGGAATGCATCTTAAGGAATGTTACTTAATTGTTTAACCAGAAACCCTGATCGGTGCTTCCCTCGGGGCAAAGTAAGTGTTCTGCACAAGTAACGGCACATATCTGGACAGGTTAACCTCGGCACAAATGTGATGTTGGAATTCTGGCTTTAGGCTCCGCATACATCTGCATACTGCATAAAACCTCCTCATATTAATCTGTCATACTCACTATTTTGCAAGTTTGAGTTAAAGTGGCATCCAAAACATCCTTTCATAAAAATGTTTATGTAACTTTACATCCATTAAGAGTGTGATTTTCTTTGCATTCAGCTATTATAGATGAGCATTGAATAGTTGCAGGTGTAATGTGTGTGACATGAACACAGTGCTCAGTGCATCATATCGCCCTCTGCATGTAGCTTATCATTGGTTTCCTTATGTTTTGTTCCTTCAAGAAGCATTGGTATGTTTCTTATCAACTCATGTTCATGGTGCTGCATATTTTCATACTTCACATAAGTATTTTAAACATCTTGGATGAGCATCAGCAGTTACAATTCATCAGTGCTTATACAGGCAAGGTTAGAGAAAGTTTCTGTGATGTACAGTAATAAGATCCCTGGCTGAAGTCTCACAAGACTGCAATGATGGAAGTGGAGAAAAACTAAACAGCGGGCGTCCGCCTCATGCTTTGCTCTACAGGGTGCGTTTGTGTGTGCGCGTGCGTGAGTGCGTGCGACTCTGTGTGTATGTCGAGGGTGTTTGTGTATCTTTTCTCCAGCAGGACCCCCTGATCAAAACCGCAACCCACTCTCCCTCCCCATGCCTCTCTTTCTCTCGTTCTCCATCTCTCCACCCCCTCTCTCATTAAAAACTGCAGGCCCTGGCTTCTAATTAAATCCCACTTGAAAAGTCTTAAAGTCAGCCTCAGATTGATTCAATTTGCATTTCTGAACAGAGAACATTGCCTAAAAGGATTAATAAATTGGACGAAAAAATGCCTTCTTTCTGCGCCATGCCGTCAGAGCTTGTATGACTACATCCAAAGAAAAATGCAAACCCCCCCCCTCTCCCTCAACCAACATCTATCCAACATATGCTCTCACTATCTCTCTTGTATGTTCCTCCCAGGATGCCAGTAGAGATGGGAAACGTGTATCAGAACTCTGTGTGTGTTTGTGCACATGCATGTTCTCATTTGAAGAAGATGGGGACGTGAGTCCTCTGAGGCTGAGTTGGGAGGGAACGCACACAGTCTGCCTCTGACTATGTGTGTTTCTCTAGGCATTTATGTGCGGGAGGGTTGACTCTGTTGTAGCATGCCAAAGTGCTGAAAGTAACAAGAAGGCATGGTGGGGGAAAAGAAAGTCTTTGCTGCTCGGTCTAAATGTGCAGAAACAGGCCAGGATGGTGGAGCCTTGCCATTGGCTACTGGACACCTACAGCAACATGTCTGGAAATCCAGAAAGTCCTTGCCAATGATGAAAGCCAAATTCACTTAGTGTGATAACTTGAAAAGAGCAATACTGAGACTTCTCAGGATAAAAACTGCTGTCCAAAGAAAAAGACAAAGAATTTCCCATGAACATAAAAGCAATATATTGAAGTTGCATGTGTTCAGGTTCATCATATATGTAACTGTCAAGCTTTGCTGACAAGTTATTGGAATTTCTTTTGACGACAGCTGTCATCTGCATTTGCATCTAGAAATCAAAAGGTGTTTCAGTAGAGTATTTGCATGAATTTGATGTAGGTAAAATGAAACTATTGTGGCTTTGTGTGTTTGTATTTACACGTTGTATGGATAATATTAATAATCAGGTCACCTTGTTTAGCTTGACTTTAATACATTTCTCAAAATCTTGTCTTTGTCATGTAAAACGGGCTCACACACATAATTTCATGCCTGTAAATTTTGTTATATTTTTCTTTTCAGTACTTTGAGAAGTAGAGCTTTTATTGGATTAAAGAACATTTTGGTGGTAAATTTTATTTTATATTGTAAAAGTTTTTTAATGGTTAAAAAAAGTGAAGATTACAGACAGGAGACTGCTGAGTGGAAAACACTGTTGCTGTTATTAGCTAGTCAGAGTAGCTTGTATAATGGCTAATGGACTTTCATAGACTGCTGGTGGCTCAGTGGTTGAAGCTTTTTTATTATTATTAAAGAACCAGAACCACATGGAGACTGACAGTCCGACTAGTACACAGAATACAGCCGCCACATTTGCTTTTCCTATAAAGATATTCTATAAAGGAAGATATTTATTAGTTTTTTTTTGTTTTTGTTTGTGTTTGTTTTGCATTTTGAAACACAACTGACACAAATAAAGAAACTAAATACCTTTTTTGTGTCATTGAAAATATTCAGTGTCAAAATGGAAATCAGGAAAAATTCAACAAATATAGAAAAACTAATGGCTGCGATCAAGAGTTAGTAGTTCAATGTGTTGTTATATTGTATGGCATTCAAATTAAAGGCTTGGTGTGTAATTGAGACCGAACTGTATCGGCCTTTCTTGTAAAAGACAATACTGACCCCTACTGATACTAACTAGGATCATATAAAACTAGAATTTGCATCATCACCCAGTGCATGGAGGTGTGGACACGCTAATGTTATTTGATCTTTATTATTTTTTACACTATTTTAGCATAAATGGTCTTTGTAGGTGCATCTAAAAACAGAGCTCAGGTGTTTCTTTCCTAATGAAAGTGGAACTTTTACAGTGCATGGGCTTGAGGTGTGTGTTTGTTTTAATATTGGTGCCTGGTGGACTGAGGCTTCCTTTGATGCGATGAAGGCTGACAAGCGTGAAACAGGTCCAAGGAGGCACGTGGGCACTGCCAATTAACCCTTTTCACCGTGTGAAACCAAACATAATTGCCTGGTGCGCAGGGGGCCAATAGGCCATGGCCTGCCCAGCGTAGGCTGAAATGGGCATTAGCACTGCTGCCAGGTGACCATTACACACAATTGAACTGCTGGGTGTCTCTCCAAATCACATAGTTACAGTTGCTACCCTGACCTAATTGGCATGATATTACCAAATGGCCTCTATTTCTAATTTCCACACCTTTGTAATTGATCTGAAATTTCAAGATACTGTACTGTATCAGATTTGTAACACTGCTATAGTAATACTGCATTTTATTTAATATTTTGTCTGAGTTTTCTCTGAAAAATGCTAATTTAGTTATTTTTGATGAATGATATATTTCTATTTGAACAGAATTAAGTTATGTTTTGATAAAGAGTTTTGGGTTAGCAAAATGATGGTGTTGCTATACATCATAATCTTAAAGGGAATAATGGAGTGAATTTATAATCCATTCTATAAATGTTTTACTCAAAGAAAATACCCCACAATTTAGTTTACAAACCCAAACATAAGTTAAATGGAAATTAAAATAAAGCTGATATTTTTGTCGCACTTTCATTATTTAGATATTAATGTAATTTATTTACATTGTGACAGTATCATTCCATCTTTAATTATTCCAACCAGGAAAAAAAAGTGTTTGTACAGCTGTATTACAAGACATTGAGCTTCACAAGTTGATTAAAGAAATACTGTAGAGATTAAAGTGTGTGCAATTTTTGTTTCTTATCAAATGTGCTTTAAATTTTTCCAAACACTTATTAACGACTTTAAAGTAATTTAAAATCTCTTGTTCAACATCTTTAAAAAATGATCTTATTGTGTTTAAAAAGTTAAATTAATAGCCCTGAAGTAAGTATTCAACCTAAAAATTGTTATAAACATAGCACACATAAATGGGTTAATGCGTTTAGTTGAAGTTTGATTTAATTTCTCTTGTATAATTTATGTTATTTTGCCCATTTGTCACCCAATGTTCACATTGATTTATATTTTATTATTTATTTATTCTTATTTCATTCATCTGTACATTATTTGAATCTATTGTTTTTTATTGCATTTAATTTCCGTGGCTGTCGAACATTAAAAACTACTGGAATAATGTTACAATGTTATAAGTAATTACTCTTACTTTTGGTGAGAGAATTATAATTTATTCGTATTTTCATAAACATTGCCTTTATGTGTAATACCACCTTCTGGCCGCTAGAGGTCATTGTTTCCCGTGTTTGTTTTATCCGTGTCTTGCGTGGCTGCTTGTCTGACTGAATGTCCAACAAGAAATCTTGGCAAAACACCCCATTCTCAACCCCTCCTTGTAGTGTTAAAAATGGCGGACAGGCGCTAAAACCATATCAGAAACAAATGCACATTTCAAAGCAAGGTAAACAACCGTGGATACACCGAACAACATCTAATTTGGGGCTATACTCCAGGAAGCGCCAGGTCTACTGCTAGCTGAACTCAGTATGCTTGTTGTGCTCTCCTTTAGCTAATGCTAATATTTGTAATCAGGTCAACGAGCTAGTGAGCCACCTAGCATGCTAAGTTAGCATCCCCAGAAGTGGGCATGTCTGTGTTGGCTTGAACATAGTATGTTGAAAGACTGCAGTGATTACGGGCATGTGGCGTTTCAATAATTCAATCATGTTATTATACAATTTTGAGTTATCTTTTAATGAAGTTTTAACTCGGCAATAACTATACGTGTGGCTGTCAAGTAAATAAATATCATGTAAATGTAGCACAGAGGAGGGCGGGGGGAGGCTCCATGTGTTGGCTTTGTGTTATGAATGAAGCTATAGAAATCTCTCTAGCGCGAGCTTCAATGTTTCGTCAATAAATAGAAACAACGTGTCATATAGGGTCCTAGCAAGTGTAATTTGTTAAGACTTTTCACAATAGTGGGTTAGCAATAGGAGAAATGTGTATGTAGCGGGGGCTCTAACGCTTCTGTCACTTTGCAGTTTTAAAAACAGGGAGCGGGTCGCTTTAATTTGGACGCCATCCCCCTTTGCGTAGGAAAAAGGCGCACTTCCATTGAAAGAAGTCCTCGGGAGAGGACAGTCGCTGCAAGACGGTTATGAAGTTTTAAGGTAAGGATGTGTTTGTCATCCCGTTACTAAATTCAGGCTCCGCTATGGATCCATGTTTTATTCAAATCTTATACAGGCCTAGAAACGCTGTTACTAATTAACTCACTGTGACTGGTTTTCCCCGACAAATTCACATTTAGGCAGATGAATAACAGCTTTCACTGTGTTTTTGTGTTATAACTGTAATTTAACATAACAGTTTAGATGTTTTCTCAAGCTTTTAGTAAAATGTAGTAAATGTCATGAAGTTATGGGCCCAAACTAAATCCGTGGTTATTTATCTGTTAAATAAATGTAATATTTGACATGTTGATGTTAGTTTTGTGTGGCTGCCATGAGTAACTGAGCTTTTTTTTCTTTTTTTTTAAACCATTTTGTGCTAATACATAGTGTGACATTTTATATTTAGCACATACCTGTTTTGTAATTTTTGGGAAAACTAAGTTGTTTTTTTTGCTTTAATGAATCAGTTATGTAACATTGTATGATGTGGCAGGGATCATGCTTTGTGCTTTGGAAAACTGAGCTTTCATGAAACATGAAGAATCAAATTCATTATGTTTGCAATACTTACATTTGTGCTGTTTTTATACAATCTGTGTCTTTCCTGATATCTCTGACTCTTATTTCTGTTTTTCTTACTTCTTTATATGTACAGTTAGTACACAAAAGTGTTATAATACATCCTGGTGTTACTTAAAATGGTAAATTAAGTCCTTATGCAGCACATATTTGGGGGGGATCCATTGTCGTTGCCCTATAACGCCAGTGTATATAAAAATTCTTAGACAGGTATTTATCTTTCACCTTTTGTGAAATACCTCTGTATTCCTACTGATATAACGTCACTAAAATATCTTCCGCCTCTAGTTTTTTTTAAACGTAAAACTTTTTTTATGTCTTAAATGCAACGTTCACCAATTGTGGTCCTTGAGGGTCACCATCCTGCAGATCTGTGTGTTTCCTGGCTGCATCATGTATGACTGAAATCAATTACTCCATAACAGGCTTGTGCAGAAGTTGACAAGTTGTTGGAGAACCATTTCATTTGAATCAGGTTTGTTGTTGCAGGGAAACACTAACCTGCAGGATGACAGCCCTTGGGGATGACTTGGTAAGAAAAATACATAAAGAATTGCAGTCCATCACCCTCCATTACAAATTAAATCAACTTGAAGTTACAGGTGTCAAGTGGTCATAGACATGTTTAGAGGGAAGCAGGCAGAAGCTTTAGCTCCACCTCACATCATTCACAGGTTGAAGTTGGGTTATAATACAGATACTTACATGGTCTTTAGTATAGATTGTTAAAACGAGGGGGTGCCAGGCCAGTGTGGGCATCAGAGGAGGGCAGTGAAGTTCATAGACTGTGAAACATAAGTAGGTCAAAGCTCTAAGTTATATTAGGAAAAAACCTAAAAATGTCTAGATGCAGAATTGTGTTATCGTGTCTCAGTGAAACACTCATTCAATTTAATCTGCCTTTTTCCTTTTTTTCAGAGTAGATGCCACTTTTGTGTTTGTATTTAGTCAGAATTGTTGGAGCATGAGGAAGCCCGTGCCGCAGAAAGGTAAAAGTTTAATCATTAATCTCTCTCTCTCTCTCGCTCTCTCTCTTTCTCTCTCGCTCTCTCTTTGCTGCAGCACGTTTTTAAACAAAAGCAAAGATGATGCTCAAACTAATTTTTTCAAATGTTTTATTTGCGTTTTGATTGTAATCCTTAATGCAGTAACATTAAAGTCTTTTGTGTCTTTATTTTTTCCACCAGTAATAGAATGGAAAGATGGCCGAAAGATGAAGCATGCCCGGAGTGGGCGACCCTCCCGGGTTCCTTCTCAGTACCAAGGTAAATTCCTCCTCACTGTAGTGGTATGTTTTGGTTTCATGTTTATTTAAAGTAACACGGGTTTGCTTTTTTTTTTTTAAATCAGTTTTCAGGACAAAGTTTTGGGTTAAAAGTTTCCAAAAGAAGTTCCAATGTCTGTTTGTTGTCTTTAATTTTATTTTTTTAAAAATGTTCAGACATCATTTTGAACCGTTCTTGTATCTCTGCAGGAAACTTTGTTTGGGAGAAATATCTGAAAGAGACCGGTGCCGTTGCTGCTCCTGCTTCGTGTTTCAGACAGGTGAATACATTTAGCTGCCCTTGCAGACCGTGAGTTATCAAAAACCTCTCCACACCCACTCACGCTCTTCATGCTTTTTTGCACCTCTTCAACTGCTACTTGTTTTATCTAGAGCCTCACACCCCCAGTTAATGAGTTCAAGGCGGGCATGAAGCTGGAGGCCCAGGACCCACGGAACACCACGTCCACCTGCATTGCCACAGTGGTGGGCCTGACGGGCTCACGGCTTCGGCTGCGCTTGGACGGGTCTGATAATAAAAATGATTTTTGGCGCTTGGTGGATTCCTCAGAGATCCAACCTATAGGCAGCTGTGAAAAGAGTGGAGGCATGCTGCAGCCACCGCTGGGTGAGAACGGACACATGTACACAATGTAATGTAAAACTAAACATTTTTATGAGTTTGGAGGACTTTAAAGCTTAATCCTTCTTATTAGAAGATAACAATTTAAGAACAACAGTATTGTTCTTTACAAAATTAGGTAAGTTAGGTTGTTATTTTATCAGTTTGTACATGATGTGCTACAAATGAACTTCCTTACGTTGCCACTAGGGGGGAGTGTCTGACAGAAAATGAGAGTGCAGGATGTTAAGGCTTAAAAGTGTTTGTGTTTGTGACACTACTCAGTTCTTTCTGTATTCAGTGGCTACGAGAAAAAAAATAATTTCTTGATATTTTAGTGCTTTCACTTAATGCTTTTTATTAGTGAAGTATCAGGCCATTTTGCTCATTAATTTGAAGAAAATCCAGCAACACTGGAAAAAATGATTAATGTTAAATTAGAAGAATATATCATCTTTTGTGTTGCTAATTAGGAGACAAATCAGAAATATATTTACACACAGAAATGTAAAAAAAAAGGCTATGGGCCTTTAACCTTAGACAAACATACATTTAAAAAAAATCCAGGTTATTGTCTATATGGTAATTTAACTTGACCTGATTTTGATAGATTTTTCTCTGCTCCAGTTTTTTTTTCATAGTTTGTCTAAATTACAGGCGCTATGGTCTACTCAGTTTCCTTTAATAATCCCTCTCTTCAGGTTTCCGCCTCAATGCGTCCTCCTGGCCAATGTTCCTGCTGAAAACACTAAATGGGGCTGAAATGGCTCCCGCTCGCATTTTTCACAAGGTACCTGTACAAAGCTCAATACAGAAAAACAAAAAGAAAAGTACAAACCATTGTGTTATTTACCTTTTTAGATTCTTGTTTATATTCTACATTTTGCTTTACAGAATTGTAAAGAAAACTTTTACCAATGCTTGTTTAACTCTATATGCTCTGTCTGTGATGCAAATGCAAGCTCAAATTACATGCTTTGTTTTTGTCTTACCATGTTCTCCAGCAGGAGCCCCCCGCTCCAGATCAGAACTCCTTCCAGGTTGGCATGAAGCTGGAGGCGGTAGACCGGAAAAATCCACACTTTATCTGCCCGGCCACCGTAGGTGCACTGCGTGGTGTTGAGGTGCTGGTCACCTTCGACGGATGGCGTGGAGCCTTTGATTACTACTGCCGTTATGACTCGCGCGACATCTTCCCGGTTGGCTGGTGTGACCTTACTGGAGACAACCTTCAGCCGCCTGGGAGCAAAGGTCTGGACCCCATTAGTGAGAGAGAAGGTGTTGCATGGGCATTAGCACAACAGCTCAGTGGTGCAGAATATTTACATTTGTTTGCTTTTGAATTTTGTTTTTCAGTCCCTACACACAGAAGCAGATATTGTTTTTGGGATTTTCTCTCTTGATATTCATTGTAAAAGGGATGGTAATTTTTATTGAATGGCACTAACAGAACAAAGTGATCATGGTGAAATAAATCAGAAACTTGAATTAGTGAAACAAAACCGCAAGCATGCAAGAACCTAACATCAAGCACAGGTGTTGTAATGCTCTTTTTGTTTTGGACCGCTAATCCTTTGGGATAAAATTGTTGACATAGCAACAAGATGAACAGAAGACAAAGCGGCTGTTGCCATGTCTACCTATTCCAATGTATGGCAGAAACAATTAGATCAAAGACTACAAAAACCTTTTGAGGACAGATTGGCCAAAAGCTAAACATAGCTAGCAATAATATCAATCATGCATTTACAATGAAGCTGAAACATTATTTTAAAGGCTAAAATATTCATAGTTAGCCTTACAGGTAATGGCAGAGCACATGTAGATGCTTTGGCACCATGACCTGCAAAATTCTCACTTTCATTGTTCTGCTGTTTCTTACACATTGTTCATGCATCAGCATCTCTGTTCACTACAGCTGTCAGAACGAGTTGCATCAATAATAATGACAACATGGGCACTACCTTTTTGCCATTAATGGAACAAAAAACAATGCTAGTCTGATAGATAACTAATACAACGTGTAAAGATAATGCTGGTTTATTATAAAAGTGTTGTTAAAGTTGGATGTGGGGAACAGAAACGGTTAGCTGATCTGCAGACAGTGAATATTATTAATGTGTTATTGTTTATGTCTGCAACTTTTTTCTATAAAGTAATTAAGCATTTGCTGTAATTTGTTAGAACTTTTCTTTGTGCAAATCCTCATCTTTGCTCTGTAAGTCTGGTAACTGATTATATCCAGTAACCTCCACATTCACATGTAAACCAGAACTGAATTTAACTTTTTTTAATGTCACATAGAAATTCATTTAACATGATGTTCCTAATTAATATCCTCTATACACCAGCAATTCCAAAGCATAACTATATTTCTATAGTTTCACACCCTGAAAGTCTGTAAACACAGCAAAAAGGGGTCAAATTAAATAGTGCTGAAACATTATAAGGGCATTCACTGCTTTGTTTATTCTAGCAGGAGAATAATTAACTGGATTTTTATTATTCTTTTCTTCTAATATATTTTCTAATTGTTCCTCAGATACAGCAAGTAAGCTGCAGCATTTATAAAGCTGGGGTTGTATTGAGCATTTTACAGATAATGTGAGTCAAAGGAAGGACTTGGAATGTGAATGAACTCATTTATTAAACAAAAGCATTAAAGGAAGAAAAAGATGAAAGACTCATCAGGCACAAGGTCAGCTGTCCTCAGTCAGAATCCCCAGCATGTTGAGGAGTGAAAGGAAGGAGGGAAATGGGGAGGAAGGATGCCTTTGTAGCTTGCTAGTGTTTTATGAAGGTCTGGCACTTACCCAGTTGGCAGTAAGGACCAATGACGTGGTTGAAAGTAGCTTGGGTGCCCCTCCACAGGCCTCTCTGCAGCAGCACACTGGCTACTCGAGACTGATTAGACAACTTGGGAAGAATTGTGTTTAGAGGGGATGGAAATGAAGAGAAAAGTTAGACTTTGGCTGTAAAAGATGAGCTGTTTACATCGTCAGTGGATGGTGGGAGGGGAGAAAAAGAGAAGGATGGTAAAATGAGAAAAGGAGGAGCTTTTCGGAGGAAAAGTGGAAAGAAGAGGCAAGGGTAGAAGTAGAGTGTGAAACTCAGGACAGATTAGCAGACAACAGACTTCTTTGACTGTTGCAACGGGGTGAGTTAAGTTTTATAAACTTACTAAATGCAGTCCTAGAGCGATGGAGAGGAAAGCTCTGTGGAAGTTACATCGCCGTAATATGAAGCTGCCAGTGGTGGCTTTGTGAACTCAATGAACTCTTTGCTCTCCAGGGAGAAGGGAAAACAAGAGTTTGCTTGTCAGGCTTTTGTTGTCCTGTATTTACAGGAGCCACAATTGATTGTATCCGCAAGCTCTTTATGTCTTTTAAACATGTTATCATGGATTTATCCAATTCTATTTCAATCAATCAATTGGTGTTTTTTTTTTCCTGAGGTGTACTGACTCCTTTATGAAAAGTAGCAGCAGCCTACAGAATGAGCTTTGCACTGATTGCTGTGTCTGTGTGAAAGTGTTTAATAAATACAGGCCAAAACTTCTGTTAATGAATGTGTGTGCACCTTTCATACATATGGTTTGGATGGATCTAGGATGATGTCATGTTAGTGTGAGTGTATTTATCAGGGTGTATAGGTTTGCAGGTGCATTCTGGTTCAGATATAGATAACATACGTTTATGTGATGTCCAGTTGTTTTTGCGTGCACACATTCTTGAATTTTGAATTTTATCCAGCTCTGGTTAATTTAGTAAAGTACACTGTTTGCTTGTTTTTGTGTGATCGTCTTACTGTTTTTACCATATGTTCATTCATTCAGTGACTGATGAGATTTCCAAGATGCTCACAATCACAAATGAAGTGTGTGTTCCTTGGAGTTTGAGAGATAAATCTGAAGTCTATTTCACAGCTGTCGGCAGCTTGATTGTAGATTTAGGTGTAATCCTAGACTAAAAGATGTTTGTACATTGCTTGTTTGCATTCTAGCCAGCAGGAACTTGAAGATAGAAAAATCTGTTTCTCGTACATGTTCAATTTGTCCCGTTTTTTTTTTTTTTTATCAGGATTGCTCACAGTTGTTCAACTCATTTGTTTACTTCACATAACTTTAATCTTTTGATTTAATGCAACCATTGTATTTTAGCTATTATATGTTCAGGGTTTGTTTGCTTTGCTTTTTAGTTTTCTTTGTTTTCTTTTCCAGCTGTGCCCAGCTGTTGCAGTTCAAATAGATGATTTTAAGATGAATGACCAGTGACAGACCATAATGACATTTTCAGATATTTCCCCATCCTTATTTTCTTGTTTAAGGAAATGTATAACAGATACAGCAACCACAGCATAATTAGTGTGGTTTGACTCTTCAGCTTACACACACTCTTCATAAATACAATGTAAAGCTAAGCAATCTACTCATCTAACAGGTATGCTCAGCTGTGTGTGTTATTTTCTCCACAAATGGCCTAAATGCAGGACAGAATAAAAGGAACTTTTTTTTAAACCATTAAATCTTACTAAATCTATTTGCTAAAGTATACAGATTTATCAATATCTATTCATCTTTGTCTATGTAGTGGTGTTGCCTAAGAGCCTTGGAGCACTGACAGAAGGAAACGTGGAAAGCCCAGCCATGAATCCCACCCCCACAGTGGGCAGACCTCCCGGTCAGAGAGGGCGCAAGCCAGGACGCCGGAAAACCAAAGCGTCAGGGCCCTGGGGTCAGAAGACTTCTGCTTTGGAAGTACAGAGCATTCAGTCAGGCAAAAGCCTGGAGTCCATCAAGATTCCCAAGAAGCGGGGACCTAAGCCCGGCAGTAAGGTAGGTCTGAGTGGTCTTAGAAATACCATCTGATACACACTTCATTTTAGAGTTAGCTAGCCAAAGTACTATATGTTTACATCTAATGGTATCAAACCTTCAGACAGTTTGGGTCTTATGATGTCCAAATTTGACAGATTTGTCCTGCACAGTTAAAGACAGTAACTTGGACATTATTTAATTAGTTGCTGTTAATCTATTTATCTATTAAGCCTGAAATAACTTAAAACAGATGCGAAAGACATTTCTATCTGAATTAACAGTAAAAATGTCCAAAGCTACAATCAAGTCCAGAGACAGTAATGATCCATCAGTGTGGCTGTTAATCAACTATTGTTATTAACTTGATTTTAATGGTAACTTGTATATAAGTGACTGGTTTTGGGGTGGATAGAGTGCTTAAACCTTTTATTTAGACGTTTTAGTCTCTGTTACATAACTTTATGTAGTTTAAATTAGTTAGAAGTTAAAAATAATTTTTGCATAAAAGAATGAATAGAACACGCTCTGCAGCTTTCACATGTTACACCTGCAGAGGAAAGCATCAGCTTTGAGTTGCCTAAAACCTGCTAATTATTAAACAAAAAAAAAACATGGCTCAGTTTGAGTTTTCTGCTCTGAAACAAATGTTTTAAGCTCAAAGATGTATGAACACAGCTGACAGTAAAAGTCCGATTTCTTAACTTTGAAATGTAAAGTTGATTGTTAGTTATTGCTGCCTTGCTTTGCCATCTCACCTGTGAACTGTTTGCAGTTGGGATGGGCAAAGAGAGCTGGCTGGTTGGAGGGCGCCATGGCCGGTCCGGGACGACCATTGACAGGACTGGGCCGAAGCAGAGGCAGACTGCCTGCCAACTGGGCACAGAGGGTAACTCTGCAGGAGGCCCAGACACAGGCAGAACCAATCAAGATCCCAAAGAAGAGGGGGCCTAAGCCTGGCAGCAAGGTAGTTACATACATGACTTTTATTTGCACATAAAACTGTGTTGTTTTTATTATTTTCCTGGCTAAATAAATCTGACATCACCTGAATAAATAATACCGCTGTGGGACATATTTGTCATGTTGTAGACTTCAGAAACATTTGGATGGTTAATAATGTTTTACATTTCAAAGGCATAAATGCAAAAATATCACTATTTTGCTGTAAATATATATATTTTAAATATCTGGGTAAAGATGATTTAATTAGTTGAACCATGTCTTCACCATCCACCAGTTTATCGCTGTCCTTTTTGTTTTTGTCATTTGAGGGAAGAAGTTTAGTGAGTTCACACCCATTATGTGATATGTGTATGCTTTTATACAGAGAAAACCCAAAGTGGTACCAAATCCAGTCCCCACGTCCCCCACCAGTAGCACTCCAGAGCCTGACACCAGCACTGTACCTTTGGACAACGCCACCATCCCCAATTCTGCACTTCAGGCTCCCACAGGTGCACAACGTCCAAAAAATGCACACCTGAAGCAGAGACTTGACAAGTATAGTACCTCAACTTGTCTTTTGTCTCCTATAGTTTGTGTATACCTAAACAAGTATGGCAAGGTGGGACCACATCTGGACCAGCGGCGCATCCAGAAGCTCCCAGACCACTTTGGTCCGGGCCGAGCATCTTCAGTGCTACAGCAGTGTGTCCAGGCCTGCGTGGACTCTGCCCACAATCAGGGTACAGTTTTCTCCTGCCTTAAATCTGGACAAGGAGGTGAAGTTATTTCAGGTGTGCACTGAGTCTTTTTTTACGATTGGGCATGTAAAACTGAAGACTGAGCAGGGGGTGACACTATACTAACCATGTTTTTTTTTATCATCTTTCTGCCATGCAGCCTTTTTTGACCAGCAGCAGCACACCCTGACCCTTCCTACAGTCAGCAGTGTCACTTATGTTCTCCGCTTCCTGGAAAAACTCTGCCACAATCTTCACTGTGATCCTTTGTTTGGTAGCCAGCCTGTAGCCAGAGGACTTCCACACTATGACAGTCACTCATACACTACAGGTCAGGCTGCATGTATCTCCGTTTGTTCACTGGTAATAAAGCTAAAGCTAGATTATTGTTTATTAAAAGCTATTCTGAAGCATTTTTCCTGATAACGGTGTGTAGATGTTTGACTATTCAATACAAAAGTGCTATCAGTCCTGATATGTAGTTTTTATTTCCTGAAATATTTGAATCACTTTAAATCATTCAAGGCTAAGAAGAAAAATAAAAACTAAATAAATAAAGGTTTGCTTTGTAGTGTTTTAGAGTAAGGATATCTTTTGCATAACTAAGCAGTAATAAGATCTTATTCTTTCTACCTCTGACATTATAACTAATCAGACAACACAAGGACTGGCAACTGCAGTTTATTGAGCCATTTACTTCTATTTAGTGTTATTTAGGGTGGGACAGTTTCTTATCTGTCCTACCAGGGTTCTCATTGGCTTGGCTGCCATAGTTGCATAATTTTTAAATAAAAGCTTTTTAAAATTTGTATAAAATGTGAACATCTGGTCCGTTTACTTGGGTCTTTATCACATCTTTTGTACTGCTTCACGTGTCACAATAGTCTGTAGTTGTATGAACTGACCTCATGTTCTTGCTTTAGAGAGGAAGGATTTTGGAGAGAACCTGAGCACGGGCCGAGGCACCAAGCGCTTCCTTCAGTATTTAAATGGTCCTCTTTCTCAGAAACCAACAAAAATCCCCCGACACTCCACTGATGGTATGCCAGGCTAGTAAATGAACTTTGTTTTACATGACTCGTCTTCAGAGCCCTAATTTAACACTTATTTCTTTTGAATAATTAATGAGTTCTCATTTGATCTATGCTCCACTACAAGCAGATACATATAATGTATGCACTGCTAAACTAAAAGACCTTTGAATTGCTATTTCTTTTTGGTCTTAAAAATAATTGGACTTGTGCTGAATCACGACTTTCACTCAGACTCGGGTGTCTCCCAGGTACCAACGCTGCACCACATATGCAAAGCATTTCATTTTGAAAATGGACTCCTCTGACTTGTCCAGTAAAGCTCTTAAATAATCCTAGAAAGGGGAGATAGCTCGTGACTTAGGAGCAAGTGGTTTTAGGTTTTGGGGGCAGGAGGTTAATAATTTAATCATCTTTCAATTTCCTTAAGATTTTAATTAAGTTAATGGAATTTTTGAAGAGATTTCTATAAAAAGGTAATGTCCTCATTAAAGACCTTGCACAATTACCCAGAACCATCACACACAGTTAAAAAAGGCCATTTTTCTCTGTATCTTGGAGCCATATACTTTATAACTACTGTTTTCACTATAGATCCCTCAACCCAGTTTCTTCCCCGTGTATGCTGCAGGCACCATTTCTTATTTTTGACCTGTTCAGTATTTCATCTCAATTAAGTGTCTTCCATTTTGTCCTCAGGTGAGGCTTTTGCTGAGAACAGTGTTGCACCACCAGACCACTTAAAGAAGATTCCTCTTCCCTCAAACTCTCTGGGATTGGTAGCTGGCCTCAGGTCTCCCTCTAAACTGCTGCATCATAAATCATCAGGTAGAAAAGGACTGTTATATATTTCATTTATGTTTCCTGCTTTCATTTTCTCATTTCCACCAATAGTCTGAAGAAGTCTTTTAAAAATGTGTGTCCTTCCTAAATTTAATGTTACACCGAGACCCTTTCTGACAATAAATAATTTAAAAACGAACACCTGTAGTTTTTGTGTAAAGTTACAGACAAACACTCATTAATGCCATTTAAAAATGTAAAGATGGATGACCCCAGCAGAAGGCTGTTTTTTATGGAAATGATTTTGCGCTCTGGCTCTCAGGCAGTTTCCGGGAGAACCCCAGGCCTAACGGTCAAGATCCAAACCTGTGGACTGTCGAGGAAGTCATGCAGTACATCAGAGAAATTGATCCAGTGCTGGCTCCACATGCTGACCTTTTCAGAAAACATGTATATTTCCTTTTAGTATTACAAATATATTAAAAACACTCACATGTCTCCACCCACCTCTTCTGGGTTCAACATAAAGACCTGCAAGAAACGTGCAAAAATAACCCCCCTGCCTTTTTGTTTCAGGAGATTGATGGTAAAGCCCTGCTGTTGCTGCGGAGTGACGTGATGATGAAATACATGGGTTTGAAGCTTGGACCTTCTCTCAAACTCATCTTTCACATTGACAAGCTCAAACGAGCTTGATGGGGAATTGAGGGGGTGTTCATCAACTAACCGCATCCTTTCAAAGGACTATTTCTCACGTCCCTCCTTACTTTCCAGGGTCAGTGTATCATGCACTTCATAGTTGCATATACTGATTATTTATATGTAGCAACGTCCATCTGACCCCTCTATTTGGGTCTTTTTTTTCCTCCTTGCCTCATTAAATGAGGAATGTTTATTTCATGTAGCACAATCCAGCTGTAAAGCAGAATGGGATTCATAAGACATTTATGCATTTCAGTATAACTTGAAGACACATGTGGCCATTTTAACTGTTAATGGTTCATTTTGCCTGTTTGTTTTTTATACCGTTACATGTAATCTGTAACTTTCACATTTTGTACTGAATATAGGGACATGTATTTTTTCAGCATTTTATGTTTGAATATGTGAAGACTAAATCCTAAATGCAGAAAAGGAAATGCCACATTTGTCCTAATAATTGGGATTTTTTTCATTTTTTTTTTACTAGTCTCAGTTTGAGGCATGTTTTATTTACGACTTTTCAAGATAAATCTGGTGGGAAAATGTTTTATTGAATAATATTCTGAGAATACCGCCATGAAAAAATTCTCTTATTCAAATGTTTACAAAGTCTTGTCTTTATTTGTACTTTTAAAATGGTTTTATACGATATGATCAGAGTTCCTACATGGGGAGCCTGTCATACTAAACATGTTTAATAAATACGAATTCAGCTGTTTTGGGGGGGTTGCTTTTTTCCCATTAGTGTTTTTGAAACTGAAAATAGTGTGTAGTAGTTTGTTTACACCACATATTGAACGTCTGTCACGGATTTGTTTTGCTCATTTATTTAAATTAAATTATGTTTTCACTTTTGTTGCCGTTTCATAAAATATAAATTTCTGCAAATTATGATTTAAAAGTCAAACAGTTTGGGTCCTTTTCTTTCTTGGACAAAGTAGGAAATGTTGCGTTGTTCCTACTAACACCAACAGAGGGCAGTGCAAACCTTTTTTTGTGAGTCATCTCCTTGTTTTTTGTTCTCCAGACTCACTGACTTGTGCTTCCATGGGTGGCCATCTCTCCATCTGGTTGTCTCAGCATGATAATCTGATATTTTTATACCATGTAACTGTTTCACGCGGTTCACTGTGTTATCAGTGTTTCTGCAGTATTGCTACAAATTTATTTCATTCATTTTCTGTTATTTAAAGATGCTTTGCAGGCATTTTAAATATAAGGAAAAAATAATTACTCTGATGTAGTTTTTTTTCCAAAGTTTGTCTCATAAATCCCACATCCTGTGTTTTTTCTGTCAGTGAAAAATTCTTATGAAAATATTTTTTTATTTCAGAAGGTTTACCAACAAGTACATGAAGCTCTTTGCCTTATTTTAATTACTGGTGCCAAATTAGCCTTGAATTGTTAAATCACACTTGCAGCAACTGTCTGCTGTACAGAAGTGGTTTTGAAAGGACAAATGTTTCTAATATGCCAAAGTGGCAGTAACTCTAAAGTTTTCCTCTGAGATTGTTTTTACTGTAAGAAATAAAGCTGCAGTGGATGTAGAGAAAGCTAATCAGTGTTTTACGCAGTACCCTTGCGATCTTTAAGCTTTTATTTTTACAGTTCTGTTTTTACTAGCACACCAATCTGTTTCTAAACCGTTTTCTATCATCATCTACACATATTTCTGAGCCATGTTTTGTTAAATTGAAGCTTAGGATAATTTTGCATGATGAAAACCTCTTTAAACACTTTTCTTTCTATGCCAAAATTGTAATTGAATAAATAGCTTTTTCTGCATCCAGTTATCCTGGAGGGTTTTGTAAGATAACTTAAATCTACCTCCTTTAGACTGACATTTGATGTGCCAGCTTCATAAAATCAAACAAGCACTTTGAGCAACGGTACAGACGTGATCAACTACAACCAGGTAAAAAGTTCTCACCATTCAAATGCGTCCAACTGTGCTCAGTCCCCGAGGTAGCAAATTACCCCCTCACCATGCCATTTCCACCACTGTGCCTTGAAGTTAATACAAAGTTCTCCTGAAATGCTGGAATTTGTTTATTTTTGTTACATTCTTGTGCCTAAAAATGCCTCCTATTACAATGGCTAAACAACTACGGTATATGTTCTTTGTTGTTCTGTCACAGTGGAAAAAGAAGGTAAACATCCTGTTTATTCCCCAATACCATCATTTCCCTAAAGGTCTTTAAGAAAAATCCTACATTATCCATGGCATGTTAAGTTTATGATTGTCACATTTTTTGTAACAAGTTTGAGTATAAATAACCAAAAAAACCTAAAATGAGGACAAAAGGCAAGAATTTAGCTAACATTTATCATTTATGACAACACTCATAAAGGAGTTATTTCCCATAATATGGCTGTTTATTTTCAGACTAATGGACATTAATGGCTTTTCGTCTAAAGACCAGAGTTTTAAATATGTTTATGGTTCTCTGTCTTACTGTTTCACCTCAGTCTGCGGAGCCACATGACTGCCCTCCCTTTTTGGTCCCTTGCCAGAGGTTTCTTTGTGCTTATATCATTCTCCATTGTTGCCAGGAGCTCTTTTATACAGAATGGTTAAATCATAATGTTCTTTATGAAAAATACCTTGAGTATTTTGCTGTGAACTGTTCCATTAAAATGAATTAAACTGGATAGAAAAAGACAGCAGTAGGTCTTTGATGTCAGATATAAGACGAATACCACATGTTAGTTTCTAAAGAAATTCTTATCGGCGCTTAATCTGATCTGGAACTTGTGATTCCATAGTATAGCTTTCAGGGTGTTCTCTGGTAATTTTCCAAGGAAAAACTAATTGTCTATAGTAAGATGTAATTTTCCCAGTATGTCACGTTTCTTTTCAAAGTATTTTTTTTTTTTTATTACATGACTTTCTGCAAAATAAGGCTCAATCATTTATTGATCAAAACAACCTTTTTGGATAAAGCAAATCATTAGTAATGCTCACTCTTTCATTGGTAAATAAGGCCGTCATTGTTTTATCCATACATGACTGGATACTGGAACACGTTGGCAAAGACTTCTATGAAGCAACTCGACACAAAACAGAAACGTCTCTGAGTCAGACAGGAGAAATACCACATAATGTTGAAAACACCGACTAAAAGCCACAACAGTAAGTGACATGAATGCATGATTGTGTGTAGGTGAGCATATGACACACAATCTGTGCTGTGTTTGTTGTGCTCAGGCACATGTGACAAGCTCAGAGCTTGTGGCTGGTGCCTTTGCCTGTTGATGTGTAATAGTAGCCAGTGTTTTGTTCACAGAGCCAGTGCTATTTATAGAAATAACAGCTCCTTGTGCTGCATGTTGTTTTTGTGAAGGTTGTGATGTCGGTTTTCAGTTTAGCTCCTAACGCTTCTGTGGGGTTTTTAATCAGCTGTCTGTCACTCACGATCTGCTGGGTCCTTATTATGACATACAGTAACCGTGATATTACTCTGGGAAATCCTCTCCTTAACATTTACCATTAATGTACAGAGTTCTTTAGTCATCGCTGTCATTGCCCAACATTCATGCACACTTTAGAGCTGCAAAACAGTTTCATTATGCATAAAGGAAGTTTTGTGGTTTTGCAGAACTCCCATTGCTGCGAGAAAAAACAACTTCTTTCTCAGGTCTTTACTTCTGGTGTCATTTTATTCCATAGAAGTGCCCTATTTTCTGCAGAACAAGCTTGGCATGCTGTATTCTGCAAAAGATTGGGACCACAGTTGAAGAGAAGCATACCAAAATAAAGTTAAATCCACCACCTTCTTCCCAGTTAATCCTAGAATTCCCAGCATGCCTTCAGGCAACCAGATTTAAGTAAGTGTGAGGGTCCCAATGTGGCTTCAAAGTCTGGAGGCTTTAAATTTCTTCGTATTATTAATTCTTACATCATTCTCCTGTTTTATTGTGACAGTATTTTAGTGTTTCATTCATTATGTTTC
>JBAMIG010000006.1:8107311-8121801 GCA_037177335.1 Kiunga ballochi
AGATACATAGATACATAGATAGATACATAGATAGATAGATAGATAGATAGATAGATAGATAGATAGATAGATAGATACATAGATAGATGTGCATTACTCACTAACTTGTATGCACCTACTTATGGCATGTGCATGTGTTGTGAGATCTTTTGCCCTGGTATGTGTACTTTATCTCCATGATTACTAAGATCACTCCTGGTACATGTGACCCACCAGTCTGCTGTGTGTTGGTCTGGGTGAGTCAGTGGAGGGAGGGCAAAGGAATGTAGCCTCTTGTGCTATTCCGAGCCTCTCGGTCTGCAGAGCTGCAGTTTAACTACTGCTGTACATGGATATGCCTTTGCCACATTTGAGTGTTTTGTGAGCTTGTGAATGCACGTGTTTGTGTGTGTGTGTGTGTATTTCCACATGTCTGTGTTTGCATGTCTCTTCCTCAGATGCTCTCTTGCCTTGATTGCCCACTTCAGGACAACGGCCTCCTGCCTGCTAGTGCAAATGAATGGAGCCACTTTGGTGGAGCGAGCCAATCTATTGTCGAGGGAATTTGTCTATAAATGGGCAACCACCGGCAGCCGTTTGTCATTGTGTGACATTGTCCGGCAAACTAATGTTAATAAGCCACTCCCAGGTGTGGAGTCTGTCTGAGGAACTCACCAGGCCAGTAGGAGCAAACAAAAACAGAGAATTGACCCAAGTTTTGCTGTCAGCAGTATGTGCATGCTCAGAAGCTCATGACAATCTAATAATACACTGCTTTAAAAGGCAATAAAATAGTATGCATGAGTAATGATCACTGCGTTTAATTATGTAGAATTCCAATCAGCTTCTGGGTGAAGATATCAGTGCTATTATATATCCTTAGTTGCATTGTTTATTCTAACTAGATATGTCACTATTCAATCTGTTTTTCTTTTTTATGATTTTATTGTCAATATGTTAAACAGTATAATTATAATCTCTGGTCTGGACATACATTTTTTAAAACTAAAACAATTTATCAATGTCAAGCTTTAGATTTGAACGATTATGTGTGGCTGCATGTTAGAGTGAAACAGCACTAGTTTGTTCATGTGACTGCGTTTACAGGAGCAATAAGCTTTAAGTACACAGACACAGATAAGACACACCCCTGTCCTACAAAGAGAACAGTGAGGACAGTAGGAAAATTGTTGTTTGTGAGCGACATACAACTTTCTTCCTGGAATACAACTAAGTAAGGCTTGAGTGGTTTTTCTTCTTAACAAAAGAAAGAAAGAAAAAACAAATGCATATTTACTGTCAAATTCAGTGTGTCAGGCGGATCACCTTGGCTAATACCAGTGCAGAATAATAAAATATCTGTGACATGCTTTGGCCACAGCACCTTTTCCTTCCATTTGTTTGTGTTTTTATTCAAAGAGAATATATTTTTAGTGGTGTAAAGTTACCAATTCTACTCTACTCCGCACCTCTCTTCCTCAGCGTCTGGCCTCATGAGCAGCATTCGATCAGAAACTAAAGTCATTATTGACTGGAATTTCACTCACAAATATTTTGTTCACACTTGTTTTTCTCAACCATGGTTTACTACGAGGAACTTCCATTACATAAGGATTAAACTGGATTCACGGACGCAGTATCCTAACAAAAATAAGCAAGTCCCTGCTCAGAATCAGCTGGAAAATGGAAAATTAAAAACTCTGACTTCTCTATCATTGCATTGCTGTAGTTTTAAACAGAACAGTCTCTTATCTTTAGTGAAACTAACCCTCTCTTTGAAATTCAGCATTCTTATTTTCTTTTATTCAATAAATTCTGTTGCCATTATTTGATGAACTGTATTAAACAGGACTTCACACAGAAATCTGATCTGCTATTCTTCTAATCCCATTTTAAGCTTCTTTTGCTGTGAAAGTTTAATTACATTAACTCTTTCTTTGACAGCATTGATTTCTTTTTATCGAGACAGTTTATTTGGACATAATGATGAAGAAAGAAACCACTAGCAAAGGTAATATTTAAAGTTCACATCAGTCAACTTGCTTTGTCAAGACATTGTTCTTAATCCTCCGTAAAGACCCACACTGAGGTTGCAACAGTAAGAACTGTTGAGAAATGTTGTGAAAGGTCATGATTTTTAAGATAGAAATGTTTGGGCACATGGTTAGCACAGCCGTTTGCAGTTTGTGAGTCGATATTGTCTATTATGTTCTCTATTATTGTCTAATATACCTATTGTCTATTATTATATTTGACAAAGTATAAGGAAATGGAAAAGTGCATTATCGTTAGGATCAGAAAAACATTGTACAGATCACATTTTCTGGCTTTCATTTAATTAATTATTGCAATTAATTATTACATTTTTTTCCAGTCTTGCACATGAACCCACACAGAAATGTGAGGTTTAACAGGGCTTTTCAGCCACAGACCTCTGGACAGCAGATGACTGTTCTACTTCCTGAGCGACAATTGCCTCTCTTGCACCAAGTCTGAGGCACTTCCCTGTTTTTTTTTTACACATATTGAGCAAGTAGTGCACAGTCTTATCTTTGGTGCTACTGCTCACTTTATTAGACAAAAAAAACACAAACAAAAAAAAAAACTGCTGGAACTTTATCTCCACTAATTCGGATAGTTCTGGATTGTCCTTTATCCTTTCCACCAATCACACTTTTTACTCGGTGCTCAAAAACACAGGGGTATTTGCTTTTATGTAGCATATTTTCTTGCATGTTTGTCTTTGTCTGATCTACAAAGAAATAGACGTAAAATGAAAGTAATAACCTAACATCCCATCATTCAGCGCTTCTGCACCGTCACATTTTAAATCTGTGAGTGATTTCAGTGATCACACTTATAGAAGCTGTGGGGCATATACAACCTTTGTCAAAATAGTCTTTTAAAGTTTACCAATGATACTGTTTGAGAGAACAAAAGTCAGTTATCTTCATCCTCACTTTTTGCTTTCTTGGTGCATGAAATGCCAAATACTGCACCAACACAGCAACTTCCTCTAAAATGTGAATGGAGCTGTACGGGGGTAGTAAAGGTAAAAGAAGCAGTGTTGTGATTCTTCTAACAGCTTGTTAAAGCTGGTAATGTTACATTTTCAATGTCTGAAAATAACCTTGCTGTCTCCACATCATCTGCCAAATTACTCAGGTATGCGGTTCTTACCATCTAATGTGACTGCACCATTTCAGCATCCTTCAACTTTACAGCTATTATGAAGTTATCCAGTGAGATCACAGAATAATTAGCTGTCACTTCCATGACCTCTGTGAAACTCCAAGGAGGCCTCACAGAATGACTTTATGGGTTAATGTTCTTTGCTCCTTAACTTTCATGGGTGCCTTTCCCCCAAATCCCTTTGAAGCAACGGCACCACTGAAGTGCATTAAAGTGAAGACTGCACAGGGGAATGGCATGCTAAGTGATGCAATGACTACCAATTTTCCTGATTCTGAAAGTTTATTGAGGGGAAAGGAAACTTGCAAGAATGACAAAATAAAGGAAAAAGTTTTCGTTCAATTAATTTCATATATAGGCCACATAGTCTCCAAACAAGAGCTACTTTCATGGCTCAACTCAGTTTTGTGCACAGTTGAGTCAAGTGTTGTTGAAGCTGATCTGTCATTTAATTGGACCACGGTGTATTTCCAACAGCATTATCCAAGTATCAGTTCAGCTTTTGAGCCCTTGGGTTTTGTACAACTTTGGGCAAAAAAAAAAGATATTTGCAGAAATTATTTTAAATCAAGTATTTCAAAGTCCAACTAACACACCCAGATAATGTATTTTGGAGGTTGAAATACTTCTGCATGTATGTGCAAAATGGGGCTCACCCCTGATGATGGATTTGCAGAAAACAATAAAAGCTAATGTAGAGGAAAAATGGAAGATAATCCTAATGGAGAGAATGTATTGCCACTGGTAAAATAAATAAACTGTAAATGTGTAGCACATAAAATGTGAAAAGCCTCCAGTTTACCAAAAAACATGGTAGGGATTTGTCACAATCCAACACATTTCAGTCCATGACATAATGGACTAATGTTGTGCATTAGTCCCATCTGTAAATCTATGGGCAGCAGCAGGAGAGAAGCTAAACGTCCTCCACCACTTATATATATCTGTTTGAGCTGGAGGGGGATGAAGGAAACAGCTGCACATCATTTTGAAAGTAAAAGGTGTTCAGCTTATTTGATGTAGTCTACCTAATAAACAGATTACTGTAGCTTTATTTACTGGCAAAGACTTTAACCACATCCTTCTGTTTTACAGCTCTCAACAGCAAACTGGTGATGAGATAATTCATGTATTATCTCTGTACAGAACTGGAAAAGTAAGTCCTCAGCCACAGTGATCACCAGTCAGCACACTGAGGCAACAGCCCATATTATCTTTAATCTCTAACACCATCCCATAATAGCAACAGATCTAAAAACAGCTGACTAATCCTACCTGCTTGAATAATTCTCCCCAAAGTGGCCCTGTCTGTAATAACTGGCAATCTTACCACTGTGAGGAGCCCCATGTGTGTCACAGATGTGGGTTTATTCGAGTGAGGCCACCTACTCTTATTTAAAAATGCTGCAGCATGCAATAAATCGGTTTCACTTGCGTTACAGGATTGTGAGCATCAATTGAGAGCTTTTGTTTATTTCTTTATGTCACAGTTTATGAGTTCATCTCCTATACAATAGATACCACATCTGTAATAAGAGAAATGGGAAAAAGTGTTGTTAAAAGCTGCATCTTAGCAGAAATTACGCTTTTTCAAACCAAAAGCTCAAGCTGACTCACTGTACACTTGTTCTTCCAAGATATTTAATAAGTGTAGAGTGTCATTTATGTGTTTTTTTTTATTTATTTAAATTCTATCCTTGTCAGTACACAAATACAGTAACACATTAACTCAATTAATGGCATAAATGTATTAACAAATTTGTATTTGCCATGAGATGTGAAACCAAAAGTCAGTTTGTCGCTCTCTTTCTCACTCAGTGTGGGGGAGGGTTGTTATTGTTCTGGTAAATGAGAGTCTCTATAAATACTCCCAAGGCTTTCTTGTCTGTATGAACCACTAATCAATGGTCACCGTTCAGCTGAGCAGTGAGGAGGCAATAAGCCTGAGTCAAGGCTGACAGGGGGGTGGGGGAGGATTTGACCCAGTATAGAGTGGAAGACCATCAGGGACTTTGGAAAGAAGGGAGGGGCAGAAAGTCGGTAAGTGCCATTCAGAGACCAGAGGCCATGAGTGGGGGATGAAGCATGAGTGAAAGTCATGGTTTGGAGGGAGAGGGATGACTGGAATGTGGCACCTTAAAAAGAGCAACTTTTGTGATTGTGCCATATGGCTTTAAAAGAACATCTTCACCCCTCCTTAGAGCAACTGCGACTTCCTTTCAGTGAACCTTGGTCCCTCTCAGTTTCATGGTGACGCACTTGTTTTAAACTGGTTTTGCATATTTGTTGAAATGGGAAAAAAAAAAATCTCTGCAGGAGATTAAGATTAAAAACTAAACATAAAGAAAACACACAACAGAATGAGGTTAAACTTTATCTGTGTTGAGTCATCTTGCTGACATGTGAAATATCTGTTCTCTACTGATGAAAATAATCATTATTATTAAGTTATATCAAGAAACAAATACGTTGATCAACGTTTTTATGGCCATTTTCAAAGTCTTTCTTAGAGGTTATTCACAAAATTGCCAAAGAGTAATGCTGGCATTTCTATGTGTTTTGAAAAACTACAGAAAAATTTCTGTAAAGTAGCTACCTGAAATGCATGAAAATTTGAGGGGGTGGGGGATTTCTGGAGTTTTTCAGTTGTAGTTTGTACTGGAAATAAAGTCACTTTAATTTCCCAGGTGTGGAGAATATTAAAGCCACACTAAAGGAGGAAGCTTTCTTCAGAGAAATGGGTCTCTTAAAAGTTGTAATAACAAGAACAACATTATTCTGGCTTAGTTATTTTGCACTTTACAAGAAATCTTGTCCTTGCTGGGGTGTTGCATGATGTAGTGTCTGCATCTTTATATGTCTCACGTCTTTATATGGTACATATATAAAGATTTTCTAAAATTAAAAAAAAAAATCCATTCAACCTTGTCAAACCTTTAGCATCTGTTTATTTTCCATTTTTCCACATTAACTAGACAGACTTCACATTTCTGACCAGTCACTGTAGGACGTCTCCCAAAGCATGGTTGTTAAAAAAAAAACAATAAAAAAAACTTGTTTTTTTATTACAGCCTTGAGAGAGTAAACAAATTTCTCTGTTCTTGCATATATGTATGACTACCTCTATGTCTGATTAATTTATTTAGACTGATGTCTAAACAGAGGCATAATATTTATGACATAAATACATTTCTGTTTAGTTTAGAGGAATTTTATCTTTTGCTCCAATTTTCTTCTAGAACTTTGGTTTAAAACATCTGTAAGCTGCACATTTATATTACATCAGAAAAAGTCAAACTATTACATAACTCTCAGAAAGTTGACTAATGAAATCACCTGAAACTGCACAAACTGATGCGCTAAAAAAATGCCTGCGCTCTCTGATCAATCTCAAAAGTTTGATATTTTCACAGTGTAAAAACTATCCATCCATCATTATCTACCGCTTTGTCCCTAACGGGGTCGCGGGGGGGGCTGGAGCCTATCCCAGCAGCCAGCGGGCGAGAGGCGGGGTACACCCTGGACGGGACGCCAGTCCATCGCAGAAGTGTAAAAACTAGTACAGTATAATTGAATAATATTACAACTAAATGTCCAATAAATCTGCTTTGATTCACACGTTGTTCTGTTTCTTTTGTCATGTGTCCAACACATCCGAAACTGTGCCTACTAAGACGGTCATCTTTGTGGTTGTGTAAATAATTTCTACTGTCACTTAAATTAACAGTTTTTCTAAGGTTAATTTGGTGCACTTTTATGCAACTGAATGAACATTTTCAGAGAATTTCTCATTGCATTGATCCAATTGCAAATGTGCTAGGACATTTGCTTTAATTCATAATCATCTGCTTTGGTCATATCCCTCCAAATGAGTTTTTCTCTATTGGTTTGGCTCATTTCTTGAGACTGAAATCACATTTTCCAAATTACATGGACAGGACCTTCAAACCACTTGGCAATTGCTTACAGCATAATTGATTTTCCCAATCATTTCATTTCATGAAATTGCTGATGTCTCAGTACCAATTGCAATTTGCAAATGATTAAGCACAGGTAGCGTACAGTTATCACAATTAGCCAAAACCTAGCACAATTTCTAAGTAAACAGATATAGTTGATCTAAAGCAATTGTTGATTTTCAGTCTAAATGGCTGTTTTTTCCGAAACATCCATCCATCCATTTTCTACCACTTATTTCCAAACGGGGTCACAGGGGGGCTGCAGCAAATCCCAGCTGTCAACAGGCGAGAGGCGAGGTACACCCTGGACAGGTCGTAAGTCCATCACAGGACAAATACAGAGAGACAAACAACCATACACACTCACACTCACTCCTATGGGCAATTTAGAGTCTGCAATCAGCCTATCCCCAAGGTGCAGGTTTTCGGACTGTGGGAGGAAGCCGGAGAAGCCGGAGAGAACCCACGCTAACACGGGGAGAACATGCAAACTCCACACAGAAAGGTTCCTGGTTGGAGCCCCACTCACACCGAGGCTCGTTTTCCAAAATATATCAGTATTATTTTATTGAGTAAGTTATCAAATTGTTCATTTGTAAAAATGAGTCCATCCATCATCTGTACCGCTTGTTCCAATGAAGAGTTGCGAGCAGCTGGAGCATATCCCAGCAATCACTGAGCAAGAGGTGGGGTACAACCTGGGTACAGGTCGACAGTCCACAACAGAGCAGGTGCTGGTTAGGTGCTTGAGCCAGAGCCAGAGCTCAGCTGGTTTAACTCCAGTGCTTCTGAAAAAACAGTTTTGTTTTCAACTGAAAGAGCCTGGTCGGTTCTGCATCATTATGTTATCTAAATCATGTTTACGTGCGTAATATTAATCGTCACAGCTTCCCCCCCGTCACCTAGTAACGCTATAACAGCAGCACTTACCGGACTTCCAGATGTGGAAATTATGAGATTTTACCGGTATCATTCACCATGGGCAGCAGGAATAACTCAACCATGGGTGGGTGAGCCTAATTCTGAGTTCTGGCTCTGAAGACACACAAACAGACCATCTACTACTTACACACACACACAATCCGGCTTAAGTACAATATCAAATGACTACTACACCTAAAATGTGTGTCTTTGGAACCAGAGTACTCAGAAGGAACCCATGAAAACAAACATAATACCACAAACACAGAATCTCTTGGAGCATCTGATTTCCCTGTTTGGTTGTTTGTGTTTATATTATATACTGTATAGATTTTCTTTTCACACTGCTGTATGGGCGTTACTTTATGTGCGTGTGAATAATAATGGTTACAATTTCATTGAAAGTATGAGTACTATGCGGGATGTCAAACCTTGGAGGCTTACTGTAAATGCCTTTTGAAATTTTTTTAAACAATACTTTGAGTCATAAAAGAGTGTGTCGAAAATGCATGAAAGTTGAGGCTCAGAGGGAAAGTAGAGTATTCCACTAAAAACACAACATAATCTGCAATGAAGACTTAATTTAAGTTATGTAAATCGAACAGGAGATCTCACTAGTTTCTTGAATCCAGTCTTGGCTTAGTACCAAGCAATGCCAGTCATTTATAGTCAACACCACGAGCCTGCTGCCTACATATCCAAGCAACACCAGTCTCCAGCATTTACTTGCCTGAGGGATTATTGCTGCTACAAACACTAATCATGTCCCCTCCACCACACTTCCTGCCTTACAGCCACTCGTGATGTTTTAAGTTACCTCCAGGAACATGCACATGCAGCTCAGGAGTGCTGGAGGGATGCATAGACTAAACGCACAACAACCATCACTACCTGTCAAACAAGTAGCTGTTATAGAAGATGGGAGTGGGAGAACACAGAGATGAAGTGAAGAATGACCTATTAATCATTCATTATCTCCCCGCTCTGTTAATGAGGTGATGACTCTTAAATAATTAGCAATGTGACTGAAGCATATTTCCATTGCAGTAGCCTGAGGACATGGAGGGCATTGGGGACGAGTGGGGAAGGGAATATGGGATGCACCAAGCATAAAAACGAACAGTCCCCATTCCAGCTTAGCAAACATAACTATCCTGATAGGGGGCTCTCAGAGGCATCGACAGAGACAGATGGGCACAAGACGTGGTGAAGTTGTATGCAATACCTATGCAGGAGATGGCACACTGAAATAGTTATGTCTTTATATAGTGGGTGTTTAAGTTGTTCCACCAGCTCTCATTATTAGTTTGTCTTATATGAGGGGCAGAGCAGGGCCTTCAGGCCTTTCTAACAAGCAAGTCAACAGAGAACTGTAGCCAACTAGCACCCTGGCCCACCACAGACCTATTCATCTTGCACAAAGCACACAAAGGAGCAGACCATGAGCCACATTCTTGACATCCAACCTCATCACCCTCACCACCCTCCCGCCCCCTGCTCATGACTAGCACCCCTCCCCCAGTTCCTCCCACCATCCAGGTCAGACATGAGCTGCTATGCTACCTAACTAACTGGCTGGCCCGCTGGTTGGTTGGAAATGTTTTGCAGGAGGAAGGGATGCATGGAAGGAAAGCAAGAAGAGAGGGGGCAGGGATGTTTTATTCTCATTTAACTAACTGACTCACAGCATACAGAAGGTGTTGGGTTTGTGTTGTGACAAAAGCATTTGTTGACACCTCCCCTACAAGCAAACACACCCCTCATAACAAAGGTGCATGCAACTAAAGCATGTGCACATGCATGCAATGGTACCTGTGGTCTTACCATCTGTTTACAACACCTCAGAAACAGGTATGCCTGTCTCACTCAGAGGAGAGTTGGCTTAATTTTTTATTCGGATGAGGAGGTTGGGGGCATTTTTTTTTCTTTTGACCATTGGGTTGTCATGCAGAAACAGGTATCACGTACTGATACATTGGCGCAATGACACTTGAGCCATATCACACAGTACAACCTGCAAAATGACCCATTTTCAAGCCGAGCTTTCATGTCACACCACATTAACTTTTAGCAGTTCCGTCTCCTTCATGTATTCACAGCCAAATTCAAATGCTTTCTGTGAACACCCAGACCACTGATGGTTGCATACATGTGTGTACGTGCCTGTCATCATGTCCCTCTGTTTGTGTGTTCCTGTAGACAGCTAAACAGCTGAGCCCAAATTGAAAGTCAGTGCTGTCATTCCCTATATTTACCAAATGACTCACTCACAGCAGAAATCTGTTTAGACCCAGATTATGTTCAAGCAGATGCAACATTTTTGACAGCAGCCAAATGATTAGGATGGAAAGTGAATAGGAAACATATTGCACAATTACAGTGGTTGACCGTTTGGACATTAAAAGAAATTAAACTGGGCTTTCTAGGTGGGTAAAGTACAACTAATTTCTGAAGGGAGATATGTCTCAGAGTAGGTTTGATCTGATTTGATGGGTTTCTGCCTTTTTAGATTTAGATAACTATCCTATAAAGACATACTAAGGAATCATGCTGTACTACCAAGAAAAGACAAATCATGCATTATTGAGTTCTCCAAAATGCTCCGTGCTGAGCTGCAGTTCTCCCTGTGACCTTTGTCCATTGGTCCTCCCATCATGAGGTCTGCTGATGGTGGAGCTATATCCTTACTCCTACACAGGCGCTCACAGCTAGACATACCCATCAGGAAACTACAAGTTCTCCTTCCTGAATGAGAAGTCTATCTATGTTACACCACAACTGCCGTTGAATGTTGAGCAATGTATTCATGTGCAGAAGGTGAAAAATGGGTTGACACATATGCGGTACTAAAACACGTACGCAGAGACACAAATAACAGACAAATCCACTGCCCACTGAAGCTGCCTGTAGTCTGCCTGTCCTCTTCCTGTTTTTCCACTCACCCACACTGTTGTCACTCTGGCCAGGAAGCTGTGGGAGAGATACGCATGACAAACTCTCTCTTTATTAAATTGGCAGAGTATCTGTGGTGCTTTTGGAGTTCCTGTATGTATGTGTTTGAGAGAAGAAGAGAAAGAGAGCAAGCACTAGTGAGACAGGAGATGGGGGTGGGGACATAAGCCAAGGGCTAAAGACTTATCCCAGATCCACTCTAGGCTCATCCCTGGATATTGCTATTTGAAACCATGAATCAAGAGCAGAAGATACAAAATAAAAAACAATACCACAAGCACATACCCATAACATCACCAATCCACTACAAGACAAACATTAGGCTAATCTAACTATTTGGAGAAAAAAAAAACATAGTGGATTTCTAATATAAGTATGATCTATTCACAACCCGATGTCATATCACCAAAATCTCTGTGATCAATGGTTTCCAAAATTAGCTCTGAGATTGTGGGTCAATTTAGGTTCATCTTGCTGACTTGTTGATTAATATGCATTGTCCTGATTCAATAAAGATTCTATCTATCTGATACTGTGCTACTGACCACTTAGTCAGCTTAACTGTATTAACTTTTAGAAGAATGAACAAAACAAACAAAACAAAAAACAATGATGCTAGCATAGGGGTGACTAACACTAACCAATCTGGTAATGAGTTGTCAAACACACACATTTTCTCAGCATGATCTCTACTTAAATCCTGCCACTGAAAAGTGAAGGTATAATTATAAAAACGTGTGCAATTACTGCTAATGTTAATGCATCTCACATCACACTAAGTCTGTTGTTGTTTTTTGTCACATTTTTTTGCATCAGATTCCCCATTGCAGGTCGAAGGATGGAGGGGTGGTGGAAGAATACTTTGCTGGAATTTTAATGACTGACCTACAAAAAGACAATCACAAGCATTTTGGTTGAAATGTTACTTCACAGAAAAACCAGTTAAGTAACTTTGTGAGGGCAATATAAAAAAGTATCTACAATAACTACGGTTACATGTTTTTTTTCAAACTCTGACTCAATCAATAGGACTTAAATATTTCCAAATTAAACAGTTTTTTTTTTACCTTACATGATATTAGTAATTAAAAATTAAAGTGTACATGAAAACACATCCATTTGCCTTAATTCTGCTATAGATCTGGGGGTTTGGAAGTGTTCGAATTGGGCAGATGATCTGTTGCCCTTATGTATACCAGAAATAAATAAACTGCACTTTCTAGTTCTTTTCTTTGTGGTTATAGCATGAAAAACAACATAATAGGTTTAGTTTTTGCTTCTGTTTGGGTTATATTTTTGAAGTACTACTCAACATTAGCATACTGCTTCACATTTTTCAGCAGCTAAGGAGGAAAAGGAATAAAAAGTACAAAAGAGGAGAGGCAGGTAACTGTGCATGTGCCTCATTTCAACAGGAGAAGGTAGAAAGCATGGGCAGAAATAAGTTAAAGCCAAATGAATGTTTACATGATGGAATAATGAACCAATTTGGATTTAAAAGAGAATTAAGCTTTAGAATTAAGTTTAATTTAAAAACAATCATTTTCATTCAGTATTAGCTGTTTACATGATCATTTATCATCTCTTTAAAGCGGATTTCACTTTTATTTTGATTAAAAAGGAATTAAAACTCATATAAACATGACCAGTGTTTTAGAGATGTTCTGAAGCAATGACATTGGAGAGCAGCATGCATTCACCTGCAGCCACTCCCTTTTGTTTACTTCTCCAGAAGAACATGTCCTACTGCAACAGGAACACAGGAAAAACTGGGCCAAATGATCCGTATACGCTTTTCCTGAACATCTCCGGTGTTCCATCCAATTTCCATACTGCTTTATGCAATTCAGGATCACTGGCAGCTGTACACCAACAATCAGTGGGTGAGAGGCGGGGTACACCCTGGTCAGATTACCAGTTCATCACAGGACTAACAGAGAGACGAACAATCAGACAAACAACTAATCACACACACACACACACATGCCCTCATAGGGACAATTTAGAATGACCAGTCAACCTACCATGCATGTCTTCGGACAGTATCTCCGATATGTGCTTGAGTTGACAAAACAAAACCTTAGATCATTGTTACTGTCTGGAAACAAGATTTAAAGAAAACAAATAGTTCTTTGCTTTGCTATGGTATGATCCTTTCATCATATCAGAGTACCGATTGTAGTCAATCTTTTTTTGTATCAGATACCCAGAAGGTGACATCTGACTTAGGATTTTTTTTTATGTAAATAAAACAAGCCTAAAGTGTATTATTCCTTGGAAAAAAAAGACAGAAATTTAATCTATTGAAAGTTTGCAGAACTTAATTCAATGTTTTCATTTTCAATATCAGCATTAAAATGCATGAGGAATTGATTGAAACCATTTTCATTACAGCTGAGTAAAACCACTGGGAGATCATGTTTTTTTTCCAAAGAAGCAAGCATAAGCGATACAAAGTGTTTAGAACCCTTTTTATAGGCGTAATAACCACTTGAAGTCAGAATGCACATATAAGCTGCTTTCCTATTGTAGAAATGGTTTAAATTCCTGTAACCCTTTCAGAAATATAATTGTTTTTCAAGCATTCAGACAGATAAGAACTAAAGATTACAATATCCAGTTCCTATAACTATTTTAGCTCCTACTGGATTTATTCCACTTTAGGGTTCCATAGAAAACCAGTGATACGCAGCTGTGCTCCCACCAGATTTATGCTCCTTCATTTCTTCTTATGCCTTGTTTTTAAACCTTTTTTAAAAAGTTAAAAAGCATCAACAGATGACAACTTGTGGAGGAGTTGTTGTCTTCTCTCTTCATGTTGTAGTTGGTTTTTGTTTTATTGTTTCACTACGTTGGTCCTTATTAAGACATTACATACCTTCTCAGGCACAAGTCTTTGTTACAACCAGAATCCCTCTTTCATGTATTTTTTAAAGCTGAGAGCCTCTAATTTAATCTCAAATATTTAAATATGAGGAGGAATATTTGAAGACATGTAACATGTTACTTTTTTCAATAGAGAAAATCATTGTCTGTGACCAAATGAGCTTTGTGTTGTGCATAACTGATCTGACACATTTCCATTTCTGCTGTTTGCTGTCTTCATATTCACATGTAGGAGATAACGACAGGCAGGACGACAGACAAGATAAAACATTATGCTCTACTGTCAGGGAGTACGCCCTACTCTCCCTCCTTTACCCCCCATCTCTCCTTTGTCCCTCTTATCTGCAGCTTCTGTGTTGACCTCCACCCTGATGCATGTTGTTAGTCAGTAGAGAATACCAATTATAAGGAACAAGTAAAAACTGTTGTAAGCCTTCTCCAATGCAAATCTTTTTCAAAAATACACATATGGAAGTTTATTTTATATTAATGTTATCAGTTTTTTATGCAAGAAGATTGAAAAAAATGGGTTGATGTAGTTTCTCCTTATATAGTAAAGCATAGACTAAACTCAGCATTTTCCAATTTGTCTATGAAGGTT
>JBAMIG010000006.1:8172408-8200939 GCA_037177335.1 Kiunga ballochi
TATATATATATTCCACAGATGTAGTTGTGTCTGTAATAAAAACTGGTTGCAACATAGAGGTCCCTCTCAGTCTGAGCTTCTTTTCATTATTCATGAACCCTGCTGTGTGTGTTTTTGTGCAGGGGTTTGTTTGGGCATGCAGCTAGCAGTGTGCGAGTTTGCCCGCAACGTTCTGGGATGGCAAGGTGAGTAATTGTTCAGTTCTGCCAGCGGCACTGCAAAGAAATATTTCATACTTGTTGTTTCTTATTAGTTTTTATTTTTTTCAAATACAAATATCTATTGGGAAGTTGAGCCGAGCTTGTATCACTTTCACCTCTCATTTTCAGATGCAAACTCGACAGAATTTAATCCAGAAACAAAACACCCTGTGGTAGGTTATCACCCCACTGTGCTCACATTCTTTTATATCAGCAAGGTGGGTTAACTTCATGTTTATTCTTTCCAGGTGATTGACATGCCAGAACACAACCCAGGGCAAATGGGAGGAACTATGAGGCTGGGGAAGAGGCGAACCATTTTTAAATCAAACACAAGTGTCCTGAGTAAGTGTGTGTGTGTGTGTGTGCGCGTGTATGTATATATTCTGCTAATGACTCATGCTGTATTGTTGCAGGAAAGCTGTATGGAGATGTAGAATATGTTGAAGAGAGACACAGGCACAGATTTGAGGTGAAGACTAAAGGGTCTTTAAGCTTTTTTTCTGTTTCTTTTACATTTGGTGTGCGTCACAGCTCAGATAAAGGGGTAAATGTTAATTGCCTTATTGCAACAATATTAACCTAAAATCTTGAATCTCATCAAAGGTGAATCCAGAGCTGAAGCACCACTTTGAAAAAAATCGACTTCAGTTTGTTGGCCAGGATGTGGAAGGAGAGAGAATGGAGATCATTGAAATAGAAGGTGAGTAATTATTACATAAACAAAGATCCACATGCTCTTCAGATCTAAGAGGACCTGCTGAAAAGTCCACTCCTTTTGTTTCAGACCATTGTTACTTTGTGGGAGTTCAGTACCATCCAGAGTTCACCTCCAGACCCATCAAACCTTCTCCTCCATACCTTGGTCTCCTGCTGGCAGCTGCAGGAAAACTCCAGAGCTTCCTGACAAAAGGCTGTCGCCTTTCTCCACGGTAAACCAATGACTAATCACACAAAACCTTTTTGATAATCAGCCCCATGATGCAGACTTAGAGGTCAATGATTCAAAGTTTTTCTTTTTTTCTCTCATACCTGTTTTAATTTAGATTTTCTACAGTCTTGCCAAAAAGCTGAGGGCTGCATCACTTGTCTCTGTTTTGACTGAAGGCTTCACTGATTACTTTCTAAACTGTTGTAGATATTTTAGCCTCATTTAAATTGGTTCCCTCAAAGCTTAATGCACATTTATTGGCATTTTTAGCGAATCGGTCACCCTCTTTACCCTTTATTTTAGAATTGAATCAAAGCAGTAATTTAATGTTGCCTCATGGGGGGAAAAGTAATTGACTTGCAGGCCCTGCAGGAAGGGAGAACTTTGTTCTTGATACCGCATGAACAAGAGAGAAGTTGGTTTTGATTCTGTCAATTTATAAGGGACTGTTTGCATTGGGGCAGGGATTACTCTTTTTATATTTGATGAAGAAGAGGAGTATATTTATCATCATGGAGCTAACATACCAGCATAACAAAAATCCTTCCAGCAATTGACTGTGATTTCATACCCAACAATAAACTTCATCCATGGCAGGGCGTACTTATGCACAGTGGTGTCTTTACATACCATGTATTTGCTTTAAAGGTTTCAGCCTCAGAAATGCACACGCAGCAACTCTCTGCTTCATGTTTTCCGCATTAACCACACCTCAAATGTCTGACCAATCACGCAAAACTCATCAGTCATACGGGAAAAACTTTCTGCTCAGCTGATCTGTTGAGAACAAATGGCAAGATGTTTCACAACAAACAAAACATCATTTTGTACTTTTGGCCACAACCAAGATGGCTTCACGTGGAGTATGTGATGGGCCTTAATAAGCTCTAGACATATCATGAATAAGAAAAAAAGCAGTTATGACCTATTCGCTCAGCACCTAGTCATATCTTGTTTTTAATAATGTCCTGGGAGGCTTGAGGCTGCATCCTTCACTCATACAGTACTTATTTAGTCTGTGCAAAATTCTGTATGTTCTTATAATGTTAGAGACAAATTTCCTGTTTTATATTTAATTTCTGTAAGAGCTGTGCAACACAACCTATCAAATATCTCCGTATCTTGGATCATTTCATTTAGCAGATAACATAAGAGTTAGAAATATTCTGTGGTGTTTGTGTCTTAACTGCTACAGTCCTCACTTAATGCATATGTCTCTTTGCAGGGACACTTACAGCGAAAGCAGTGGTAGCAGCTCTCCAGACGTGGACATCACAGAACTAAAGTTTCCCAGTATTTAGCTGTTTTTGTTTTGCTCATGCAAAAAAAAAGAAACTCCAAGAAAAGTGTGGTTTGGCTGCAAAAGTAGAACTTCTGTTTCTGCTTCAAAGATATTAATAATTTATCCTAAAAACATAAAGTGTTAAAATGAGTCCGTGTTTTAGAAATGCTACGGTACACACAGTAGACTGATGGATACCTGTATGTGATGGAACAGAGGCTGAACGTCAAAGAATAGAGTTGCATAAATGATGAAAAGAGAACAGCATCAGATATATTGGTATCAATAATGAATTTGTAAGATTGATAAAAGGTTATGGTGGGTGGATGGGTTTTTTTTTTTTTTTGTTTTTTTTTACCTTACTTACATTTCAATTCAACCCACATCATGAAAACACTGTTTTACAGCAAGAACAACAAACAATTCCCATGCTACTTTTTGGTCATCTTGGGGATCAGTGCCATTCTCTGAAAGAAAAAATAAACAAAAAATTAAGTCCATAACAAACAACAGTTATAAAAGGTCAGGCAGTTCTTACCAAACTAAGAATCATGGTGGTGTGACATTTGAAACACATTTACCTTTTGGAAAGGCTTATTGTCTAGTTTGTTTTTAATATTTTGTTTTAACACTGGTTTTACATGTATGAAATATTGCTTTTTATTTCATTTATATCAGTTTCATATAATTAAACACAAAGTTTGTAATTGAGGTAAAAGCCCATCTGAATTATTCGGCAAAGAATAGTTTGGAAATTCATTGATTAAATGGATACTTTTTTTTTTATACTCTTGGCCCTCATGTCTCGAGTTCTGTTATTATCTTAAATTAAACTAATCATTTCATGGGGCATGAATTTTATGCTTGTGGTCTTTTGCCTCTATTGTTGTGCGCTGTTGCCTTTTCCTGCAATATCTGACCCAGAACTACTGAAATGACTTGGTCTGACTCTGATGCATGATCATCTGACACCAGCTGACTGAAAGTGACCTAACAGTCAGCAGCAGGATGACTTAGACAAATTTATGCTGTTTGAAAATGGAGATCATGAAAGTAAAACTAAAAGTTCTTGATTTCCTGTCAAAACAGCAGCAGCACCTAACTGCAGATTATAAGCATTACACTTATAGTCTTGGTCCGTTGGTGAACCCGAATGAATGAACATGAGATTATTTTTATAATGAACAAAGTTCAGATGCATGTGATGATGTGTCGATCTATCTATGATGAAATGCATTTCAGTTTTGGGGACAATGAATAGAAAATGCAAAGTTAATGCTATACTGATAATACAACATGCATGTATAGAAACATTTATTTAAAAATGTTATGAGCTTTCCTTAAGTCCAGAACAAAAAATACCACCAATTATAGCACAAGATTAAATGGTTAATGTCTTAATAACTTGTCATGTGTTTTGTTTTGATGATGTCCAAATATGAACAGGATGATGAAGAGGACCGTTCAGATAGAAGCTAGAACTAGTTGTTGAGTCGTGGTTCAGTCCCTTTTGCAGGTAATCCCCTTGTTATAGAGGAGAATGTTATGTAATCGGTACTTGTATGATGAACAGTTTTTACACTTGCATTCGAGCCTTTTACAAAAGACCAATTGAGGTGCAACAATCACAATGCGTTTTGGGTTTAATGAGACATTTGGTCTTTTTGGGTTTCTAATGAAGGAGAAAAGCAGGACTGGACATTTGTAAAAAAAGCTAGAATAAATCTGTAGAAAAATAAAAATCAGGAAAGAAAAGCTTCAGAAATCCAATGATGAAAGTACAAATCCATTACATCCATCCAGGGCCTGAGAGTACAAATATTCTATTTATTGACATTTGTTTGATATTTTTGGGCTTTTACATGAGGTTGCTGAGCAGTAATTAGAAATACAAAAGCCATAAAGACTTTTTTTTTTATTATTATTATTAAATTGGCCATTATGTCATAACTAATTGTATTTGAAGACGTCAGCCCCACATTGGCTCTTACAACAATATCTCCTGCGCTTTCCCATGGGATATAAAGCTCCATTGTTATCAACTTCCCCTTCTAGGTAGCAATGTTGACTTCAAAGTCAAGACCATAAAGTGATTAAAAAAAACTGCCACAATTTAGGAGTCAAGTGACATTCAATATTACTTTATATGTTTGTTAATGGTGATTCATATGAGAGTCCTTTATCAACAGGAAACTGCACATTTTCCTTTGATATGGCAAAACGCACAACCACTACTTCCTCGTAAGCTTCCGCCCTCCCATTCCACATCAGCCCTCCCTGTGTCCTTGTACGTTTGCTCCTCCTCTCATCAAGTATCAACAGGCAAACTGTAGGAGCCCACACTCTGGCACCAGCACACTTATCCACATGCTTACAGTAGCAGTACGATCACCAGGTCTAATAAGAACTTGTGGTACAGGACACGTTTTTCTGCATTCCTACTTTTATTACATGAAATGTCATGAAGAAAGAGAGACTTGCTCCTCGCTCGATGTCCAGGATTTTGAGATGGTTATGAACACAAACTCTGCTTGTGAAATTAATAAGGAGTGTCTGCGGAGTTGTTTCTCAACAGCATTTGAGGTGAGGAACCAGCTGATGTGGGACTCCTAGTGTTCTGTAGGATTATTCACTTTTCTTTAGTATTTCCTTTTCTTATTTACATCTGTTTTGACCTTTGACATTATATATCCCTCCTACGTGTTGGTATCTCTCTCTAAATATGCCTTTTCCCCCCCCCCTGCCAGCAACAATGGACCTGACTTTGTGGCAGTACCAGTTCAGAATAATCATGCTGGGTGATTCCACTGTAGGCAAGTCTTCTCTGCTAAAGCGCTACACTGAGGACTTGTTCTTAGAGTCCATCAACCAAACAGTAGGTGTAGATTTTTATGTTCACTTCCTGGAGGTGGAGCCGGGGGTTCGTGTCAAGCTGCAGTTCTGGGACACAGCTGGACAGGAGAGATTCAGGTGAGGACATTTGGAATTGTTTGCATTGTTAGATGGTTCAGCAAAACAAACACTTCTTCAGGGATGAGGTAATAAGGTACAGGTCTGTGCTTCCTTTTTTTATAAGTGAGTGAAAGACATGAAAATGTTGTTTATGATGTGAAAAATGCAAAAGCTCTAGGTGTTTATGCAAATGTACTGTCCTAAATACACTGCTTCCGGTTATTCCATTCACCTTCTGTTTGCTCCCAGTTGTGACTGAGTGTCCACACTCGCAGGATCAGCATGCAACGTGCAAAATGCAGCATGTGCAGTTCATTGAGAGCACCTTTTTCATGCTCAGCATATTTAATGCAGGGAACATACTGCATACAGGTATTACATACTGCCTCCAAATTTATCATGTCAGTTGTCCAGCTGAATGACTGTTACACACTGCGAAATACTCCTGCTTGTATTTACCTCCATTCTGCATGGTGTCAGTAATCCCAGTATAAACCACAGCTGAAATGTTTTGTTTTTATGAAGGCATATTGTAATAAAGTAGTTTGCATCAATGGGAGGACTCCTTCCCATAGAACAGTGACTCATGGGGGATTTGCATGTCTGGTCGGGGTTTCATGATGAAACACAGAGATTACTAACTTTGTTTTCTTTCTTTTCTCTTTACAAAGAAATAACTTCATTGTCATTCTGCTTATCTGAAAGCATTCCATTCATACAGAGCTGCTGTTCAGTGGAGCAGAAAGGTAGCTGTGAGCAAAGTTTAAACTCTGCACCCTGTGTTTGGATTTCAGGAGGGTTTCATGAAGCGAAATTAAAACCTGTCTTTCTTTAACCCACTTCCTGTCTTTTTCGCCCTCAGGTCAGTGACCCGTTCTTATTATCGCAACTCAGTCGGAGGCCTGCTGGTGTTTGACATGACCAGCAGAGCCTCCTTTGACCATATTAAGGAGTGGCACGCTGAGGTGTGCGAGCGGGTGCGGCCACATAAAGTTCTGTTTGTCCTGGTGGGTCAGAAGAGTGACCGAGATGCTTTTGGAGAGAGGGCGGTGAGCCGAGAAGAGGCTGAGAAACTGGCCGGACAGCTAGGGGCGCCCTACGTGGAGGCTTCTGCAAAGACTGGGCAAAATGTGAAGGAGTCCTTTGAGCTCCTCACTCGAAGGGTCTACCAGGGTCTGCTAACTGGGGAGGTGGAGCTGCAAGAGGGCTGGGATGGTGTGAAGTGTGTTGGCCCGCAGGCGCTGCAGTTACACAGAACCAGCATGTCTCAACCCAGCACCGTCCCAAAGAATAACAAGAAGTGCTGTGGGTAAACAGTGAACTCCACCTTACTGTTTTACTGGTAATTACCCACAGAGAGTTGGATTTACACTGATAGTGTAACGATGGCTAACTATAATGAATCAGTGCCTGCATTAAACACCCATTAGAGCAGGAAAATAGTTGTAATTATTCAGTGAAATAAGATTAATGAATCCTAAAAGCTAAAGATTTCCATTTAGAATTAATCATAAAAATCTGTGACAATAATTTTACTTGAGAGCAAACAGGCTGACATTTGTTTCCAAACAAAATGTCTTGGGAACTATTTTATTGATTATTGTTCAGAGTGTTTCAGAGGCTCAGTGTAAAGTTTAATCACTTCACTCATTAGAAAATAAAAAGTAACGTCCTTAGGCAGTCTTAAAAAGGACTTCTAGCAGCCATAACTGAAAGATTGCTCTTTCAGGTCAAGCCTCAGAAATCTGCAACTGAGACCAGCTTTTAAAAAAAAAACTCCTGTTATATAGTTTTCATTTGTAACACTTCTAGTTTCATTTTATTTTTCTTTTTGTGATGTGCCATACCCATAGTCCATCACACTAATGGACTGATGAGGTCATTATATGTCATATTTCAGCGGGAACAGGGTTGTAAAAGTGATCTGCAGTCATTTTTTAATCAGTAAGATTGGTGTGATAAAAAGTGAATGCTGCAAATACAATCCATCTAAAGATTGATCACATCACTTTTCTTTTTTTTTTTACTGTTGCTTTTTGTGATTCAAAATGTTTAGTTCTCACTAGAAAAGTTGTTTCCCAGCCTTAGTGGGACTGCAGGATATCTGAGAAGTCAGCTAGGGTTACATTTCTGCATTTTGTTCAGGGCTACGCTGTTTTACTCAAAGGGACAAATGATGTTTATCGTTAGTGCATGGTGGGACCTGCTGTGTTACAATTACATTCATTGGTTTTTAGGGCTAATTTTAGAGGAGAAAAAGTCTTTGGAGTCATTTGTTCTATTTGTAACTGGTAACAGTAACAGGTACTGAGGGTATTTAAGTGAATATATCTTTAGAGGCTTAGTGTGTGCTGGTGTGTGTGTTTGTAAGACTATTGACTACACAGCATCCACCTAAGCAAGCAAGTTGTTTTCAGGTGCCGTTGTTAAAATTAAACTCATGGATGCCTCTATATTTTAAACATTTTTTGAAAGGTTTCCAAAACCATTATGGGTTATCTGATCATTACCGCCTTCCAAAAATAATTTAGTTTACAAGAAGCTATTACTGTTTCTGCATTTTAGCCTGTGGCCTTCTTTCTTTCACAGCAAGCGACTAAACTCGTGGAAATTAATTGAAGTTCTACCTCAACTGGGTCCTTCAAAAAAGCATTTTTACACTGTTTTACAATTGTTTTTGTAAATGCTAAAAATTCATGTAACCACAAACATCCAATTTGCTTTTGATAGTTTAATTTAAAACAAATTCCTTAACATCAATACAGCTATTTATATGTTACACTTCAGAACATCTTTGTACTTAAGAAATAAAAAGACTAAAGATAAAAACTGACTGTAAACTTTATTTTGCCTATATTTTCATTAAAGTTATCAGAGAAGGGGAAAAAAAGGTTAACAATTATGGCTAAAATAGATGTGTATGAGACTCCCTTATCAGTTATATAACAGCACAAATATAAAGGGAAGGTGAATCTGTGTGTTTGCAGCATTAAGTTGGTAAAAAAAGAAATGGGTTTCCATGCACATCATGCATTTTTAGTAGGCTGAAGTAATCTTCCACAGCTGTAACCAGATACAAATGTTTACAATACAAAATGAAATATTCCAGTAAATGTTTATTGACAAAAAATTGCAATGGGGTTTGCTGCCAGACTTAGCTTAGCTGCAATAAAACAAAAGGACACGTACAAATACAATTTCTGTGAAACAATTCTGGCAAAAACACTCAAGTTAGAAAGAAATGAGTATCTAATTAGTATGTCAAAATTAATGTCAAAAGCAAACCAATTCTCTGCAAAAATAAGAAAAAAAAAGAAGAATCTTCTTTGCATTAGTCAAAAAAAAAAAAAAAGATCGAACATATACAGCAAGAACAACAAAAACAATTCCCATGCTACTTTTTGGTCGTCTTGCGGATCAGTGCCATTCTCTGAAAGCAAAAATAAACAAAAAATTAAGTCCATAACAAACTCACAACAATTATAAAACAAATATATGATTTTACTAATAGTTGGTGGTTTTCCTCTACCTGTGTCGCCTACATATACACAGACCATTACCATGAATATTATGACATCGGGTGTCTAACAAGCTAATTTTCCTATCGGTCACCTGTTTGTGAGCCTCTGTGGTACAAGCCTTCTTAAACGGTCGGATCTCATCGGAACCATAACCAGGAATCCACATGTTCCACTGGCGCTCTGAGGAAAACAATGACAATACCAGCAGGACCCCGGTATTAATCGCACAATTACCAACAGCAAACATTTTAAAGATGTATTCACGTTTGCAACCATCTTTGTCTCCTGCTCTGTGAAAAACACAATTATCTCAGTTATGCTGTATAGAATACAAATACCCTAAAAGGTATTTGATTGCAAAGGTGCAACTCAATTACATGATAATTTTTTTGTATACACAACCATTGACCGCCAGCCATTTGTATAGCAGAGCTGCTCATACTGCCAGCATTTTCAGCATGTGAGGTTATCTTGCAGGACCAACATAGTTCTGGGACAGGAGATATTTGGGTCGAAGTGTTGGGACTGTACTTTGGGTGATTTCAGATTGCAGTGGGTGAGCTCTTGGAGTTCACTCGGAGTGCACATTTTGGGTTTGAAACACACACACACCTCTGGTTAGCTTTCAGCTTCCCATAGACAGTAACTACAAATTACAATTTTTTAAATATATTTGACACCGAACATTCAGATTTGAAAAAATGTTAAGAGATTTATGTGGCAGCTAATAAGTTAAAAGAGAGAAACCCCTGTTGTAAAGATTTTAAATGAAAAGAAAAATACTTTATTCACAGCAGGTATTCATTGTGTTCTAGGCTTTTCTTTGAGTATCAATATCCTGCCAAACAGTCACTACAAACCTACCTAGATGTAACTGAACATCCTTAACCTCCAATGTATTGGATTTACGATGACGTGCCAGTTGACAGGCTGCCGTCACCACACTTTCTATAAAGTCGTCTGCAATTTGAAGCAGCATCTGTGAAGAGATGGTAATTCCAACACCATTAACAACATTCAGTAGAACACCTATCCCCAAGTGGTGGAAAAGTCTGTGTTGCTTTCACAGCTGCTTATATTGGCTCTGCATTTTGTGAATAATCTTGAAACAATATTAAAATTACAGTTAAAAAACCACAGACACACCTCCTCAACATCTTCATCCAGCTGCTCATTTGGGTCTATCTCCCTCACCAGGTCCTGGAGCTTCTTCTTACTGAGCACCTTCAAAAAAAAAAAAAAAACTGAGTTAGAAAAACAAGATGTTCATGGGGTAAGGGTTCAAGTATTTTTCCCCCTTTTACAGCAACAAAAAAGATAAGCCTCACTCATCTTTACAGAAAAGAAAATATACATTTTAAAGACAATAAACTAACAAATATTGCAATTCACCTGAGTTCCCTCTGGGCTGCTTCTGCCTGCAGGACCGGAGGGCAGACTCTTCACTATTATTGGGTTGCTGTTTGCCATGCTGGTGGCCGCAGGGAAAGAGGAGATATAGTGCAGTTTCTCTGGATGCAATACAGTGGTGGCCCTTATGTGTCATGCAGTCCTGAATGGCAGTAGGAGAGAGACAATGAGGTGATGGATAACTTTCTACAGGATAATGACTTTTAAATCTAAAGTTAAAAGAAAAAAAATAATTACGTAATTAGAAGAACATTAATAGCAACAATATCTAGACAAAGTTAGTTCAAATAAAATCCTTTATCAATGTTTTATATTAAAATTCCTCTTGTTAACGTTTCAGATCTGTATAATTTTATTGCACCTATTCAGCACTACATTAACTAATTAGTGATGGTGAACTAAATACAATTTCCACAGGAAAACAATAAAGATCCCACTCTATTCTGTTCTATTCAAATAGTAGCGCACAATAACAACACGAATGTATAAGTAGTCCAAAGAACCGGTTATAATATATATATATATATATATGAAATTGTGCAGACTGTCATTTTGTGCCGAACCGAAAAAGTTTGTAAACATTAGCATTTTTTTATACGCTTTCACACATATTTTGAAAGAAAACTGTCAAACAACAATTTCGCTCAACTGTATCGCATTAAATAAATACAATTAAACTTGCCAAATAAGAAACCAAGCATGTGACAGCTTAGCAGCTAATTATGTTCAAAACCAAAAAACAAAGCAAACAAGATCTTAACACTAACGAATCTTTAGCTGCTCAAAACAACAGTTACCAAGCTTTGACGTTAGCTTCTTAGGCTAACGTTAGCAGCTAATCTCACGGCGGCGTTAATCAAATTGCATTATAAAACTACACATTCATTTCAAAACTTACCAAGTTAAACAGACACTATCTGTCCATATTTGCCGTAATCCTCAGCTAAATATTTCGTCTTTGATATAAATTTGATATAAAAAGGCTCCTCTTGTCTCCTTCCACAGCGCCTGATTTTTCTTCCCCGAGTCTCTTTTCAGTACTTCCGATGAACCTTTGGTCTATTTCCGGTGGCATAATGCAGCCTCTACCTTGCCTCCTGGTGGCTATTCTCGGTTATTTTGTGGATCCGAACCAATAAGCCAAGGAGCATGTGTGCGTGTTTGAAAAATTACTGTCAGAAGAAGCCAGGTAAACTGGCTAATACATCAATTAATAAAATCTTGCCGAAAAACTGACAGAGAGATTTTCAATTGGACATCAGTCCGTATCTGCTCAGGCCGGAGTATACATCATATGAGATGGAAAGTAGCTGTAATCCAATAGAAATTCTGTGTAAATCTTTTAGCAGCGTCGCTTTGCAGGCTTTCTTGACATGGGCATTTGATAGTAATTGAGTGAGCAATCTGATAATACCCAGTGCTAATTCTGTGAAGCACTGTCCCTCCAGCAACACTCCAGTTCAACGTCATTTACATATTTCACATTTAATTTAATATTTGCTGTAATTTTTTACATTCATAATATTAAATTTTATATTTGTACTATAAAATAAAATTGTATTGGACTATTTTCACAATATTAAAACCCGCCAAACGTAGCCCAAATGAATCCACCCGTCCAATATTGTTTTTCCTTGCCTAGTGTAAATAAAAACAAAAGGTCGAATTAGGCGGAAAACCGCCCTATCTGGCAACACAGAAAGTTGGGGTTGGTGCGTCTGCTCTGATTTTTAGCTGGATTTATTGAAATTTAAATAAATAGGCTATACATATCCAGTCAAGCTAGTATGTTTTTAAAATGATCACAAATAATATAAATACCTTTAATTGTATTCTCACCTATAATATTGGTCTTGAAAGTCAGTTACTGCAAGCAAAATCTTTTTGAGATTATTTAGGCCTAATTGCAATTTTGACCAGTTAAGCTACCTCTCCAGGTACTCTGGCTTCCCCCAGCAGTCCAAAGACATGCACCTTGGGGATAGGCTGATTGGAGACTCTAAATTGCCCATAGGAGTGAGTGTGAGTGTGTATGGTTGTTGGCCCTGTGATGGACTGGCGACCTTACAGGGTGTACCTCGCCTCTCACCCATTGGCAGCTGGGATGTTGGAAAAAGCTACCAGGAGGAGTACTACGCTTTGAATAAATGTCTAAACTTGCCATAAACATTACAACAAACCACGACCAGCTTCAAAATTCCTTGAACACGGGGGAAATTTGCTTTGTTAAACAGAAAGCTCAGACTGGTAAAGGTAATATCCGCGTCAGCGTTTGGATACAAATGACGCACCGAGAAAAGATTTGATAATTGGAGAAAATACGGCAACTTTTACTTTCCCCATAATAATTTATACACTCACATCAGTCGACATCAGCAAAAAACGATATGGTGAATAAGACTTAGCCTATTCAGCCTTATTTATTTTCGGTTATAAAAATGAAATAAACATTTTCTGCAACTTCAATTTCAAACTATACTTCCTGAAAAGAAAAACGAAAGCCACACCTACACCCTGTGATACATAAACACAGGAAACTTTCATTTCACAGTAGAAGCTGCATAAAATCACCGACGTTTCTTTAAATACCGACTAATTCTGACCAGAACCATGAAAGCACCTCTTCTTGTTGCGTTCATCGCCCTGATTTACGGCAATTCAGGTAAAGCTGTGTATTTGTCTACTTTAAAGTTTTGTTTTAAAAAACCCCAAAAAACTCGATATTATTTTCTCTTCTAGAAACTGAGATATTGGTTTAATTTTGAGAGTCTGCTCTTATGTTTATATGTCTGTGTTGATGTGGTATGTTGAGGAAATGCTGTTTTCTCCAGGTGGTTACACAACTTAGACAAAAACAGGAAATATTGGTGAAACCAAAAGACTGACAATCAGGAAAGAAAAAAAAGACTAAAAAAGTAATATCAATGTGAAATTATAAATGTATAAGATTGCAGTTAATAACAAGCTGCCTCTGTTAGTAAAATAAAAAAAAAGCCTGTTGCTATCATCTGAGCACTTGCAGTTTCGATATAGGACTCTGAAATAAATGTCAGCAAAGGAAGAGGTGTTGCCCAGACTAGCAGTTTGATCCTCCAGCTCCAGATCTCTCCTGTCCTTCCATGTTGTGATCAATAACCTACATCTGACATGTCTGCCCACATGCAGCAACTTTGATCATTAAGGGACCAACTAAGCCAGTTCTGGAAGACCATTTAGTCAATCTCCAATGCATGTTTGTCGACTCTGACCTCAACATCAGCCAGGTCCACTTCGAGTACTTCTCTAAGGTGAGCCCTGGGAATTATTAAGTGATAAGGCGTGAGGTTGTTATAAAGGCAGACGTTTCTGTTATAAACTGACTCTTATTAAACTCGAATGTGTTTAGGGATTTGATTACGCACGTCATTTTTTTAAAAGTTGCATGTCATGACAAAATTACTTAAATAAAAATGTCCTCAGTATCTGACTTTTTTTTTTAAAGTACAATGTTTTTTTAAGTAAACATTTAGTGTAATCTGTTTGCTTCTAAAATATCAATATGTTACAAGCAAATATAAATATTTCTTTCTTTCTTTCCTTCTACTAGTACTCAAAGACTTGGACTAGATTTTGGAGGGAAAATCGGAGTTCAAGATTTTGCATTTTCCCACCATATGTTGAGCAGTACGGAGACAAACTCTATCTGGAAATCTCCTACTCATTAAGGTTCTCCGGGGTGCCCTTCCGCTGTGTGTCCGAAGCTGAAAATGTGACCGCGCCTGACAATTCTTCTGAATCTCTGACCTACAACGTGCAATGTGAGTGCTTGGTTTGGTGTGAGAGCCCTGTGTAGGATTTGTCTTCATATAGGTTGTAGTAGAATAACATATTTTATTTTTGCTTTGACAAATGATTTAACATTAGAGTTTTCAATGCTGGGTGCAGTGTGGAAGTTAAAAAAGATCTGAGAATGAGGAAACAAATATGTTGCCTAATGGAAAAACATTCTCCATTTTGCAAACACTCTGATTGTCTGTGCTCCATAAGTTTCAGTTTGAAGCTACACTATCAGTGTGGAGTAAGTGCATGGATTGTCATCAATACTATACCCGGTCAGATTTTCAGTGTCCTCTCTCTTCTCAGTGGCCACCATATCGAACGCAATGCTGGTTGATCGGCTCCTCTGCCTCATGGGGGGAATCAATAAGAGGAAAAGATTAGAATGAACTAAAGGATGGCAGGAGGCAGAGGGAAGCCAGAAACTAGATGGACGTCAGCCATCTATTAAGATGGAAGAGAAAATGAGCCATTACTCACAAGACTGCCTCTCTAAAGACTTCGATAAGATGAAGCCTATCATCATTACTATTGATTGCTTGGTACAGTTTGTAACAATTGAAGGCTCTCATAGTTAAGCCTTTATGCTCAAGTATGCTTAAAAGCTCTGGGTGTTTACCAGATGCTACCACTGCAAACATGTGTTTAGGCACGCTCCAAATGCTTGAAGAGGTTACCTCAGCATGCATCAAATTTCTCGCTTCGATAATGTCTGATCATGCTTTCTCATCTGCACTGCGCTTTAGATTTGAGAGAGCCGTCACTCTCTATGGAAGGCTACAGCAGCTACCTGGGTGTCCCAAAGGAGCTGAAAGTGCGACTCGGAACAGACGTGGTGGTGAATTGCTCTGCCAGCTCATCAGAGGAGCCGAACTTCTTCTGGCAGAAGGAGGTGCGGCCGCCTCAGCTATGTGCTCAGAGGCTTTGTCCTCATTATGCTTTTGGAAACTTTTTATTCTCTCATGTTGTGTCCTCTTTAATCTCCTCCCCCTACGTCTACTTCCTACTTTGCCAGATCCAGGTTGTCCTCTTGGCTTGTTCAAACATTCTTGTAATTCTCTCTCCTACCTCTAACACGTTTGTTTTTCTCCCTGACTTCCTCCTCAAGCCACTTTATTTTGCATTGCCTGACATCCTTCCATCTCCTCCACAAAAGGAGCGCTCTGTGTTTAAGTGACCGGTTGGCTTAGGCTCACTTCTGGCTGGGGATTGCAACGTGCCCACTTAGAAAGGATTAATAGTTTAATGAGGTCTAGACAAGAACCAGTCAACCTGAAAACAATTATGCGGATAGATTTCTAATGATTTTTTTTTTCTTTCCATCCTTTGTGTGTGTGTTTGGTTAACTGGCATTGAATAATTCAGCTCGGCTCTTCAGTGATCCAAGAAACTATTGCTGAAGGGAAATTAAGATGTCTCAGTTTAAAATGCCAGAGTGAGAACTGGAATGCAGAACAAGAACAACTTGATTATTTGTGTGATGCACCTTGCCCTTGTGGTGAGAAAATGACATTGCACTTTCAAGGTGTCAAATGTCCTCACTATTTCTCCTCAGGTAATAAAAGGACAGAGATGTAACAATGAAGAAATCTTGGGGAAAAGGAGATTCTCTCACTGAGTTTTCCCCCTTTTTTTGTTTTTCTTCTCGATAAGTTGGCGCTGGGTTAATATGCTTGTTAAAGGGTCACTGATAATCCTGGCTTTAAATGGGCTTACAAGTCCAAATCCAATTCAGTGCACTTGTCATGGCGCTAATACTGTTTGTCCTCCACATGATTGAATGCAGAGCTTTAGGTTTCCGTCTCTATTTGTCAACCAGGCAGCGCTTTCACTTTTAATAATGAGTAATAATTACCGGTGTGACTGGAGCAGCCAGTGCTTCTGACTCACTTGTGCTTTATCTATTGAAATAACACAAACTCTGAAAAGAAAATTAAATGAATGTTGTCGATATTTCAGAGGAGTAGTTAGAGTTGATTTCTGTGTTTATGTGTGTGTGCTAGAAGCTCACTCTATGTTTGACAGAAATGCATTTGAGTGAGAAAGCGGCATCAGAGCTGCCCAATTTGACAGACAGTCGCCTGTGAGCGCTTTGGCCCTTGGTAATGACAGCAGGACAGAGGCAGAAATGGCCCAGTGCTTGGGAGCCAGTGGATTTGCATACAAAATGCTGCTTTGGCTAGACCTGGCCTTTATGGGAAATCCTCTTAATTCAGATCCATTCAAATTGAAATGGACTTTCTTGGCAGGAACTGCAGCTCCCAAGTGCCAAATCATTTGCATGGTGTCATTTTTCCTTTTTTTTTTCTTGTTGTGTTGTTTTCTTTTTACGCCCTCCTCCACAGTCATTTGTTTTTTTTTTTTAAATCCTTGTGTTTGGTCTATTATTTGTTTCCTCCAATGCTGGGCTCTATCTCATGATAATGCTGCTATTTCTGTGTCAACAATTCATCCTGCTCCCCTGCCATCTCATTATGTGTTGTTTTAACAGTGTGTCTGTGCGGATGACGGTGTTATCTGGGTTATTGACTCGTGTCGATGTGTGTTCATTTATTGGGATAGATGCACGGGTAAATACATTTTAAATGGGCCTCATGGGACTGCTTTGTTAGGGTCACACACCAGTGTTTTCATGCTTCTGTGTCTACTTTCATCCACCAGTCTTTCTGTTTCTTCTTGTTCTAAATCACTTCAGACCATTGAACCTCTTGTACGTATGACCAAAAATAACCATTTTCTGCTGCAGTTTGACCTCTTTATTCTTATTTTTTTTAACATGGTTTGTGTGATACTTGTGTAATTTTATTCATGCATGTCTTTCCTTTGTCCACAACTATGTCCTCCCCTCAATCCATTAATTTGGATGGATTTGTTCATTCCTGCAGGGCTGCAAACAACCCAACCAATAAAACTTTTAGTTTCTCTCTAACCCTTTCTCATCTATCTCTTTCACTCTCAGGGTAGTGATTGGATCTTGGCTTCCTCCACATTGACACTGAAGAAGATAAGTGTGTTGGATGAAGGAGAGTACACCTGCATGGTTCAGCATCCTTCTGTGGAGTCCCTCAACAAGAAACGCACTATCAGCATCACAGTGCTGCCTGGTAGGATGAGGCTTAATCTAGATTAGGCCCATTGTTCTATGTACTTAACAACTCTGAAGAAATTGGACACCACATCCCTTTTCTGAATAAAATGGGTTGTGCTTTCTTTATAACTATGGGGGAATTCATCTATTATATCCCCCCACAAAAACCCAAAAAACCCAAACGGCAACAACAAAAAACAAACCTTGAGTTTTATTTCCTTTTCTATCAATCACCTAAATGTCATTTTAAAGGTCAGGCATGTGGATTCACTGTTGCCATGTGGTGCAAATGTGGAAGTTGTCAACGTAAAGTTTACAACCTTTAGTCCACAAAATTTAAGGGGGTGAATGCCAAAACAGTCAAACATTGTAAACCAGTTCTAATGGAGGACAGAATACGCATTATATGTATTACTATATATATCAGAGAGGATAATTACAGGAAGAAAGCTGTGAAAGTAGTGTATCACGTTAACATTTAATCACTTTGAAGGTTTATTCTTTTGACCCGAGTCAAATAAAAGGGCACACTTAATTTAATTTAATTTAATTTAATTCTTTTTATACTTTTATACACATGGACATTTTTAAGATTATGAGAAAAAAATATAGTACATTATAATGATTTATAATAGGATGGAAGTGCTGGTATTTCTGTTGTTACATAGACACCTACAGGAACTGTAGGAATCTATATGAGTGACAAAATTTCTTGATTTCTCATGAAACATGATTAAGTTAAAGCTAGACAATAATTTAATTACAATACTATAGTAAATCAATTTGCAGCCCTTCGTCTGTCTTCATCATTTTCATCACTGACATGAGATTATTGCACCTAATTCACTGCAGCTTTTAAGCATATATAGCAATTATGATTAATAAGCTTTTTGATTTTAACAACTGAAATCATGCAACCTTTAGGACGGCTGCAGTGCATGCGATTTATTACACCAGGGTTTTCTTAATATTTGCTATAATTGACTCATTGGTCACTGTGCTCCGCTGCATTTTCTCTGAAGCACATGTAATAATTAAAAACATGATAATAATTACTAGATACTGGAATAATACTTGCTCTCCCTTGAGGGCATGGAGGGAAAAGTTAATGTATCTCTGCTGCAGCTTTGAAGTTGTCACTACACAAGCTGCACAAACCCTAAGCAAACATGCCTACTGTAAACCTGTGTGACTCCAGCTGCCCAGAAATCCTCTTAACATACTGGATTCATGAGGAAACGAAGCAAGTGTTTGCCACTGCTTCAACTACTCTTAACTTTAATTTATTTTAGTGTTTGCTTTGTCCACGGCTCTAAAGTCCAGCCTCACAAAATCCCCCGTTTTCAAACATAATGTGCAAACTGGAAATTCATGTACACGAAAGGGATGATCACTTAGTTTTAAAAAATCCAGCAGGCATACTTCTTGAAGGTCAGTGCAGTGAAAAGAACTGTGTTGTCTGAACTCCAGACACTTTCTCATACAAACAAACATGAGGTTGCCTGAAGATGCTTTGCCTGGAGGCAGTACGCTAAGCTGATTTAGGATTCTGTGTGAAGCACGTTTCCCTTCATGTCTGTCCCACAGAGGATGCCCCCTGGTACGAGACAACTAATGGCCGTCTCTGGTTGATGACCTCAGCAGCAGCTGTGGCTCTGTTTGTGTTCGTCCTCTCTGTGAGTGTGTTCCTGTGCCGCAGGGCCAAGCGGATCAAGACCAGCAAGGGCCCCATGTAAGAATCAACTGTTTATGTCTGATCATCTCTCGTAATTGCTTTGATTGCTTTTGTTTTTAGGCCTTTTAATAACAAGAACACTGTTCATCTCAGATTAATGCAGTTAGATTAGCTTGCCGGAGGAATGGGGAAGATCTTAATGATAAAAAAAACAAAAACAAACAAACGGCCTAAAATGAGGGAATTTGTTCAGCTGCTGTCTTTTCCTGCTAACTTTTCCTAAGCCCTCACTGGCCATTGACTCTGGTTAATGACATCTTAAATCATGTTCAAAACCCGATGGATAATACCACCAAACGCAGGTGAATGTATGTGTTTGTTTATCCACATTCACCTTCCCGTTTTCCACTGACTTTACTTTACGGATTTGTCCATTACTATAATATTTCATTCTGCCTCATGTGATAGAACCAAGGCCATTTCACTTACAGAGTGTGCATTTGGTATTTACCAGTACTCACTTTTGTTTATGCTTCACTGGATGAATTTCGAAGCAAACAATCTGTCCATGCATGTAGACTAATGCCTTTTTGTATGAAAAGGCATTATCCAGACTAAATATTAAAATCTGTCTCAGCAGGTCTAACCCTCCTGACCTCATCCTTGATTTATGTAATGCTCCCTCAACTGCCTGATATTTCCATACTCCTCCTGCTTATAAAAAGTGTGGGCTTTTAGCAGCAAGTTATATTCATAATATATGTAGGCAATATAAAGGCAAATAAAGTTAGTAGATGTCTCATAAAAGTTGTGAGTATACATTGTGTTCCAGTAACAGTTTCAAAATGGTGAAGAACCATATTATAGTCTTAGCATTACTTTGGCAATTATTTCGTTAAAAACAAAGAAACATTTTACAAATCAAGTTTTATGTTAACATAGGAGCCCTTCTTCGCTTACCTTACGCTATCTATTTAACTGTCCATTTATAGTCCTGCATCTTATTTATTGATACTAGAATTGCCTCACAAAGTTACTGTTCTGAGGCAAACTGCTGCCCAGTCTTCTTTCACGGGTTCTTAGTACTGTTGATATCAATGGATCCTGATGGGCACATCATATGTTTTTCTTTTATAACTACGGCAGCCAAGCATTCATTTCTGCAGCATATGATGACAGATTGTCTTGCATGAAAATGACTTCACTGCTGAAGGGCCTGTACTTTTATACCAGAGCAGGAAAAGATCAGTTTGAAAGTGTGTGTATTTGGTAGAGGCTGTCTTGAAACCTCCAGGCACCCCAAAGGGGCTGACCATCTCAGACCATCTCACTCCCAGTTATTCCTGCAAACATATGTTATGGGTGGCCAAAACACAGCTTCACAACTCTGTGTGTCTGATATGGGGTGCTTCAAACAGCTTTGATACTCATCAGTGGCTTTTTATTAGCTGCTTCGTAATAGCCATCATTAACCTGATGGAGACTTTCTTTGATATTATTTTATCTGAATAAGATGCTTTTCTTTCTAAATTGCTCGCTAATTGTATGCTCTTGCTTAAATCTTTGGAAAATGTCCAATGTTTTTAATCCTTGCACAAGGCCATTTCACTATTTCCCACTTTTTTATTTGCAGAAAGGTTCTTCCTTTCCTTCATACTGCATGGAAACTGTGTTCTTTAATAATTTTGGAACTACATCCTTCATAAGTTTCACCTGTGAAACTATTTATTAAACCAATCTTGCTGTCAGTGATTGAAACAGGAGAAACAACATAAGCTAAATCTTTCATAGAAAAACTATATAATATAAAGTGCAGCATATTTATCACCATGACCCGTGCAGCTACGTATAGTCCCATCAACTCATTTTGTATTTAGAAAGATAAAGTGTTGCAGTTTTAGAAAAGACATTCTTTGCCATTCTTTGTTGCACAACTGTACAAGCATGTGTGTGTATGCAAAGAAATACGTACTGCAAAAGAAAAAAGGAGTCTCATATCTGCAGCCAGGTATGGCTCCAGATTTCTGCTCTGCTCTATAATTTTCCTCACTTTTGCTTTTAGAGTGCCTACTGTGATCAATAAACTGTTTTTCATTTTCCTCTGTCTTTCCCTCTCTTCCTCTTTCCAGCGATGACCGCTCTCAGAAAAAGCCCATCTACAAAACAAGTGCGGAGTCGCTTCCCTCCACCTGTGGAGACAAACAACCCCTGGTGTGACTGCATAGACAAGCGAATGAGCGAGAAACATGAGGCAGCAGCAAGAAAAGAGAAGAGGGAGTCAAATGGGGGGATATTGGTAGTCTGTAGAGAGAAAAATCAAAATCAGTAACAAGCTGGGTGTTGGGGAAAAATTACTAAAGGACAAATGATTGCTTTAGAGATGCCAAAGCAACTTTGCTTGTGGGTGTAGGCTGCAGTTATGCATCTGCACAAAAACGTTGGCAATTTTCTTTTCATTTACTCTACAGCGTAGAAAACGGTGGGCTGCATTCTTTGCAAAATTATGATGAAGAAGCTTGTGTACTTGTCATATCTGTAAAGGCTCGACATGCAATTATCTTCTTCAAGTTTCCAATGTAATTGCTCAGTCAATATTATAAATGAGCTATATGGGTGATAAGCGAGGTTTTACCTTGTATATGTCTTCTGTCTTTTAGTTCTAAGAAAGTGATTAAAATCTTATCACTGGCTGCATCTTAGCACACTGCACTGTAATACTGCTCTTTTGTTTTCTATATGAAATGGCTTTTATAAATTATTATCCACTTTCCTCCAGAGTGTCATTGATTAATGTTTCATTTTATAGATACAAAAGAGGTTGGAATGTATTGCCAATGTGCTGAAAACCAGAGATGCGCACTTGCTTGTGCACTCTCAATCCAATGTCATCCTTAGTTTGGATCAGCTTGTTTACTAACCTACCTTTTCAGTCTGAAAGACCTTACTCAGAGGGAAAGATCTTTACTTAAACTTATGCCATATTGTCTCTATTTCGCACCTGCCAACAAAAGAAAAAAGAAGTCAATTTAGCTGCAGATCCTTAAAACTGGATTCACACATTTTGCCTAAACTGAAAATAAAGACTGGCAACCCTAAACGTTTACCCTTTTTAAATAAAGCACAGCGTTTAGGTACAACTAGTTTGGCTTAATTAGGACTAGATACTGTCAGCTTCTACCCTCTCACCCCAACTCAAAAATAACCATCATATGCAACGTCTTCATCTTTTTAATTTTCTCCTCTGTTGCCTTGTAACCCAAAACGCTGCGCCGCACCACCATCGCTTAATACCACAACCGTGCTCACAATGCCGAGAATTTCATTACAGCTGTCTGTTGAAGTTATGTTGGATTTTATGTGGTTTTATTATCGGTGTGTGGTTGACCGTAGGCCGCTGTTAATAACGGGCAAAGCGGCAGTTTAACAATGACACTCCATTAACTGGTGCATGCACCACAGAGCACAGCCCGGATAATGTTATTAAACTGATTATTCAAACCCCCTGTACAGCTGCTGCAGCCATCCTTTGTAGAATGTATTATAGACTTCTTGTATTTCTTTCCAACTCTACAAACTTTTGCTTGCTTTATGTCTTTGGAAGAGTCTGAGCAAAACAGAAAAATGTTTAAAACATCATTTTAGGCTACTCAGTAAAAAAAAGGAGGGCAAAACTACACACAAAAAAAAGCACCAAATGTCTTAAATTTAAAAAGCTCTTCTGCATGTTAAATGTCTGTGAGTGCCCGTTTTGGTCTTTTTATGCCAGTCACGAATAAATACGTCCTTTATAGTTGTCCTTTGTTCCGAAGGCTTCACCTGGATGGCCACAAACAATGTTATATATATGGAATTCCACACCGAGGTGCTGACCCTAAGGTACAAAGCTGTGCTTGGGAGGAAGAAGAAGTGTGATTTACAACAACATTTTGACCTCGACTGCCTCATGGCTAAACCATCAGACAACTTAGGTGGATACATGCCCTATGCAGAGAATACCAAACAGCCCAAAAATGTCTTTTCCAGCGCAAGCGAGCCCCTAATAAGATAAGGATGCTGATCCGTGGCATTAAAGTCAGGCAGCTCCACAGTTATGTCAACACTTAGTCTGGCTCGCAAACTTCTTGGCAGCACTCAGAGCACAAACCTTCATGTAAAGGTAAGTTATACCAAACATGACACCTCACTGACTACATCCTTGCAGTGCCAGGAGTTTTGTTACTGTATGTCATTGCCTACTGCTGTTCTTGTCACGGTCACTTGGTTTTGTATGTGCATTCTGCATATGTTGTGTCAAGTGGCTGAAAATGAAGGAGTGGAGTTCGTTGGAGAAGCAGGTGTTTCCCCCTCATTACTTCCTGACAATACCCCATCTGGTGCAGGAGAGCCATTGCCACTGACTTCCTGCCAAACCTGGAAACAAACACTGACAAGGAAAAATGGGATTGGGTGGGAATGGGGAACACGCGGGGCAGATATTATCCTTGCCAAAAAACAAACAAACAAATAAATCCCCCAAAAACAAAAAGGCTAAAACGTGTTTAAAAACTAAGTTCACTGAGTGGGAAGAGCCTGAAGCCAAGACTTAGCTATACTCCTATCCATCATCAGAGGTTGATGTGAGGTTTCAGATCAACTATGTAAAAAGTCAAATGTAGATATATTAATATTAATCTCAATCTGGTGCTTTGATACTTTACTGTGAGTTGAAGCTTTTCTAAATCGGCGGCCAAACGGACCTGAGAACCATGACGTGCAATTCCCATTCCCACCTGAGGGGGGCGACAAAGCTACAGTTAAGAAGACAGGGCTCAAACCTGGAAGGCTGCAAGTCCATGATTGGGGCGGAGGAGATAAGGGATGTGGAAAGAGAAATCATTTTTAAAATAGACTAGCGTTTTGAAAACACAGTTACTTATGTGCAAAACGTGGACACAGTATGAAAGTTTAAAGAATCTCATAACCAATGAGCGTTGTCATTGCCTTGAAAGTCCCCCAAACACACACTTTTGGGCGCAAAAATCTTCTTCAAATGAATTAACTCAGGTCAGATTTTGTTTATTGTGAGTTTCATTGATAGTTCCAATAGTTTTCTGCTTCATTAAAAAACAATCAACCAATAGAAAATAATTCCAGTTTCCCACCGTGGCAGATAAGGTTGTAATGGGTGAAACTAAATCATACCCTCCCTTTTCCCCACTCAACTTCAGAACACATAGAAACTGTAACACTGCTGTCTTTTAATTAAAATAAAAGCTGTTTAATTTTCGTCCTTCTGATCATTTAGCCCCTGGTCATCTTTTTCTCTCTGCAGCCAGAATATGAAATAGATTGCTTGTTTACGTCGGAAAATGAAAACTGGTTATCAATCATATTTAGAGCGAATTGTTTTCAATTAACCAAAGGATGTAGCCAGTACTGAATTCCCTCTCTAATTCTCCTGATTCCCTTTTTAAAGCCCAGCCCCTCGCGCTTGCTCTTCTTCTCTCTGCCATTGGTTAGAAAGATTTAGGCCCGCCCTGCTGGTGAGCTTTAAATCTATTTACAATGTAAAATAACCAAGAAAAACCGGCCAAGCTATTATAATCTGCCATACAGAGGGAGACAAAGTGGGTGTGTGTGAGATTAAGAATTCACATAGCCTACCTGCTGTTACGCTCTGACAAAACACACACTCGCTCACGCACGGTGGAGCGCGCCCATTCACACACGCACACACACTTAGGTAGCCTACACAGTAGCTGAGAGCTCTGTCGGGCGAGTGAACCTGCGGGTTCATGACACTGATTTCTCCGAGGAAGAGGAATACTAAAGAAGACTAGTGAGGAATATCAACGATGGCTGTGGCGTCCTTGTGGAACTACTGCGTCTCTCTCATCATCACAGTCGCCTGCTTGGTCAACACCGGTAAGGCGCACATTGGAGTGAATGAGTGTGAGGTGAATGGGGGGGGAGAGCCGTCGCGATGTGTTTTGGGGGGGGGGGGAGAGCCGTCGCGATGTGTTTTGGGAGGGCTCTGCGATCAAGTTTGTCCAAGTCCTCTAACACGAGAAGAAGCCGATGAACGCGCTGGCTTTGTTTTGATTTATTAGACATCGCAGCTTGAAAGAGGACGAAGACATCCAGGATATAAAAAAAAGCACGTGTATATATTTGGTTTGATTTTTCCTCTGGTAATATTAGAAGCAAAACCATTAACGCAAGCCAGGATTGTGAGTCATGTTTGTTCTACCAGCACACTTCCAAAAGCTTCTACTGGAAATACCCCAAAACACCAAACGATCAGAACAAAAGTGAAAGCTGGGTTGTCTTTTTTTTTTTTTTTTTTTTTTTTAAATTGATCTTCTTGGTCTGTTGACCCTCGTGCGTCACGGCATTTTGATTAGGCTATTTTCTCCGGACCGATCGAGCATCAGGGCTGCTGTGTACTGGAGCCTATGACATAAGTCTCCTGTGCATACAGCCATGCGTGCAGAACTCCTACTGAATACTTGACAAGCACATAACAAATGCCCGCAGTGGACCAGACGTGTGTCCGACACAAGACCAAGACGTTGGGAAGTGTTTGCATCTTATTTTGCAGCAGTATGAGGGACATAAAAGACCTTTGAGACATCTCCTTATCAGACACAATAACATTGAACAACCTATTACAAAGCTTTGTAACGCCTCCTGCAGAATCTTCTTTGCTTTTATCCCACCCCTCTTAAACACACCGCCTTTGGAAAGTTCTGCAGTTTCCTCATAAGCATAGTAAAGTTCATGGTCACTCACAGCCCCCTGACAAGTGCAGATGCTGCAAAAAGGAGATTTGGATTAGGTTGCATCATGACTTACAGCAACTTCAGCCTGCGCCATCTGCTTGGATGTAAAGGGGAAATAAAAAATTCAAAACAAAGCCTATTAAATACCACCTAAAGCGACAGGGATCCTGGATGAGCAGGAATGATATATACACACAGATGTTGTTTCATTGGTTTGTGTTCTGCCGGGCTATTTGCAGTATCCGGAGGGAGTGAAATGGTTAAGAGCTAGGTCATGCATTGTCACAGTAAGACCTGCACCAGACCATTGTGATGAGGTTTCTTGTAGATGGGGAGCAGAGTATTGTTCCATTGCCATTGTCATGGCTGTGCAGATACCACCAGCCTTGCAGTAGCCATGTGTTTATTTTCTCTCTGGAGAGATTATTTTTTTGTCATCTATATTTGTATGTGTGCTCCAGGAGCAGTGTTGGCTGATTTATATGCATGAGTTGTTGGCGTTAGTATGTTTGTCTAAATGGAATACTGTGTAAGAGGTTTGCATGTTTGTCTGGGCATCCATTTCTGAATATCGGTATGTGTTGCAAGTAGATGTGCTTGATGTTGTGTGTGTTGCTTGCAGCGCAGGGTTTTAGCTCAGCTGCAGGCACCCTCAGCTGGGGGTTGCTCACTGATCATTGTCATTAATCTAGCCTCTGACAGGGGCCTGGAGAGACAGGAGGCTGGGGGAGGTAAGGGTTGTAAAAGGCACCATAGATAGAGGAATAAGGGAGAGAAAGCAATGAAAAGATGTTTCATAGCAACATAAACACCTGACTTTGTGGCTTCAAATGTTGGTAATTTTTCTTCACCGCGTTGAAGATAAATTAAAAAGAAAAAAAAAATGGGTTGGAAGTTGTTATTGTAAATGCTGACTGATTGCATGGATGGACAGATGGAGTTATGTTAAGAGAATAAAGCTGGAAGACTTGGCCCTCCTTTGCAGAATGAAGGAGAGATTGAAGGATGAGGAAAACGAGAGAACAAGAAAGGCAGAAAAGAGGAATAGTGGGAGAAGAAAGGCAGGCAGACTTCACAGTGCATCTGACAGGCAGGCCTAGGGGACACATAGGCATACAAACACTCACACACACACACAAACACACAGTCAGAGTTGTATGTTTGTGCACAGAGGGCATGGCTTTGTGGAGGTGACTGATCTACAGCAGCTGTTGGCCAAACTTCCTCTGCACGTACAGTAACAAATGTGGTAAACTCCACCTCTGCTGCTTGGCCAACCTTAATCGCTTCTTTCCATCATTTCCATTCTTTCACTTCATCCCCAGTCGTCTCCTATGCCTCCATTACCACCTGCCTTATCTCTGTGTGCTTAAATCACCTCCATTTGTTTACTTGAATGTGTGCAATGAGAGCCATCCGTTTGAGCTTGTTCCCCATCATCCTGTTTGGACCTTGGCTTTGGCTTTTCTGGTTGAAAAATGGCAGCAGTTGGACCCACTTGTGGGAGGAGATTTGAATACCAATTATAGCTGGTATACATGTGCAAGCACACACACACACACACACAAACACGGAGAAGCCATGCATAAATCAATGTCGCTGTGAGTCACAGAATGGAGACTTGGCATGTAAACACAAACATCAAGGGATGCTGTAAGTGCACAGCTAAAAGCAGACACCTATGCGCACACACATGAATGTGGAACATACAGGATGCACACATTAGATTTTATTTTGAAGAGAAGAGTGTTGCTTGTGTAAGAGATTTCAGAGCCCAATTTCAGTTTTTGATACTCATCAAGCACAGTTTGCATCACGTCAGGGTTAAGATTGCCTTTTGATTTTCATGCACCTTGCATTGAGCTTGCTCTTTTGGTGCCTTTCTTTGTTCTTTAATGCCCCAAAAAAGCCTTCATTTCAAGCAAAGTTTTTACGCTTTTGATACAAACCTTGGATGACGATTCGCTCCCTAAATAAATTAAACTCATCAACAATTTAACTGAAAAGAACGGGACCTTTCTTCCATGGTCTCTGCCATGCCATCTGCTGGTTCACTTTGTAAATTTGGGCTAAGTGCACAATGAGATTTTTAGTCTTAGAACGTTATTTCTTTTTTCTGTGATTTGCTGTCTTTTGTAAGTCTCAATAATTGGACAACCTGAGCTTGGCAGACAGCGCTGGCATGCTTGTCGACAGAAGAGAAGCAGAAATGAGCCCTTTTTTTTGAGTGCAACAGAATATGCTGCTTGCTGATGTTGTGCGCAATCCTGTTTGATCAACTGATGCAGTCTTAAAGGGTCCTGACAGGGTGACCCACTATCTCAGTTGAGCAATTGCCTCAACATAAGCTCCATAAACAAATTGTGTTGCTTCTGGGGTAGGTGACAACTGAAAGAGTTACAGAGCGTTGGCCAATTTTATTCTCCTCTGGGCTTTTATGGATCCATTACTCAGTGTTAGATTAAAAAAAAGGTTTTAGGATGCATACTCCTTGCAGGTGATGTATTTTTAAGTAATTATATTCTGATCTGCTCTCCCAGCATCCAGAACAATCCATAAATCTGCGTTTTGAACTTTTTTCCACTTTAAACATCCCAATAAGCTTGTTCCGTGCTGAAACCAGGTCTAGAAAAAAATTGTTTAACATTTTCTTCAATTCAAAGAGGGAAATGAAACATGGCAAGTCATTTTGAGTCTCCCGTAAGAACAGGTGATTGGCCTTCACAATCAGTTTTTCGTATCCTGTTTACAGCACAGGGTTTCAGTTTGCGCTTTAGTTCTCTGGTGGGGTTCACATTACCTTAAATCAGTGCTTCTCAATTATTTTCTATTACGCCCCCCCTAGCAAGTAGAAAAAATTTCGCCCCCCCCCACAACGACTATAAATATCTGCAC
>JBAMIG010000006.1:8201039-8222051 GCA_037177335.1 Kiunga ballochi
TTCCCCTGGGTCACACGCGCCCCCCCTGGCATTGCACCACGCCCCCCTGGGGGGGCGCGCCCCACTATTTGAGAAGCACTGCCTTAAATCAAAGACACAATGATTGAAAGGGTCACATGAAGACATCAATTGGTAATTGAACCCTTATAGCTCATTTGAGCATTGGTTTAATTGTCCATTAGTGAAACTTTCTGTCAATCTAATCAGGCCAGTGCTAATGTAGAAACACTTTTTATGGCTGTCACCTCATCTCCTTCCCATTACTATTCCCCAGACAGTGCCTCTTGTGATTATCATAATGGTGATCTATGTCGTCCTTACGTGTCGCTCCCTGAGAACAACTGGCGTTTCACCAACTTTGCTGCGCAAGTTTTTTAATGCTGAGTGGAATGCCAAGGACATCTCTTCCATTTGCTGGCATCCAAAGTCTGCCAATCAATCCCGTGCTCTTAAGTCCATCTGATCTTATTGGCTTCGTGCAAAAGCAAAGCACGGTGCTGAAGTGCTGCTTTCCATGCTGTGACCTGATGTCCCCTGAGCCAGCAGCTTTTCTCCAGCTGCTGACCCCTCTCGCTGTCTGTCTTTGTGGTGAGACTGTAAAATCAGTTAACAGCAATCGCCTTGGTGTGGTATCTTGGCTCTACACCCAAAGGCAGAAAATGCTATATATTTTTTCTACTATGGTACAGGGTGTACCTATGTGAAAGCCAGCCAAATCTGAATCACAGTTGGCGAAGGAGTATCCAAAGTCTGTAGAAACTCGGAAAAAGACTAACGCCACGGGGTGAGCATTCCTACCTTTTGGTGACACAGTTTCCATGACTAAGAGTGAACATTTATACCTCCTGCTTGGCCCGAGGCTTGTTCAACATCCTCCTTGCTGCTGTGACACCTGTCTCGATGGCTCCCACAGGGTGCAGCACTAACATGGTTAGACAGCGGCCTCCGGTAGTGCCAGTAACCAAGGTGATTATCCCCACTCAGGCGGTGCAACAGAACCCTCACCAGTCGTGATTGGACTAGAGAGGCTGATTGAGCTGAAAAGGGCAAGTACCTAAAATTGAAGAGCTGAAAGCGGTGTGCTTTGCCAGTTCGGAGGCTAATGTGCGTCCCATCTGGAAGACTTAATGTTGAGACAAGAGGACAAAAGGATGGTTGATAATGAGGCACTCATTCAGAGGTAAGGAGGATCAGAGATGCACTTAAACCTTGGTGAAACAGTCAGGCTGGGCATAAAGCTTGCCAACAAGACCCCATTTACTTTTACCCTTGGGAAGTCTGTGTGTCCAGCAGAGGCGGGCTGATGAAGAGTGACCAGGCTTAGCTGGGGCACTGAGGAACTGATGGGTCACAGAGGGAGAGTGAAAGAACCACAGGGGAGTGGGAGAGGAGGCTGACTGCACACTGTATGAAAGAATGAAGGAAAATCGCAAGGAGGGGAGGGAAAGCACCAGGGGCATGTGTCACAGACCAGTGAAGCGGAGGAGAAAGTCAGGCAGAAAGGAGTCCAACAAACGAGTGAATGATTGCAGGATTTCAGGGCTAAAATTGAAAACTCTTAAAAAAAGTATTAAAAAAAGACAATAGGAAAAAAAAACCTACCCCAGCGGTGAAGAATGACTGATTATAAGAACAGAAAAGGTGAGGAAAGGGAGAAGAGTGACATTACGGAGGTGGTTCCAATGCAGAAAAAATGCTGGTTGCCTGTGTGAGAGGGAGATGGGTGTGAGGATGAGGAGGAGGGAAAGTGGAGACAGAGAGATGGATGGTTATAAAGAGAGATAAAGATGGAGAGAGGGCAAGCACTGTGTAGGTGACCACAGCTGAGGGACAAAATACCATGATCGATGAGGTCACAGTCCATACATATACTCTCACACCCACACACATCCACACACACACACACACAAACACAGAGATTCAGGCAAACAAGTATTGAAAATGTTTCCCACAGCCGCTCATGGCCAGTCCTCCCACAATCAGCATAGCTACTCTCTGCCATCAACTCGCAGAATTAAACACCCACACACGCACTGGGCTATTCATCTGTCTGCCATTTAGATTCCTTCTTCATATCATCACCATTAATAGGTTTGCTTTGATGAGATTGTCGGATGCTGAAAATTGCCAGTCAAAGCAATGCACTATCTTCTGGGAAATCAGATGGAGATTTTCATAGCATGGACACAACAATGCTGAAGAGGTCTCAGATGAGGTTTCTATCTTAGAAAACTCAAAACGCCTCTCTCATGAGGGGCAAATTCATTCCAGCTATTACCATATCTGGCATAGATAAAGTGTTCGTGCAGATACGGCAGGTATACACACTTCAGTTGTAACATTTCTGCTACTTTTTACTGAAACATGAAACCTTGATCCCATTAGTGTATTGTGAATTTTGATAACATCTTTGAAACTTTGTGGAAAAAGACTGAATTAACCCAGAAATGCATTGTTATTTTTACAACAGAATTGCCTTCTGAGTGCTTTAAAAAAACATCAGCAACATCACTGAATAAGTCAAGGTGAAAGCAGTGGTCAGTGGATTAAACTCAGACTGTCTGCTCTATATTAAGAAAGGCCAAGCGATGGTTGACACAGCTAATTAAAAGAGGAAAAAAAAGTCCAATGAAGCCTCTATTATACTTCCCCGACACACCTTTGGACTCTCTCTGCAGCTTGTCTCTGTCAATTTCTCCACTCATCTTGTACTTCAACCCAAACGAGGGCCTCAACATCAGAAATAGCAAGCTTTGATCTACTTCATTAGTGAGTCGTAAACAAGCTTTAATTAAAGATAATTAATTATAGGAACACATGAAAACAATCCCAGGAAAAAGTTGCCCCCCCCCCCCCCAATCACTGAGCTCATATAGGTTGTGTGGGGGAGACGAACAAAGACAGAAAAAAGGAACTGAAGAGCTTGAGGTCATGCTTTAGGTGCTGGTAAAAGAGTTGCTGGGATCTTTGATATTCATAAGGTCATCAATTCTTGCTCTGTTTGCAGCAGGGCCAAACAAAAGTGAGGCCATAAGCCACATTCAGTTTACGGGAAAGAGAAAAAGGAAAGGAGCCTGGCCAAATTGGATTGGTGCTGCAATTGTTTTTGTACACATTGTTACAGTTGGCAAGACCACTTAAAAAGTGTCCAAGCAGCAATGACCTTGAGGAAAGCTTTAGCCTGTTCTCTCCCAGGATTCATTTTCTACCTAGTGGCTGAAGGGGCATTCAAGTGCACAACAGATGATTCACCTTATGTTAACAGGTACACCCCCACTCTCCTCACCTTCTATAAACCATCACAGGCAGATTGAAGAGACGCTTGACTCACATCCACAGATGTGTTTCTATCCCTATGTCCATCTGTTAGGAGAATAATGTTATCAGTGACCACAGAAGGACCACAGACACTCCGTTTTGGCCGTTGCTGCAGAGGAGTGGAACAGCCGAACAGTCTGTGGTACTGAGTGAGTTTGACAGAGGCCTTGGGCACTGGGCGCAGTTGCAGAAGCGGTGCTTCATAGCAACCGCTTCCTGCTTGGCTATACGAGTGAATAGAACTGTGAAGCAGCTTGCAGAAGTCAGTGGGGTTCTGTGAATGGTACCAGAGTCATTTTTAGCTTTTGTCAACTCTGTATGTGAGGACAGCAAGTGGTTTTTGTGTCTGTTATATAGATCCTTCAGTGTGGATGGCAACAGAATACACGCAGCACGAGACCGTCTCCTCCTGACTGCATATACAGTAACATACTTTATTGCTGGAGAAACTAATAAAAGAAAGCTGTCGGGGAATGTGCTTTCTTTCTTGATTATTTTCTCTCTTCCCAAAGGCCACGATGGCTACCATCTCTTCCCTATTTCATCAGGGCAGCTCTACCTGCTGTTTCAGTCAGAGAGAGCCCATTTTTTGTACTGGTACAAAATAAACTAATACATGGATTTACAGTTCCTTTTTTTAGGCTGTTTACCCCCTTCAACAGCTTTTAAATAATGTAGATGAGAATTGGTTCTAAAATAGCTTATCCGGTTAAATAAAGGTTTTACAGTGCTATAATAAATTAACATTTCAATGTCATAGAGTAGAGTGAGATACTGAGGTCTGTGTTACATAAGAAAACAGATTTAAATGAACATTTCATGAATTTGTGATTTATGTTTGGTAATTATAAAGTAGGATTTCTTCAATAGGCTGCCGGTCTCTCATTTCAAAGGGAAGGGTCAACACTCAAGAGGGAGGAAGGTAGCTAAGTGTGAAGACTAGAAGGTAAAGTTAGCTCTTGTCAAGACTGAAGAATTCAATCTTGTTACTGAAATCAATTAATTGTACAAAACTGCTTTTAAATGTAAAACAAAGGCATCATTAAATTTCATTTTGATACATTCTCCTGAATGCAAATTTAGGTTGATGTTTTAAAAAAGGTGAGAATCCAAAATATGATTATGAATTTTGGCTTAATAAGTGTTATTTGATGACTTGAGTTAATGTATACATCAGTGTAGGCTACTGTAGTTTGTTGCAGTCATATTATGTGTCTACCATCTTTTTTTTGTTAATTGTGCTTCCTATAGTGGTCATGCAAAAATGGTGTTTTGATAGTCTCACTTGTATGTGCAATTTTAACTGATGCTTTTCACCATGTAGATGGATTTAAGGTGCAGTGTGGACAGTGATTTATGAGCTCATGGGGGAAAAATGAAAAGCAAACATAAACCATTGGTAATTAAAAAGAGGGTTGATCCCAAATGATGACTGATGTATAAATCACTGGCTGCATTGCAGAAATGTGTTTAAATTAGGAGCACGGCAGACTGGTTGGTTTAGGCACTTGGGCTCATACAAATTTACAAATGCAGGACTGAAAACATTGCAATGGAGTCAGAAAATGATAAATCTATCTAAATATTAGAAAATATCTAAACTCCTTGTTGCAGAATTCAGTACCATGTTTCCTCACTGGTTTCTTTTTTTAATGAGCTTATTCCATGATGTTAAAGACACTTCTGAGCATTATTGCAAACCAAAACCAGTTTTCACATGTGATCGTTGCTCTTCCTAAATTCTTTAATGTTCTTGTTCTTCCTGTCTATCTTGTGTGTGTGTGTGTGTGTGTGTTTGTGCATATTCTTCCCTGTTCCTTCATTCTGAACACTCCTGTAGAGTTCAGCCTGTTCAAGTGCCTCGGCAGTGAGTTAGTGTTCTTTTGTTTGGACTGTCTGTGATCATACAAAAGCGTTTTCGACCGCTCCCTGTTCACCTGTCTTTTTCATCTAACCTTGTTGGTGCTTAAATGGGAATTTCCATGCCTAAGCACACCTCTCTAGTTTTTTATTTTTATGTGCATGTGTCCACATCCATCTGTGCCAACAGTTTCCCATAGTTTGCAGTGAGTTGCAGACTCTGATACCTGGGATGACAGGTTTTTGTAGAGGAGAGAAGGGACTTTTCACTGCCAGGATCTCTTGCTGATTGATATTTTGGCAGTCTCTCTTTCCTCCCTGTTGCTTGTACCCCAGCCCTGCCTCCTCTTCCTCCTGTCTCCCTCTCATACTGTCGCTGCAGGCTACAGTGATGGCGGAGCCAGGTGTGGATGGATAGAAAGTACGATGAAGTGGTAGAAAGAAAGAGAGAGAGGATTGACTGGACCCAGGTGGCCAGCTTGAATGCTTGCGTTTCTGCTTTCTCATTCTCATTTGCATAGACAAAATGGTTTGTTCACGTCCCTTGATTCCTCTGATTCTTTATTTCCCCCCCTCTCCTCTTCCATTTTCGAATGATGCGTCAATTCATTTTCAATATCATCTTGGCACTTTCCCTCCTTCCCCGCATGCTATTCCTTTGATATCCCTGAGTGAGCGTCACTTCCACTTCCTGTTTTTGTAAGTTTGTGCTTTGCAGTCTCAGATGACTACACCATAAACTCTCCCTCATATGTACCTTCTCTAACAATCTTTTGCTCATGGCCTGCTGATTCCTGCATTTAATGGGGTGTGCAGAAATGCTGAAACACTCCGGCTTATTTTCAGTGTGCATGCCCCTCAGACACCACATAGCCATCTTCAACCAGCCTCCTTCCTCTCAGGACTGTTTTTAACAAACCTATCTCTTTGAGCCCTTATGCCTGAACTTATACAAAAATTACTCTTAAAGCCTTTGCATCACTTTTTTGTCCCCTAACATTTGCTGCAAAGAAAAAAAAGAATATTGCTTCTTTATACATATTTGATTCTCTCATCTACTGCAAGTCTCTTGATCACTGACATAATACTCATGCACCCATCACTATTCTTTTCTTTCCTTCTCATTTTTCATCTTTCTTTCTGAGTCTCATGTGCCATTATCCATCCATCCATTTTCTACCACTTATCCCTTGAATGGGGTCGCGGGGGGCTGGAGCCTCATATGTCATTATATATATCATAATTCACCTCCCCTACACGGCTTGTTTAGGTATGGTGTGCATGCTGCTGTGCATGCATGTTTTTAAGAAAAGCAATGCGGTATTCTACTCACCCAAGAAGGCACTTACACATGTGTTATTGTCCTGTGGGTTTGGCCATGTCTAACACAAGTGACTGTATGGATATATGCAATTAAATTTTTTTTTTTTTTACCGAAATAAAAATGTACCTGGAAATTGTTCTTTTTAAAAAAAGATACCAGCTCACCATCTGTAAAATTCCATTGCCTAAAACTTCCACACATCCAGTATAACACTGCCTGTCAAATAGATGCTCCCAGGTTTGTGTAAACTTACACATACATAAACAGAGTCCTGGCCATAAACACACAGGAAGACGGCTTTCAGGTTTCCTCAGAATTGCCGAATTGAGTTATGTAGCCTGTCAGTCAACTCCCTGCTCTCTCTCTCACACACATAAATACACACTCACCCTTATGATGGTGCATATTTGGCATGGGGAAGGGACTCAATTACAGCGAAGGTGAAAGAAGCAATAAACACGGGATAGATACAGTGATGCACGCTCTGCGGTAGTGCAGTCAATCACGGAGCCAGGTAGGTAGCTGCTCCTGCATTGCTCATCCAGCTGTAAAGTGATGGGCATGGTCAGAGGTAGGATGGATAGAGGCAGGGTAAAAGAGAGGGTGGGGGATGCAAAGCGCTGCCATCCGACACTACCTAAAATTACCTGGCTGTTACTGACTTACATGGACCTGCCACTATAAGGACAGAGTGCTGGGATAGAAAGCAGGAGATACCAGTCCAAATTCATTTTATTCCATCACATACACACACAGAAGGTTGTTTTCCATACACAAACACACTCCTGACCAACTCTGGCACTGTAGCTTAGCTGCATGTTTTGGCCAATCCACCCACACAAAAGCAACAACAACATAATAATCACACAAAATAATGCATCTTTTGCCCAGAATGCATCTGCTGTCCGTTCTCATTGTGTGTGTGGGTTCTGTGTGAGGCTGAGATAAACAGCTCACCTGATGTAACTGCTGTTACTTCCATTATTAAGGCAGCAGAGGATGACTATACAGCGCACAGGTGACAGCTTACCACAGTTAGCCGTTAATAAGTCTTGATAAACAGCAATGAATTCCTCCCATTGATGATGTTGGTTTTCTAAATGAGGTTTTAATCTTTGAGGTGTACAATGTTGTAAACATAGAAAAGCTTTTTTTTTTTTTTTCCTTTTTATTTGTATCAAATCATTATGTTCTGGCAAGGATTACATTTTTTTGTGGCTTTCAATTATTTTTATTGACCTTGCCAACTTTTATCAAGGTTGCTATATTTTCTGTTTTTTTTTTTCAGCTATGATTTGTGGCTGAAGGGATAGTTGCAGTTCACCATGTACAGAAAGATGTTTAAAGCACTGTGGTCATAACAGTCTTTGGTCAGATCAAATCCATGCAGCATTTACTCTTTTTGTTTTTATTTTATAATGAGCTCTTAGGTGATCTTGAAGGTGTATGGACCCAGGAAATTAAGGCTTCATAAGTATATAATTGACAGAGCTTGGCAGCAAATTACCTGTCACACATACGCAGCTCATATGCTCCACACAGCACCCTTTTTAAAAAAAAAAATGTTTTAAAGTGTTGTACTCAACAGCATCTCTAAACTTGAAATGAGGCAGGCACCAGCAGGGTTAACTCATTTGCTAGGCATTTAACTGTTAGTGCTGCACACATACATATATAGCTAGCTATATAGCTCGCAAAATTACGGCTATTCATTTGTATCTTGAAAAGTAGATGTAGAGTGGTTCTAGCTTCTGAATAAAAATCATAGCACAATAAAGTTAGAGCCAATTAAGAATTATACTCCAAACATTTATCCAGAGTTGCAAATAGCTCAGCTAGGACACAAGCATGCTGGTGTTTGTAGCATTTTATAGCTTTAAGCATGTCCTGACAATAGATTCTCAGTGGCTTGCAGAATCTAAAATAAATGAAAGAGGCAAACATATGACAAATTCTATTCCATCAAAGATGCAACATACCACTTTGGCTGAAATACATATTTTTTAAAACACAAGTGTAAAAGAATGAAGATGACCTCCTTTAAATATTTAAATCCTGCTGCTATGATCATTAGTATGCAATGTATTCTGAATAAATATGCAAAAAGTGTCTGTGTGATCCTGAGAGAGCACAATCTGTGGCCGTCTAACAGACTCACACACATTTGTAGCTGGTAATGTTCCTCCATACACCCTCCTACACATTCAATACCAATACAGTTCTGAAAAGTTTTCTCACCTTGTGTCAGACTGATGCGGAGATCCAAGGCGACAGATGGAATTGTGTGCATATTTACCAGGCTGGTATGAACTTCACACAAGTGCAGATATGGGTGAGAACTTTGAATTAACAGTGTTGCCCAATGCTAGACTTTATAACCAAAGCTAAGATGAAAAGAGAGAGCGACGACTACCTCTGAAGAATCTAATAGCTCCAGCTGCTCTCTTTCACCTTAGCTACCTTTCGATCCTATCTGTTTCCCTCCATATTTTATTCATATGTTCCTCTCGGCACATCCGTATTTCTCCTTGTCTCTTCACAGTCTCAGTCTCTCTCCACCTTGTCTGCCTCTGAATTTACCACCAAAGCTTGCCTTTTGACAGTTCCTCTTCCATTCCACCACCCTCCTTCTTTTCTTCCAGTCTCTTTTTTTCTTACTCCTCATGGCCTTCGTTCTACACCATAATCTCTTTTGCTCAGTTTCACTATCAAATTCTGCTATTTTACAGATGGCCCATACCTCCTCTTGTATCTCTTTGCACATTCTTTCACAAGTTTGAGTTGGGAGCATAGATTATAAAAGATGGACGAAGCCTCCCAATAAGTTTTTTTTTTTTAGGAGCAAAAAGTGAAACTCGTGGGTGGTTCTTGCCTTTGCCATCTTGACAGCGATGCAATGGCATGTTTGGTCCTGGAAAATACAAAAATGGACAAAGAGTTTGAGTTGAGCGGGGAGCTGTGAGCATGACGGTGGATGATTGATGTCCATCAAATTTTCCAGCTACCTGTAGCTAAGAACTAACTGAGCTAACGCTGATCTAACAGGAACTTACTGAGGTAGGTGGGCTGAGCTAACATGCACTGTTAGCCAGCTAAAAACTGGGTTTGTGCTACACTCTTCCTCTACTTGTTGATATTGGATACCTGTCAATCAAAAACACACACCCATAATTATGCAGAGTTTTGCTCTAATTTGCAGCCAGCCCCTAGTGGATGAACATTTTTTGGCCCTTCTATATGCTTCACATTTTTGTAGCAGAGGTTGCCGGATGGTTTGGAGGTAAAGCCAAGGGAAGAGAATTAATGAAATTACAGCATGTGTCTACTGAGTTTAATACGGTAAAGAAGAGACCTGTACTGTAAAGTGCATCTGAAATACATTTCACATCCGGCATCTTCACATTAATATTATTAATTGCTTGTGCAAAGCTGGAGGTTGTGACACTTTTGTTATTGCTTTGTGTTATTAATAAAAAGAATTACAGAATGGAAAGGCTGGAATCAATAAGCAACCTTAAAGGGAAATTAATTAAGGCAGGAAGGGGACAGGGTCCAGGGACAAGCTTGGTACAGCTCAGACATTGTTATTAGTATCTGTTGCCCTTTAATGAGGGTTATTTAATGGAGCAGAAAACTGGCAGACACAGCAACCAGCAAACTGAATGCAGATTTGTCAAACACTACAGAAAAATCAAAGTCTGACAGGACTTATTTTAAAAAGTGAAAGAGAAAAATGACAAAAAGAACTTGACCTGAACCTCTCAGATTGCCCATGCTGAAATCAACCTTCTGCTGTTGGTTGGGTTGGTTATGTTTATCCTCATTTATAAGCTACAAATCTTCCTTTATCTTTACTTTTTTCACAACAGCCTCTTTATTTTATAGGAAATCTATTCATTACAGGACAGAAAGGGCTAATTGGAAACCTTCTTTTAGAATGGTGTGTGGAGAGGAGCAACAATGGACAGATAATGTGCCTTATTATACACTTGATGTGTTCACTCAAAGGTAGCACTGATTTTCTTTGCACCACTGCTTACCCCTCAATGATGCATCATAATGTGATAGGACATAGCTTTTTTTAAGCGTCATCAGAGCTGAGGTGCAGGAAATCAACTGTGCTTAACAGCTGTACATTGGAGATACAGAGGAATGAAATTTATACTGAAGTTGCACAGACACCATGGAGATGGCCTCTGTTTACATTCAACATTGTCTGCAGGTGAGATTTGCTTTATGATGTTATTCTCTATGTAAACAGAGCACAGTGCTGTGATTTAGAAGAATTTCTCAGAAGCTACTTTAGAGATGTATACCAAGGATCTTCATCTGCATGCACTTGGTTTCATACCAGGTTGTCACATTTAACTTTCCATTTGAGTTCATTAGCTCTGCTCATGTGGCTAATATATCACAATCAAAAACAAACCGAGGCAGGTTCTGGTGATGTACTGTATCTTTTTCACAGTACACACCTTCATATAACTGTAAATTTAGGTGAATGCGACACTATGTGCTTTATTGGAAATACCATCTTTACAGACCTAAGACACTGCTAGGTCAATAGAGTTGTCATAAGTTTATTGGAGATATATTGGCACTAATTAATGTACTGAGTGATAATGTTTTGCAGCAGAGGAAAAAAATAGATATTGAATGCATAATTAGGATTAAATTAGCATTTTGTGAAAGAGAAAAATGTTGTTAAATGCTTTCCATACAAGGCTGAAAGAGTTTTTTGTTTTAATTTAGCAAATTTGGTGATGCTTGTAATATTGGAGTAAGAACCTTCATTCAGTAATGCACAAAGACATAACAGGCTTCACTATGCTGCACAGGGCTCCTCTTCATGTTGCTTTATCCACCCGGTTGTGTGGAGTTGTTCGAATGGGCATTAAAAACGTAGCTACAATTTAACTAAAGGAGTAATTAAATGCACACTAACTATGGGGGTAAAAATGCAAACAATAAAAAAACATAATATAAAATGAAGGAAGAAATAGTTATGCAGGGGATCGTCCACTATAAGACCAAGCAAAAAAGTATGGGACACATGGTCACCTCACATGAGGAAGTCTAAGCAGGGTCCCAGTGGGCCAGATGAGTGTAAGTTGTCGACATTAAGCTTATTCAATGTCCCAGTTTGTCCACACAGAATGCTAACACATCGGTGTGGGTGTTCCCTTTAAGGAAGGATCAAGGTGAGCCCTCTGTTTTAGAGGTACCAACAGAACAGCAGAGGTCAAATGTGGGACCCCCACATATCCTGCATTTTACTCTGCAGGATATGCAGGACACTGACTCTTTTACAAATAGTTATAGACTAGCTAGTATGAAATGCACATTTTCCCATTAAATCCAATGGGGAAATTATGTCCTAGCTTTTTATTTATAGAGTTTAGAAATTATTAAACACAAGCTTACCTGGATACACTTCCAATGCTGTGGGTGGTGGGACAGCATGTAATATAAGATTACAACATTATAACATGTCAGTCAGACATTGACACCCTGATTTTCTACGCTGACAAGTAGCACAGTGTTTAAGGCACACAGCGATTAAGGAAAAATGACAGAGAATTTAAAATAATATAGCTTGTTTCGATTTCTTCATTGCAAATAGTTTACATTATCATTGGCTTTCTCGCATGTGTAATGATTTGTACCCAGTACACTTTTATTACATTATCAATAAAGCTATATTGCTTTTTATTGGAGACCAGTCTGCTAACTGAAACAATAAAACTTGATACTTCACCGCTATGCAGCAATAGAGGACACAATGATCAACAAACAATACTGGCAGATGCCAGTTTTATAATGTAACATTTGCATTGCTCACAGCTGCATTGTTCAAGCATTACAATGTTTATTTTTATTTATTTATTTATTTTTTTTAGCTTTACAACATTGCTGTCACAATAGACCTGTAACCAACCAGATAATTTATACACAGTTTTCTACATCTGCTTACCCCTGTGTGAACACTCGTGTCTTATTCATCTAAGTTCAGTGTAAAGTTTGTTATAAGGGCACTCACGTAATTCAGGCTCTTTCAATTATGTAGTGGTGAGTGTCAACAGATCCTTGTTCAAGCTTAATTAGATGCAAAGCGACTTGTTCTGTTCTTTTCTGGACGTAGCACAATCTTCTGACCACTCTGCAGCAGTCGTTTTAATAATTACATACATGCATTACACACTGATAAATGCCTTAGCGGTGTTTCACTCTGTTGCGTGATTTCATGCAGGTTATTCCAACTCTGCAGAAAGATTTTGGTGAATGAACTGTATGTTAAACTATCTTCTCACCCAAGAGTCTTCTGGATGGAAAATTGTTGTTAATTGCTTATTCTATGACTATGATGTGTAGCTGTGCCGAAGACCTGTTAATACAGACAGCATGATGTTCTGGAAAGATTAGGGCTCCAAAGAAAATGTAGCCTAAAGCGAAAACTGCTTTGATGTTATCGCTCTCTTTGCCATATTGCATTTTCACACTCTGCTCAGAACACTTGTGAAGAATATTGCAAGCATAGTGTAATATGAATACGGAAACTTGACTGAAATAGATGAGGTGTTCTGACAACAAGCCTTTTCCAGATTATTACATGCAATTATTTAAGCTAATCAGAATCATTCACATATGAATAAACAAATGGATCAAACTAACAGAAATGTCACATTTCCATTATTTGTTCTATCTTCCTGTGTTTGTTCTCCTGTTATTTTGAAAATTGCGTCCTCTAGAAACCAAAGAGGTGATAGTCAAAATAAACGCTCTTACTGACATATAATTTGGAAGACTTAATCAAGTAGTTTTAATTATTTGTACGACATAAAATTGTCAGTGAAAGTTTTATGACTTTGATAATATTGGTTAAACCTTCACAGATGTGCTGGTCATAGGGTTAGTTTTAAAAGCAGGGAAAAAGCCACAGTGATGCAACTTATTGCATTGTAGACTTACCATCCTGAAGCGTTGAATTCATTATGGAGCCGTTCCCAACTTGGAATTTTAGAAAGATCTGAGCAAGAATGTTAAAATGCAAACTAATCTGTAAATGTGTTATCACTATGCAGGGTGGTGTGGGTGGAATAATTCAACATCTCTTTGGTATTCCCTCTCATAAACTTGATACTCCTCACATCTTGTTTTAGAAATATTAAAAATGATTAAGAAATTAAAAACAAAAACAAAAGATCAAAGCAGGAGAAATGCAGATGAACTGCTTCTTACTTCCCGTTTGTGACAGAGGCTGTCTGTTTGTGGAGATAACCCTGGTGACGTCGCAATGGCATCATCGGGGGCAATTTTCCTAGACTTGACAAAGCTCCTCCACAGCAACACTAGACTTCATACAAATGGTTCCACAGCTCGAGCAGCACAAACTATGACGCGTACGCTGACCTTCATGCGTAAAATTGGTGGGATGCCACAAGTCTTTCTTTATGTAACAATGGAAAAGCTGTTTCAGCTTTGCAAATGTGAGAATTGGCTTTTCTTATGTGTTTGTGGTTACAGCGCAGTCTAAGGAACACGGTGGCATATTTATTATTATAAAGACAACAGATGCACAATTAAACACAACCTTAAGCAATGTTTTTTTGTTTTTTTTTAATCTATTTTTGTTTTAACAAAATTGCCACCCATTCATAAGAATCTCACTCCACAAAGATGCATCTCAGTCGTGTGGAAATGACCCATTTAATATTATTTTAAACGTAGGTGTATTATCACCAAAAGTGGTTGATAAATCACCAGGTTAATGCAACACCTGAAGCGGACAAGATAAAATAATGGTGTATGTTTCTTACTATAAATCAGTTAAGATATGTTTTGCTTATGGATTGTTACTGTTAATCATTATTCAAGAGATGTGTGCATTTAAATATCATGCATTTAAATATTATCATTTATTGTCGGCGTGTATGCCAGCCTTGACTTGTGTTTGTTGCTATTATTTATTTTGTACCAAAGAGCCCACGGTGGGAGTTAAAACTCAGCCTCTAGTGCTCTAGGTCTCTGATGGAGAGATTAACGGAGAGAGCTATGAAGTAAAGAGCGTTAATTAAAAGCAGAGAGTGGGGTGTGGGAAAATTGGGTAAGAGATACCATAAGAGCTGGAGAATGTTTTTTTTTCCCCTGCTGACACACACACACACATACACACTTAAAAAGCCATTTTAACCTAAGAAGATAGTGGTTGAGGTATAAAATGAGCAAGTTAGTGATGTGGAAAGTACAAGAAAGGTGCTTTGCTGAGTAGGTGGCAGTGGGAATGAGGGATTAATTGAATCAGATTTTAATCCTGCTGTTTGTGTTTTATCCATTTTTTTAAAAAGGGCCAAAGTGTGTTTTCTAATTCTTGTACCAGGAGGTCAAATAAGACAAGCAAAAGGTTTGAGAAAATGAATGTCATCAGGGCTTTGATGATAAATTAGAACCTGGAGGGGAAGCATCTGCTTTGCTTCCTGAGTTAAAGTATAGGGCAGAGTAAGTGGAAGGAGATGCATTTCAGCCAGGAATCCAAAATTATTACAGTTATTTGGCGTAACATAATAAAAGAGGGAAATAATGTTAATCTGGGAATTATGGAGGAAAGGAAGCGAGGTGAGAAAATGGAAAGAAAAACACTGCAGACAGAATCTCAGCTCAGGAAAAACTGTTTTAAACTTTAAAAAGTTTCCCATTATGAAAGGATGTGAGGCTGAAAAAAGTTATGGAGGAGGAAAGGGCAGTAAGAAGGGAAGCACAAAAGACAGAAGGCTTCGAACCGAGGGGATTAATTGATACTGATTTTAATCCAGCGAGTGATATTAGGCTGAGTCATATCCGAGGGGCGCCAGGGGGCGGGAACTTGGAATAAAAGGGGAGATGGGGTGGGGGGCCAGAGTTGGGTGGGGCAGATTGCATTCGTAAATCATTTTGATGATGCCTCCCCCTGCATTAGGAGACAGCCAGAAGGCCAAACAAACAGGGTGTAATTAGAGCAGGGGAATGGGAAATAGCGACGGCGTGAGAGTTGGAGCATAGGAAGTCATTTGGTAAAGTAAGGGATTGGAACAGGAGACCTTTGAACAATAATGGTTATGGGTCTCATTATATGGTGCCACTGTTAAGAAATGAGACCTGACAAGGTCCATGAAACGGTGGAAGATGGAAGCTACATGCGGCCATGGTGGTGACATCGACCGGGGTTGAGAAGATGATTATGGTTAGGGTGATATTCTAAGTTACCACCCTTGTGGGCGGATGATGATGATGATGATGGTGATGAAGAAACAGGTGTCATGGTGATTATGATTATGATGGTTGGAATTATGATCATGTTAATGGACATGATGATGAATTGGATGATGGTGTCATAGCTTCTAGGGCTGTCCGTTTCTCTAATTATCTATCCATCCAATTTCTATACCCGCTTATCCTGTGCAGGGTCACAGAGGGGCTGGAGCCAGTCCCAGCATGCATTAGATGGGAAATTAGAGGCACATACGGTAGTCATACAGTCATATTAGCTCATTTAGTTACTGGTGCACATGAACTGCGGTAGTTGTATGTGGTTGCAGCGTCCATACTGATCACTTTGCTAATTATTCAGATGCATTTAAAACATGTTTTGAAGTTTATAATTATAATATTGATAATAATGTGCCAAAGAGGCCAGTGAGTGAGATCTGCAGCCGTAAAAAGCAGCAAATGACAATTGTTCCACATTGATAAAACAGAGGTAATGAAAGAAAACGATTAGTCTGATACTGTTATTGTCCAAATAAAATTAGATCATTTTTCTCCAGACAGTGTGTCATTATTTTCCATCTATTCAAATTTGAATAACATTAACAATTTTTTTTATTTTAATTTTATTTTTTTATAATAGTTTAATTCCATTTTCAACCATCCCAGAAAGAGCTGAAAAGGATTTAGGCTTTTTAAAATTGTGGATGCAATGCAAATTGGACCCAAGGGAGTCCAATATCGCAACCAAATTGTTACATAAGATGCCCTGTAAGAACATGATAGCCCCATTTTCAGCAAAATATAGGCATTTTTGTCACTGAACAAAGTAGTCCGAAACCAAACTTTGCAGGGGCTGAGATCAAAACGGAAGATTAAAAAAAGCTGCCTAACACGGTGCATGGACTAACCTGACAGACACACCAGGTGGTGTGTTACATAGAACCATACTGGAAGACCTCTGAGGAAATCGTGTGGAAAGCTCTTTCAAAAAGTACTTAGGAGATGATTGGATGAAGCATCTGTCTGTCCCCAACTATCACAGGTAAATTTCCCTGAGTGAAATTAAAGAAGTGCAACAAACAGATGTGGTTTGAGCGGAGCCTGGTGTGAAGGATGCTTTAGTACATGATCTCATGAATCTGGCCAGAATCTTGCTGACTTGCAAGGTGAAAACTGAAACTAAGCAAAAATACTGGTATCCCATTTGCCTGGAACAAGGATATTCAAGATACAATTTCCTATAATGCATTCCAGTATGATAACGAGGGCTATGCTGAAAATACTGGTTAATGAGGAAGGTCTGTTTGCTTGTTCCTAGGCCATTTAGATTATACCTGTCGATGGTTTGCAGGTACATAAAATGATAATGTATCATTATGGCGTTTTGTTTGCTTTGAATTTAGCACAATTTGACTTTTGCTCAAAAGTATGTGTTGTTAAATATATATATATGACTGAAATAAATCTAACAGCACATTTTAAGCTCTAAGATTATCTTCTTAAAATGACTCCTGCACAAAATTTTATGGTTGGATGAAACTATTGCTTCTCTGCATGCTGAGTCTCTGTGAATCCATTACAAACTTGATTACAGTGTAGGAGAAGGTAGTCACAGTTCACCATCCTATTTCTTTGCTAAAATGGATGCAGAATGTCAGATAAATCTAACAAGTCTTTTCCAGTCTGAGTTGGACAGATAAAGTAATTAATTAAGTTGCCTTTTTTTTTTAAAACCCATAAAAAACTTGCTCTCTGTGTTTCCCTCAACAGTTTGTTCCTCTTGGGGCTGCAGTGCAGAGATTGCAGCACAAAAAGACCATTTGGACTTATTTCACATCATTATTAGAAAGCTGACATTGAAGAGAAATGAAAGGAGAAGAAACGGACCAAAATCTCCTCGTCTGGATTTATATCAGGGATGTTAAACGACATGGTCAACGCTTTAAAGCCGTAAGCCCTCAGGGTGCCCCAGAGAGAATTTTACATAAGAGGACTGGATATTTGGAAGAAGTTAATCTGTTTCACTTAAACATTTGAGGAGTAATGGTAAATACTATTTTACTTGTATAGTGCCTTTTTACACATTAGTGCTCTCAAAGAACTTTAACACTATTCACTCATTCACACATGCACTCACACAAACACACACATTCACACACCGGTGACGCATCACTGGTTGCAACTGGGAGTTCGGTGTCTTGCTCAAGAACACTTTGACATGTGGTCAGAGCTGGGACTTTAACCACTAACATGCTGATTAGGAAATGACCCGCTCTACTATGTGCGCCACAGCTGCCCACCAAACCACCTCCAGCCGACTAATGGGTTTTTTATTCATTCATTCATTTTCTTTACCACTTAAAGCAATTTAGAGTCGCAGGAGGACTGGAGCCAGAAATTAGCAAGCAAGACACATAAAATGCAGCAGAAAAATGGCATGACCCTTCCCACCCCCTTCCTCTCCTCCATTAGAATCCCTATTATCTGAGCTTAAAAGTTTAATTCTAAGACTTAGAAACTTATAAATGTGTTCTTTTACAAAAACACCATGATGAGAGTGGGTGTGTTCCACCATCCGATTAATCTTGGATTAATGCATTAATTACTGTATACGGTACGGATAAAAACATTCCCATGATGCAATAATTACTGTAATGGTGAAATAACAGTGTTTTGTTATGTTTAACGGTAAGAAACCAGTGAAGTTCTGCATAGTTACAGCAACAATAAGTTGGAATTGCAATTGTGGGCACTCATGTTGACACCACTGATGCAATTAATTTAATCTGTATGTAATTTTATTTTATACAGGTCACAGGTTAGTCCTCATATGTTGTTAGTGCTGTGTAACTAACAGTAATTATGAGTATGGATGCTTACATTTACTGTCGTCAATAATCTTACAAGATCCAGGGGATTGACCTTTGCGGTCCCTGCCTGACCTCCTCCCTCCACAACAATCCATAATTCATGTGGTGTGTAATGGCTGCTGGATAGTGATACTGAGTTGCAATCTGCCGTACGTGTATGACTGTTTGTTTTGTTGGAAAGCTGCATGTAAATGAATATGGGAAGGAATAAAAGCCATATAGGCTTATCTAAGGTGCAATGAATAGTGTCTCTGCAGCGAACGAGGGGAAAGATGAACAGAGGGATGAGAAGGAGCCAGGTGGACAAGTGCACTCAGTTGATTCATAGGTGAATGTGCTCTGTATGAGAGTGCGTGATTGCAGATGTGTTTAACGGAGTGGAGAAGACCTTATGGATTGTATAAACCAGAAAATGGATGAGGAAAAAGGGAACTGATTAGGACTGGTTTGTTCGAGTGTGTCTTTGTCACATAACTGAGTGCATGTTTGTGTGTGATTACTCTCTGACCTGTCGCCTCAGGCTCTGTGTCTACATAGACCTTCTTATTTGCAACACACACACAGACACATAGACTGATAGTCCTCTAAATCCAGTGCATAAATCCAGCCAAAGGCCACAGGGTGAGGAGGAAAACCCCTTAGAGACAGAATCTCTTCCACTTTTCACTCTCTGATCTTTCCCTCCCTCAACACCACCCCCCACCCCCCTCATCCTTCCTTTCCTTCCACTTGCTTTCCTAAATCCTCATCTCCATATTCATAGACAGAGGGGGTCTTTAAGAGGACTGCTATCTGAAATAGGCTGGCAGCACCTCTTGTTTGTGGCTCTCCAAATGGAGAAAAGCCATTTCCTTTTCCTGTCGGGCATGGTGGTACAGCGTGTTGTGTTTGTGCATGCACAAATGTAGTGTGTGTCTCTGAAGAGTTGGATGGAGAGTTCTACTGAGTTTCATAGTCTTAGGAGTTGAGAGCAGACCAACTGTTGGAAGCTCAGCTCTGCCTACACTTTCACAATCACACTTCTTTTTAAAACCCATAAATTGCAGGAATCTTAGAAGAATTGGGAAAAGGCAGAAATGCAGCATTAAAAGTAGACAAAAAGAGAGGAATCACAAAGTAGGAGAGGAGTTTTCAAAAGACTGCATTAATAATGGCCACATTAACATTAAACTGTCAGCTGTAAATCTTTAAAATATGAAAGTTTAAAGCTCTGTACCTGAAACACCTCTGCAAAGCATGATTGATGGACTCCTGTCCAGTTATGGATAATTAATATGGACTGACAAAGATGTAACCAGAGGCTTTTCTTTGCAGCGTTAATGAATAGAAGTGAATTAAATTATATTAAAGATGTGAAAGGAAACCAATGTGTGTTGCTTTCGAGCCGCAGCATCTCATTCCCAAACAAATGAAACCCTAACTGCAATTGATCTTGAAGCCCCTCGTGGAGCTCATGTGTCCTATTTTGGAAAGGATAATAATTGGTTGGGGCTTTATCATTCTTTGTGGGAGGGATCATAGAATGTGGTTAAAGGCTTCTTCCTAAAGCTGCTGATTTCACAGCTTAATGGAGGCATGTCTGCTACTGGCAGCTACAAGGCAAGAACTATCTGAAAAATAAAAGTATAATTTGGGATTTTTCTGACAAATATTATGGTTTTGTTTGTCAAATATTCTTTTGAATTCCAGCTTCTGTTCAGTGTCCATGCATAAAGGAAAATTACCACAAGCATTTCCTATTGTAGAACAAAACAACATCGGTCTTCTGCTAAAAATTTGGCAGCACAAACATATAAAAATGGTGATTTCTGCACTAATTCAATAATAATATCCAAAAAATTCAGATTCGTGTGCTCACAAGGGATTGGTTTAGGGAATTAATAGCTTTATTTATCATCTGCAAGATGCAATCAGACTGCTGAGGACTGGTAATTTAGTTACATACAGATCTATACCTAATTCTACGATATAAAAAACACCATGATGTTTTGAATCATGTACACCACTGCACATCGGTTGCAATTTCATATTAGTTTATGCACATACAGATGCGTGCACAGATGCAGGTGAGAACACGCAACCAGTAGTTACAAAATATGATGCTTTGGCAAGCTGAAAAGCAGTTTTACAAGTTTTACAACTGACTGCTGCTCATATAACACCTGGATTAGGAGCTGTGCAACATTAAATTACTCACAATGTTTTAAATTCATCCATCCATCCATTGTCTACCGTTTATTCCCTGCTGACATTGAGCAAGAGGCGGGGTACACCCTGGAAAGGTCGCCAGTCCATCACAGGGCCAACACACCTGGATAAACAACCACACACACACACACACACACACACACACACACACACACACACACACACACACACACACACACACACACACAC
>JBAMIG010000006.1:8223517-8249984 GCA_037177335.1 Kiunga ballochi
AGGTCACTGGTTGGACCTTCCCACAGAACCACAGTGCTAACCAACTGCACCACCGTGCAGCCCCCATATTTTAAATGTCTTTTTTTAAAAGTAAAGATAAGTAAATACTTCAGTCCTATATGTTACCATACGTCCGTGTTGAATATTTTAAAAGTTTGGTTAATGTGAACTGTACGGCTGACACGTCCATGTTCTAAAATGCAAATTTGACCAGAAAGGATGCTACAGCAAAGACACAAAGCACCTGAGACACACAGTGTCTTTTTCTTTTTATGGAGAATATTACTTCACTATAAATATCAACCTGGTCACAGAGAAATGCATACTATAAATACAATTTTCAAACGTGTCATGATGTGCCGGGAGGAAGCTCTGTTGTTACAAATACTGTGAAGTTGGCACAGAAAGTTATGAGTTTGTCTGCTTCTGACTAAAGCATCTGAAAGGTTTCTGCTCTTATGTCTTTCTGTCAGATCAGCCTACTTGGTTACCAGGGTGACAAACCTCACCGCAGGCAAAATTAGTAGATTTAATTATTCATCAGAGAAAGATGAACACAGAAATTGAGATCTAATATAAACTTCAGTAGTCCTGTATTTTTAGAACCTTTTCCCCTTAAACCAAACAAAAAATATCTTAAAAGTGTTGCATGAATGTTTAAACCACATTTGTTAGTCTAATATAATCAGAATGTGATTATATCTTGTTTTTAAATATATTTTTGTGAAACATTTTTAAAGAAAAATTGTGTCTTTGAAAGATAATACGGCTAGTTAAAACAAAAAAAAAACATAAAGGAGAAAAAAAGAGGAAAAATCACACTGAGAAAAGATAAACACAGTAATAAAAAGCACATAAGAGACAAAGCCAAAACGTCTCCCTGTCCTGCCATTCCAGTTACACCTTCAAACTCATCACCACCTTCCTCCATAGAAATGCAGAGGATATCCTCGGTTTTTCTGTTAAATCTTTTAAGGTTTTTTTTAAGGTCATTCAGCTTGTTTTTCAGAATAAATCAGATTGAATCTAAATAAAGAGTTTTTGTCATTTACACAAGTCTTGGTTTGAAAGAGTGTCTGCATTCTTCTGTTATCTGGTGTTGCAAGATGTGTAGTTGCTTTTTTAGGGTAACCTTTTCACAATGTGGTCTATGCTTGTGAGAATAAAATAAATAAAGAAGGAAAAACAAAGGAAAATAAATGGTGGATTTGGTTTAATAGTGGTTTTACAAAAAAGAAATTAAAATGCTTAGACAATAGCAGGATTTTTTTTCTTTGAGCGTTTTTCTTTGACTTTGTTAGAAATGACACAAAGTTAACAAAAGCTGCTAGAAAAAATTCTTATGAACAAATGATAGTAAGGGCAACTGAAGAAAAATATTTGTTGATTTCACAGATGTGACCGTAAAGCTTTTTGAGCTGGATCTCTTCTCTTTCATAGGATGCCCTAGTGTTTCTTATGTTACAAGAAAATAAATAGAAAACACTGAAGCTCCTTCCCTTAGAGTATAGAGTGTAAATAGCTTTCATCTTGACTGTTAAGGTCAGAGAATTTGTTTATACGCTATTTTTTGGCATTATTTCTAAGGTGGCAACAAGTCACAGAGCAGGTCACCACCATGCAAATCATTATGAGAGGTAGGCCTTTTCATGTAGGTACATGTTTTTATGGAAAATAGTTATTTCCTTTTTGCTTAAAATATTGTGATATTTATTTCAAAAGCATCAAAGAAAAATAGAAAATATAATTGCATCACATATTTTATTCTAACATATTAATATGTATATAATATGAATACATTTAATTACTTTGAAAAACATGATGACATCTCAATATAAAACGTGATTATCAGCATATGACTGCATTAATGGAGTAAATCCTGCAACTCTGCTATTACAACACATCTTCTCTGCTTTGGAAGGATTCTGCATTTCATTATTTATTTAAAAATAAACAAAAGAATATATATAAGTATACAATACAGTACAATGCCACAGGGATGAGTTGGAGCTAAAAAAAAAGAGATAAGGTGAGTAAAGTACAGAGCTGCAGAGGGGGGCAATAAGAAGCGATAAAGAGTCAAGAGTTTTCTTTCCCTCTTCTCACCTTCCCACGTGTGTTTTACTTTCTCATCTTTGCAGAATTCATGATGCAACTGAGTGTAATTGCTGCTAGGCTTGGAGATTCATTTACTCATCAGCAGTAAAAAAAATGAAGGGGGTGACAAAGGTTGCTTTTCTATCTCATTCGCTTTATTTTTCCCCTTCTCTTCATCACCGTGTGGACTCAGTCCACCTCTGTCGGATCAAACAAGTAACGTTGCATTAATGCTACATCACATGTGGGCTTGCATCTAGCCATCCCAGGAACACTTGTGTGTCTGGCTTAGAGTCAGGCTGCTGCCTCACAGAGTCAAATGTTCAAAGCTTTTGTCTCTAAAACCATAAATCCCTCAGAGCTTTAAGTAAAACATGGGTGGCTGTATGCTGCTGTAGAATTTGGAGGATGCATTCAAGTTCAGAGAAATACACAAATAGATTAAACAGTTGTTAGAAAATTCAAGCCTTTGTCAAAATGTATGTAGATGAACCAGCATTATCAAAAAATGGCATGCGGGCAATATGACATTTAAATAGGCTCATCTTTTATCAGCACAATTTTCGATCAGCTGTCATGTGTTTTCTTTTTCTGGCAACAAGCACAAGTATATTTTTACAACACTAGGTTAAATAAAAAGAATAATCTTTTCCTCGACTGCTGAACAGTATTAAAAACAAGTACAGTAAGCCGTACAGCAGTAATTAAGATGTCAGTGCTGTGACAGGCTTTGATCTGTGTGCTAATGAAATAATTACAATATTAGCATGCTGATGTGTAGCAGGTTGAAGTTCATGATGTTGATTTAGTATGTTTTGATTGTAATTACTACTGATAAAGTTTACCTGAGCTAATGGAGAAGTCAATTTATTTCTGCAAGTGTTTACTTTAAGTATTGGGAAAAATTTAAAGCGATTAAATGACCAACTAAGGATTTGTCAGGATTAATCATCAGGAGACTATAAATGTCAGTCCATTTAACTGTGATATTTCAGTCTGAATCATTTAAAATATTGCAAAGACATTCACTTGCTTAACCATTTCCTGTGTTTTTAAATGTAATAGGAATAAATAACGGTTTCCGCCTGGTGTCAATTCTGCATGTTTCAAACAAACTCCATATTCTAACCTTTCTCACCTCCTAAAATGTATCAGTGAATGTAATCAGTGCAACATCTGGTGAAAAAAAATGAGAGCTGCTATCTGATTGTACTTTTCAGAGGACAAAGTTGCATAATGCAATCCAGAAATAAAGAGTTACTGGGTGTTGAAAGTGTTGATGAAAGACATTTGATCCCTTTTGGGAAGATGTTTTCCCTCATCACTTTATTGATTTTAAGCGTTGGCGACTGAAATATGTGGTTATAAGCGAGAGGTTACCAAACAGGAAGCCCTCATGAAGCACGTCAGTCTGCAGGCAACTGCAACATTTCTTAGAAACATCACGGAATTGATTGTAAATTATGTTGAAAATGGATTGTAAGTGGATGATAAATGGGCATCAGCCCCGATTTGCTATTTATCTTTGCACATGTTTGCAGATCTATTACAGTGAATGCAGTTTTCCACCGTTGTTCTGTTTCTGCTAAACCAGTTCTGCCTAAAACAAAACACACGGAGGTAGATGTGTGAGAACTTGTCTTAGTGCGGGAAGTACAACAAGTGTAGCGACACAAGCATGCACGCACACGCAAACACTATTCTGTACATTTATCCTCATTTACTCCTCCTGCCTTCTTTCCCACTCCCTCTCCTCTCACTAATCCCCTTTTTCACTGATCTCTGTGGGATGATTTTCTCCCACTTCCATCTTTCTTTCGCCTTTCTCGCCGTTCTTTCCATTTTTCACTTTTCCCTTGTTTATTCCCCTGCCTGGTTGCCTTTTCTTCCTGATCCCTCCCTGCCTGCCTCCTGTCTTTTCTCCTTCCACCTGCTCTCATTTCTCTCCCTGGCTCATTTTCTCCCCTTTTCTCCCTGTCTCCTCGTGTATTGCTGCAGACTCTTGTAGTCAATTATCCCTTCTGTTAATGAGCAGATAAATCTAATTGCTCTCTCCTTCAGTGCCTGACGGCGTCTCTCTTCTGCCTTTCTAAGCTTGCAGAATGAGCATCATTCTTTTCACTCATCATTTTTCAACTGTTCCTCTATACAGTAGCTCTATTCCTCTCTTTTTCACCCTTACCCACGGCTTCTTATTCTCATTTAATGAATCTTTTGTAACATCTTTTTACTTTTATTTTCCACTTGTAACTTTTCTTCTCAGCTGACTTTTTGGCTTTGCCTGGACTCTCTATCACTTCTTGTCCTCTTAGTTTGGATTGGCCAGCAATGTTGAAGACTGTGTGGAACTGGTGGTTATTGGGATGGTAACAGAGGCCAGTGGTTTTATCTTTCTCACTCTTTGAGGCAAGCTCTCTGGCTGATAATCTTTTTACTACAAATAGATTTTTTTTTTATTCTCAGCCACCTCAGACACAAACTGAATCAGAAACTCATTTGGAAGTTTGGTTTATGTTTAGCATTGACTTAAGCATGAAAGGCAAATAAGGCATATTTTAACTACAAAGTTATAGAGGTCATTTATTGAATTTATGGTTTTGCATAATCTCCTGTTTCTTTATTACATAAACTCTTTTTATTGAAAGCCTGTTTCTCAAAGGTGTACACCTACCCAGTGTTTTATTTTTAATCTGGTTGTTTTTTGTGTGACTTTTAAATGAAAAAAACCCCCCAAAACAAAATAAAACTTGTAAATATGATGAAACCAGCAACACTGATAGATGATTCAAACGAGCTTCACTTTGTAGTTTTATTTCCTGTTTGAACAGGGTACGGTACACCTCCTGCTACAGTTACAATAGGATGAAGCGTGATGTCAACACACTATAATGTGTGCGCAAAGTTGGCAGAGACATGTCTTATTGTCATAATTGATGTTGCTGGATGACAGGGTAACGTAATAATAGACATTATATAGGTGTAGCAAACAGAACAGAAATGGCTCTGAATCAAACTGTGAGGTCATTCGAAGGTTTTCAGAAATGCTCACATGCTTTTTGTGATTGACACTTTCATCCAAACAGGTTGGGTGGGTTTGATAAACACACCACTGCAGCAGCAAAGAAAGTCAAGCCACTGTGGCTGCACAATAGACGGTTTATCATTACCTTTTCTTAAAGCATTCGTTCATCTGTTTGTTAAAAATGTAGCTCAGAGTAATAAACAGATTTGATGTACATTTTCAGGAAATCTCCTAAAAAGAGTAAGGAACTAGTGAGTAAATTTTGGGGAGATTAAGATAACCACCTAGATCCAGCTATTTCTTAAACAGTTTCTTTAGCGGCACAAGCATTCAGCGCAGGTTGGTGCTCATAACCATGACAAATGTCTTTTGGCTTTGTGATGTTCTAATGGTTTCTTATCCACAGCTCCTTCACAGTGAGACAATAGATGGACATAAGTCCTGCTAACATCACATCATTTATTTCACACCGAGGGTAACGGTTTATATGTACTACATTATGGACCATTTTTCTGTCAAAAACTGGTGGAATAAATATAAAAGTGTGAGAACAAGTTGCACACTTCAACAATGATGCTGTGATGATGCAGGATTGCTTTTCATTTGCAAACTGTTCAAGGTCACATAGCCACCAGGTTGTGAAAGAGTGGTACCTTCACATGGGCATGTAAGTATAACTCTGTTTTGGGAGTAACCACGAGACAAATCCCAAATCTTGGTGAAAAAGAAAATATCTATAGATGCCAAACCAAATAAAAAGAGCATTCTAAATATCTAACTGAGATAATTGCCCCATAATTGTAACAGAATAATTAATAGTGTTTTTAATATAAATTAACTTCAAAGTTCATAACCATGCTATTAACAAAATATGTTTCATTTAATTTTTTTTTTTGTGCATTACAATAATGGTGACATGGCACAAACACATTCTTTGCTGGAAGGAGTCTCCAGTTGCAGGTAAATGTTTCAACCCCACTTCAAATTGTGGCATTATCTGTTGTATTCAAAGAAATTATTAGTTTATTGTTATATTGAGCTATTAAAATAGTTCTTGTTTGATTTGTTTACTGCAAATGGCTGCTAGTTTGTACATATTGCCAACAAACCTAATTTACACTGATTCATGCTCAACCCTTTTAAAGCAATGCTACAACTTGTAGACGAGATATCGGCAAAATGGCTCTTTTGAATGTGCACTGCAGCAGATTCAGCGCAAAACCCCAATAGAACACTATTGTTACACCTGCACCAGCCTCTGCCACGGACACACCCACTTCTACCAGACTTCAGCGGAGTCACTCCCCGGATCACTAATTCTCACTCCTGGCTATATATACTAGGACTTCATTTGCACAAACTGTTGGACCTTGTTACAGTATTGGTAATCAATCTCTTCATTTCCCCTGACCGGTTCTGACTCACCTTCCTTTTTATTGGATCAATGCCTGCTCGGTTTGAACCTCGTTTTGGACTTTGGATTATCCTTCTAACCTCTGGATTCGGACTCCTGTCTTTCTTTATTGGATTTATCAGCTTGACTCCCCTGGCTCTGATCTCTGTTTGTTCTGGACTTTCGTTGGTTTTGCCCTGTGGACTATCTGGATATTCGCGGCTTCCCTACCTGGTACCAAACTCTGCCCGCCCTATGGATCTGCCCTTTATATGCTGCCATATACGTAGGTTATTCAGTACTATACAGACTGAAAAAACTAACATCTGATACTAATTTCCTGTCTGAGGGGTCCTTCGTAACAGCTATCAGTGTAACTGAGGAGAGAATGTGACACGTCAAGAAATGTGACGAGTCAAAAGAACTCAGAGAAGAGACAGGATGCAAGACAGATGGCAAAGTAGATTTAATTAGGTGTAAAACTAAAGAGTAAATCTTCTTCAGTAGCGATGCTTTAAAACAGTAAGGCAGGTATTTTAAAAACAGCAACACGTTCCCGCACTCCTCAGTGTCTTACTTTATTGATTGTGTTGTAATTTGTTACAGCATTTGGTTCAACTTAACAACAAAAAAAATTTTAATCACAGCAATAACAATAAAAAAAATTCATATTTCCATCTGACACATTGTAGATTTGCATAGCTGTAAATCAAACTAAAAATAAACACTTTGTAGAAATGGGCAAATTGACTTAATTGCTTTCCAGCACTCTTTAATGTCCTCGCATTTGTATTAGCAAAGTCCAAAGATGCAGCTCTAAGAAACTTAAAACAACTCAAACACACTGCAAAGAACAGGACAATAAAACTTTGGTCGAAATTGTTTTTCACATCAATAACACTGCTTTTGTAAACATCAAAGCTGCCCGCTATCTGTAGCCATACACAAAGGCATAAAAATAGAAATCTAGACAGTGGGACATGGGAAGATAAAATGTCGCTAACAAACCAACATGAAACCAGAATCCCACAGAAATACAAACCTCTCATTCTTGCACACAGTGGGATGTTAAAAATTAAGAAGAAAAAAATGTTAGAACATCACACACTCAGATGCGCAAGGCCTGAGGGAATACAAACAAGAGAGCGGTGAGCCATCACATGATGTCAAGCAGTGGGATACATGTCCTGATGAAATGGCTCTCTGCATTTAATTTAAGTGTAAATGAAATGTTGTATTAAAGTGTTGCCAAGAAACATTTTTCTGTTTGTGTGTTTATGTGGCAGGTCTTGCACTGTATGTGCAAAAAAAAAAAAAAAGTGTGAGTGGTGTGTATGTGTGAAAGTGACTGTGAGGGAGGTCAGGTTTAGTTCATTTCCACCTCATCTACCTCTTGCTCATCGTCCCCCACTGAGCCAATCAGTATCCTCTGAGACAACCCAAGTCTCCAGCAGTGCCCTGAGAGCTGAGCTTAGTGACGAATGGTGGCCCGGTCTGCACAAATGCACACCTTTCAAACGCACACATGTTGAAACTTACAACTGTCATGCTTGAGTCTCGGTTCGCTGTGCTCTTTTTTTTTTTTTTATAACAATGTAGAACTCTGTGGGAAGTGAGGTGAGTGGGACAAGGATGATTGGGTAATGATAAAAGAGGTAGTTCAGACATCATTTGGAGCTGCGCCCATTTAGCAGACCCGCTCTTATCAAACAAAGCTCCCATCATGAGTTAGTCAATCTTGGCCAATCGACACACAAAGCAGGTCAATAGCAATCCCTTTGGCAGAGTACATCAAGGATCACCATGCTTTCAAAGTGGGTGGTCATGCTGGTGGAGCAGACATCCTGAGCTTTGAGACTCATTTGCCACCAGCTGGCAGATTAAATGCCAAATTACAAAGCCTGTTGTTCCATCAGAAACTCACAAGTGTGGAATTTTCTTGGTTAGGAAGGAAACTCGTGCCTGATTACATTCTGCAATCAGAAGCCTTAGGTGTTCTTTTTCAGGGCACAAGTAAAGTATTACAATCTTAAGTTATTAATTTTTTTTTGCACAAAAAAACATAGGAAAATAGATTTTGACCTGAGGGGAAAATTAGATGAAAATGCATCCCATAGTTTGGTTTGAAATTAAGTTCTCTGAATATAAAATTGCAATTTTATCTCTGAAAAAGGCAAAACCCAGTCGATATCAGCATAAAGGGATTTTAAGAAAAGAACATCATTGTCTGTGCTGCTTATTACAAGTGAGGGTTGCAGGAAAGCTGAAGCCTATCCTGGCAATCAGCAGGTGAGAGCCTGGACAGGTTCCCGGTCCATAAAGTCCAAAGAGACGAACAACTACCCAAGGTCACACACTTAATTACCCTAACATACTGTTATGACCCTGTTTGGCAGAAGGGGTTTCTGTCGTAACTACATAAGATTTGCATGGTTGTAAAAATGAATTTATTGTTTTCCAAGAGGGTATCTGTACAAATACGTGGTTCGAGACCACCAGAGTTGTGGTTCACAAAGCTGCTCAAATTAACAAAGGAATATAACAAAATCCTAACAAACATAAACTGGGATGGCCAAATCCCCAAGATATGTAAAATACAATAACAAACTAAAACAAAACAGGTCGCCTAAATTTTTAACAAAAAAGGAGAGCATCTCCAATAAACTAAGGTTAACAAATGAACTATATCTAATACAAATAACAAAATACTCAAATCTTTTGTATATGTACACAAAATATATATTGAATACAATTTACAAATACAATTTACAAAACTACAAGTTATGGCTAAGTACAAATACAAACAAACAAAACCTTAGCTAGCCCAACTCAAACTACACATTATCTAATATTAAATAAAAAGAAAATAAAGTAGTTTTAACACTACTGGAACACACTAAGTACACATACCAAACCCAAGAATCCTAAATACTAAACTAAGTGAAAATACCAAACCCAAATCTAAGCTAACTAAACACCACAAAATGAGCTAATCTACAAAAGTGCACCACAAATACCAAAGCTGAAGTCACAAAGTTCAAAAGTCTGAAGATCCACAAGCCAAAGAGAAAGACTGTTTCCAAACAATTTCTCAGTGAGTGAATGATGATGTGGCCTTTTATTTCCTGTTAGGCTGTGTGTTGGATGGTGATTGGCTGAGGGGTTTGATGAATCCAGAGGGAACAGGAGAAGGTGTGGCTGATCCAGGCCTCTCCAGGTGAGCGGTGCAGGCAGGGTTACAGGAGGGAAAATGAAATGATTACTGATATGGTAGGGGTCTGTAACACATACATATCTTTGGATTGTGGAAGGAAGTTGATGTATCCGGACAGAACCAACCCACATAAAAAGAGAACATACAAACTCCATGCAGAAAAGCCACTTTTTGAACCCCTTCCCAAGAGGAAAAGCGGTGACCTTCCTGCTATGAAGCCACATTGCTCACCACCACACCACCAAGCAGTCTGGTGTTTAATGTGTACCATTTATCTGGTATATATTGGCAAAAAGAGGTGACCTGAATATCAACTGGCACAGTCATGGTGACCACTGTGATTCTCACTACTTCCTCACAGAGGGGACAGACACATTTCATTTCTGCCTTTATATTGGCAAGCTGTCAGATGTGATTGATTCCATTGGAAGATACACCTTGATAATATTGATCACCTACCCTGCCTTGGGCAATGTTCCCTCCACTAACGGGGAGATGAAATCTGCCCCAAACGGCTCAAAGCCAATTTATCCAAGCCAAGTCCTGTTTGTCTTGTGACGAACAAGGAGCAGCTGATTTGACAAGAGCAGAACTACCCAGATTCTCAGAGCAGATGTGGCATTATAGATTTCTAGATTTTTTTAATATTGATATGTAAGTGAAGAAAACCTTTAGTAAAAGTGAATATCCGGTGCTTTGGTAGATTAAAGATGGGACTCATTTCTTAGTATAACTTAAGCTGTCTTCACACTTTAGATTGCCTGTGGAGGGTCTCTTTCTTCTGCAGGATAGCTGCTATTAAAGGTGATAATATGGTAGCTTATTCGTCATGCATAGATTGAAACTACTACTGGACACTCATGCAAATGTGATATAAATAGCAACCACTGGGAAAAAAGATGGGTTCAAACCTGGCAATTTCAGCTAAATAGCTTTGATTGCCCACTGCTTACATCCATATTCTGAGGGATGAACTTTTCTCGTTTTACAGCTGATCTGATGTGGCAGCAGAAGGAAAACAATTCATTACATGTTTGATTATTTATATTTTTTCTTATTTTTTTTTTAGATATGATAAAATATAGCAGGCTAAGAAAGATCTCTTCTCTGGCTTGTGAGAACTGAACACCACAGAATGAAGCTTGTGAAATGAGGCACTCGAGGATCGGAGAAGAGCTGATTAATGGGAGAGAACAAGCGTGATTTATTATAAAGTTAATCTTTCATGCCCATCTATCTCTCAAACACCCCCTCCCTCCACTGACCTAAACACCTCTACCAGTATATCCAGTTTTTCCCACAAAAGACATGTAACTATGTGTACACTCGGATCAAGTCATCAAATGAAGCCGACAAATTATAAAAAAAAGATTAAAAACAAAAAACTAAAAAGCTCAGACATGGAGGAAGAGGGTTCTAAAACAGCAAATATTACACTAACACAAAAAGTAAACAAGACATTTGTATTGCGCATACAAACCCCTGCAGAAAGGCATTTTGATGTTATCTTCCCACCTTTAAAATTACAGCACAACCCCAGAAGGTAAAACAGAGAGAGGATACAAGCAGAAGATGTTTGATATTTATTAATATTAGCATTTTTATTTTGCTTGATAGCATCTGTTAGAGGTTAAATTTGCATCTTTAGAGATCGGGGCAAACAAATATGGAATGTGAGATAAGTATTTATGCTGATAATGTGTTACTTTACCTACTGAGCTCACAAACCTCTCTATCACTGACCAACACAAAATGAATTCTTGCTAATCTCAGATTATTTTATCAGTTGCTACACGGTACTGCCTAATAACTACAATTCCCAAAATATATACACTGCCACATTATTGGTGGCAAAGATTATCTCATACACTGGAAATTCCTCATTACTTATTGAGAAATTTGCCACTAATAAGATATTTGGTTTTAACCAAATATATAAAAAAATATTATCCAAGATATTTACCAAACCATCCCTTGTCATGGGTTTTCAAATCCAATCATCAAGGGTCACTGTCTTACTGGTATTGAAACGTTTTCCACTAAAGCACACCTGATTCAAATTAAAGTGATCTCCACAGCTTATTGTCAAGTTCTGCACAAGTCTGTTAATGAGACTCATTTGAATCAGGTGTGTAGCTGCAGAGAAGCATACCTGCAGTATACCAACCCTTGAGAACCGCATTTGGAGATCCCTTCCCAATGTGGCTCAAGTTACTGGACTGTTATATGTCAAAATTTCTATTGAGAAACAAAACCACTGTTAATTTATTTTCTATTCATCTTCATCCTATTCAGGGCCAATGAAAACTAGAGCCAATCCCAGCAATTAGCAGGTAAGAGGCAAAGTGCACCCTGCAAAGGTTGCCAATCCATCATCACCTATTACCTTAAAACTCTAGAGAACACTAGAAATACCAGATCTATTCAACTTTCATTACTATTTCTTCATTATTATGTTACATTTAGTAAGTGGGCGTGCTAATCAGCAAACGGCTCTAACTTTCCCAAGACAGTTCTTTTTATTAATTCAATACAAAAAAGAGATTTATCATTAAATTAAAGTATAATTTAGTCCATTTTTATGTATCTTTTTAACATTTTTAGAAGTGTTTGAGGGGATTTAGCTTTTTCTTTATTAGAAGATTATGAATAAATTTGACGTCTATAACCAAATAGATGTGATTTTCTATTAGGGTGGCAGATGTTTGTTAGTTCCCACACTCTAAAATTCAGATTATTGTCCAAAGTAGATAGGACGATCTCTTTTCCAACTTCAGAATGGTATTTGACATATTACAGTGTTATCCAAGGTCATGCTTCTTATGAAATAGTTCAAAGTTCAGGCCATTACAGTTGCTTTAAGTTAGAAGTGAGAATACAGGAAACTACAGTTTAACTACCCAGTTAACCTGTTGCTGTGAAGTCAATACACCTGAAAGCTACAGGCAGTGGGCCCATGCGATTAGCTTCATCACTTAGTGCTGGTAGTTGCTCCTATGGTGACACCAGACAGTCCTTACCTGTAAAAATATATTTCCCTTTTCAGATCTGCACTGAAAACATTCCCATTTGTTAATAGAAAAATGTTGCTGTGATCAGCTCTAATATCGGCATACATTGTGTTAATGTTCATTACAGGAGGAAATGAAAACATTTTAAACTTCCAGCACTAATTTCTAGATGGAGTCGTGTATCTTTATGCTTTTGATCCTCTTTCAAACACATGAAACCAACTTGAGTTCTAATATGACTCTATTTGTGATGATTGCCTTGAAACCTCCAACCAGAAACTGTACATCACATTGGTTTGTGAACATATGGGACAAACCGCTGCATATATGGTTAATAGAAACAGTTTGTCAGATTGAGTGATGTTATGTTGATCTACTAGCACACGTATTTGTCCATGCGGAGGCTGTCAACCCAAAGATTCTTCAGTGTTCACAGCTCAGACTGCAGACAGAGCTTCATTTGACATGACAGTCTTGACAGTATTATGTGGGCATACCAGTTATACCCTGCACATCTTACCAAACTTTGATTGATCATCATGACATGTCACCTCCTGCAAATCTCCACTGTGTGCTTACATTGTGCCTTATGGCAGTGGCAGTCAGTCACAGGATGTGAGCTTGCAACACGGAAAGACACTTTTTGGCTTATAAAGCCCACTATTCCAAGAAAGTTTTCAGCAAAGTATGATTTATTTCAGCAAATAAAAATGACTAAATACAGGGTAAAAACTGACAAAAAGACTGTGAAGGTAGCATTATGAGAGAAAAAAATAATAAAAGTTAATAGGCTTATAAAAACAGCACACTTATAAAGTAATGGGCCAAAAATGTCAACTGACAAAAAGCCTTACTGAAATGGGTCAAATAGAATAAATAAGAAGAAACTCCAATAGAAAGGAAAAACCACTGTGATCAGTTGCATTTTTCTTGGAAAGAAAAAATGAGGGAAATGCCTTTTGCTTGGCTCAGTGTCTGTGGAAAGAATAGTATTTTCATTTTTTATACATTACTCATGAATGATTTATCTTTGCAAGAAAGAAATTCATCAGTAATACAGATGACAGTTTTACACTATAGATGCTAAAGGGACTAAAACACTGGATGCAGTATAACATTCTCCCTTATTGCTAATATGTTTGCACAAACATAGGTTTACATGTTTGCCTTTATATTTTGTATAAAGAATATGAAATGTATATGAATTACAAGTCGGAGTAGCCGCACGTCTATTTAAAAAATTTCTTTGTGCACGCAGTGTCAAATAAAACTAATCTGGAAACTCACCAGCACTTTTCAGTCTTTGTCTGAAAAACAACTGAAAAGGGAAGATTTTCCTATGAATGAACAGACTGAATTTACATTGATGGATTGGCTGCTTCACACTGACAAGATTGTCTGTCAGCAGGATATTTGATGGGAGTTCCAAATTCATTGTTTTTCCCTGGAGACCTTGAATCAAACACATAGTTATGTAGAAAGAAGAAAAAAAAAACTCAGCTGGAAAAAGAAGCATCACTCTGACTGGAAGAGAAGGCTGGTTAAATGCAGTGAGAATAGTAGAGTTAACAGGGAAAAAAAACAGTTCAATGACCTTTTTTTTCCCCTTAGGTTGATTTTTTTTCTTCTACATGCACTTCCTTTGAAGTTAAACTTCTTTATGATTCCAGAGTTTTCTTTGGGCATTTAAAGCTGCACAAGAGAACAACACAGTCTGACTACTGGGATCCTTTGCAGAACAGAATTACAGAGGCTGTTAAGACTGTTAGCCCGCCGTTTCAAGTCGGCAATAGATGCTCTTATAAGCAAAGCCGGTTTATGACAGGTAATCACTATTATGCCTGCATTTCCATTTGGGTTACTGATCACAGCAAAAAAGCCCATAGCTCTGATTTGTGTGTGCTATAAAGGCCATGGAGTAAAACGAGAGGAAAAAAAGTGAAGTGGAATGTGGGAATGGAGTTGAGAAGGGTGGAAAAATGGAGATATATACATGTTAAAGGAGGTGTGATAATGAAAGAATGGAAGCAGGGGTATATGATGGTGTAAGGAAGGTGTATGTGGAAACTATTCTCAAATGGAGATGTGGAGATTGGACAGGAGGGTAGGAGACAGGAAGAATGACAAGTGTGTGGGCCAATCAATAAGATCCTGTCAAGCAGATGGCAAATTGGAAAGTGGCGTGACACTGAGACAAATTGACACAATCAGATCTACAAAGATGAAGAGTCATTGGAGAGTGTGTGTGTGTGTGTCCATGTGTAGGAGTGTTTGTGTGAGACATACAGAAAACTAATAGCCAAATCACTACATACTTGCACAGAGGAATAGAGAAGTCAGGAGGGAATGTGAGAAATGGGAATAGAAAAGGAGAAAAACAGTCAAACATGAAAGAGGAAATAAGAGAAAACATGTAGGAGAACTATAAGGTGTGCGGTTGAGAGCACACACAACCTTAGCCTTAAATCCTGTCTGCATTGGGGCCAATATTCCCTGCCTACGTCCTTGTGTCACTCATACATTCCCTCTCCATCTTAGTCTTGCTCGCATCCCTCTTTGCAATTGCGCATTAATTTTTCAGTGTCAATCTGGCTTGTGCCCTTAGCCCTACTATCTCCTTCACACTCTCATTTCTTCAGCACTTTTACCCACTTCCCATATTTCTCGCTCTCCATTTGTTCCTTTCCTTGAACTTGTTTCTTCTCGTTGCCGAATGCCTTCGGTCAAAGTGTGTTAACAGTTTTGTGCCTGAGTACTTTGGTACCTATTCAGCTTTAGTTTATTCAGTCAGCACCATTTGTCTCTTTTGTTTGTTTGTGAGCAAGAGATAGATAAAAATAATTAGACAAATGAAATGTCGCCTTCCCTGTTTTTATCTCTTTGCTCTCCCTTTGTTGGACATCATCCATCTCTAGGTCCTTCCCATCCATTGCCCCCTTTACCCTTCCCTGTCTTTTCCTCCTTGTTACTCCCCCCATCTTTTCTTTCCTTCCTCCGTCTCTTGCCCTGATGTATTTTCATTTGGGTTGTGAAAGTTGCTGTTTGAATAGGCATATTTGTCCTGCTTAATAGCATACCACCTCGCTTACTATGTGATTTAGCTCCTTGGCCTTATCTTGTGCAAACACAACCACTTCTCTCTATATCTGGAGGCTTCTCACACTCTCCATTTTCTCTTTTTTTCACCTCGGCATGGTTTCCTCTTTCCTCCTGCACCTCTGGTCACTGCAACACCCCATGGCTTTATCAAAATAACTTTAAAAGGTGACAAACATGCGTTTTTGTATAACAAGATGATAAATGTAGGATTTTGTCATTACACCAGTGTGGGCTGCTGTTAACCCTTTTCTAATGAGCAAGAGAGAACTGGATTCATGGAGTTTCTTGTAGCAGCTTCAGTGTTTCCATTTGAATGTATGCAAAGTTCTTCTCTGAACACTTAAGTCAATAAAAAAAAGAATGCAGCTTCAGCAGGATAGACCAAGAAATTGTTAAAGATTCAAAATGTCACCCAAATGTGGGACTCAGTCCTCAGGTCATCCTGCCCTGCATGTCTTAGGCATGTTTCTATTCAGCACACCTGACTTAAATTCATAAACCTGCCCATGAGCTTATTTGCAGCTTGTTAATGATCCATGCATTGAAGTTAGGTGTGTTCAAGAAGGGTTTCATCTAAAACATTGAGAGGCTGTGGACAGGAATTGAGAAACACTCACATACACATCCATATTTTAAAGATGGCTCAGACAATGGAAGCTAGATTTCAGTTAAAGTATCTTAAAATCTAATAGGTCCAATTCTGACCTTTTAAGACCTCAGATGAAAAACAAGTAAAATTATGTTCTGAAAATCCTTAGCCAAGCTACAAGCCAAGCCAAGCTCCCTCATCTGCTCCAAAGGAGATGCTTGGTGTTGAGTACCAGAGTATTTGTACGGGGTATTTCCCTGAAGAACCTGAATGCAACTGAATAAATATAAAAGAGAATCTCACAGACAAAGTTGGGACGTTGCTCTGTGGTGGTTAACTGACACCAGGCTCTTGTGTATCTATTACAAGCCCACAGTTGCCAGTTTTTCTTTCTAGTCTGACTCAGAATTATACTACTGAAGTTTCTTGATCGGCTGGCTACTTATATGGGATGCCACAGATTTTTCATAGCAAACATATGGGCTGTATTCAGAGAGTCTACTCAGTTACACACTAGGTGTTTACAACAAATATTACTCCCTGTAGGGCAAACACATCATGCATATCAGACACAGAAGCAGTGTTTCATAAATAAATACCAGATATTCAGTTACATATAACTTGGAAATTGTACAGATGTCAAATTTGATGTAATGGACAGGACAAGTTTGCCATATTTGGCAATCAAATCAAATCCTCTTTTCCGTCTGGTATAACTTTTTTAAAACCTGGATTTTTTTTTATCTATCAACTCTCTCAGTGTTACACAAAAACATTGACTTGAGCTGACCTCATGAAAATATTCATACATTAATAATCAGATTTGCCCGTGAATATCAGGCAAATATGTGAAATGAGACAATTAATGGAACTGTTTTTAAGAGCCAGCATAACTTCACTTTTGTAACGTGCACATATTTTTAAAAGACTTCTATGCATAATTTATTAATAATATACAGTGCTAGAAAACCTTCTAAATTGCACATGGGAGATCTCTTAGGAGCATTATTTGCTCATCCATCGAATAAAGCGTGATAAACAAACAAATAATACAAATACAACAGCAGTCTGCAACTAACAGTTGTTCTTTGTTAGATTTATGATAATGTCTCTCAAATTTTTGAATTTTTCATGAAAGGATTATTCCGTAGAAATATAGAAACACAATCCTCTGAAAGAAGGAGAACAAAAACTCGAAAATGGAAATAAATGAGTTAATGATTAAAGCCTCAGGGTTACTTGTGTACATCTTAAGTATCCTACACTGAAGCTTTTCAGTGGAATTGATTGTCCACAATCTGAGGACTGTGGCTTTTTTTATATTAAGTTTTTCATAAGTTGGTACGACATTTATTTCCTCTGAACAGCTTCTCCGTAAACCCCCAGTCAGACATGCACACAACGAGGCAGAATAAGCTGAGGTTTTAATGGTCTTCCATTGCATTAGATGAGCCTTGGGCTTATCATAGAAGACAATATAATGTATTGTCATTGGATAAAATATGATTTTATAGTTTTACTTTTATACAGATGGCATATTTCACTTCTTTTTATAGTGTAAATACAGGAACACCCACTTAAAGAAACTGATTAAAATCCATTCCTATTCTCTGAGTAACATGTTTCCCACTCATAATGTTCTAAGGAGAACACCAAAACCTCCCAGGCAGACAGTAGCGGCACAGCAATGGCATTACACGGTATCTTGCAGGCTGTGTTGGACCACTGTTTCTGATAAGCATGACTTTCTGAGATAATTAGACTAGTGATCACAAAGCAGACGTCAGTTCCACACAGTGAACAGTGAGCTTAGTTGGTTAGGTAGATGATTATTCAATTTTCATGCACCCTCCCCGTGTAATGTTGCTGTGGTCATAGAGAACTTTATACATATTAAATTCTATTCTAAATTTAATAGGGAGGCAATGTAGTTAAAAATGGAGAGATAGGATTTCCCCCACTAGTTCTCATCAGAACCCTCGCTGCAGCATTTTGGATCAGCTGGAGACTTTTTAGGACATATTTGGGACAGCCCATAAAAAAGAAATTGCAGTAATCTTATCTTGAAGTAACAAAGGCATGGACACATTGTTCTGCATCATAGCAGACAATTCAAAGTGCTTTGCATAAAAACATTAAAGCATTACAGCGGGGTGCAGAGAGCCTTATTTAACAAAATACAAGAGATTAAAATAAAGGAGAAGGAAAAATGCTTCACATAAAAATGTGAGGAATTCACAGATTTCATTAAAGGTAGAAAATAAAAAAACAACTATTTAACAATTTAAACAGCTGACAGTGTCAACAGGTCTGCAATGAGTTTGTTTCACATGCAAGGAGCATAAAAACTGAACACTGCTTCCCCATCTTTAATAGGACTGATGACCTGCAGGATCTGGTAAGTTTTTAACAAACTAAAAGATCCTGAATGTGTTTTGGTCTTAAAACATTTAGTGGTTTATGCACTAACAGCAAGATTTTAAGTCAATCTGACAGACAGGAAGCCAGTGTAAATATCTGAGATCTTTACATTTTACACACAAAACCGCTACACAGGCCTTTGACACAGGACTAAATGGGGTCAAAAGCAAAATATTTCCTTCCTATATGCAGTTTTTATTTTTTTTTTACCAATTTAAAATAAAAAATGAAGAACTTTGAACGAATTCTTCTGTAAATAAAAAAAAAGAAGCATTTCTTTCGGGGATGTTTTTATACGCTCAGTGCAGAGAGACCCCCCTCCAATGCTGGTTGTAGAAAAAGTCTGGCTCTACAAGAAGTCTTATCCTTTCCCAAATACAGATTTTACTCCATGCTTTCTTAAAGCTTTAATAACACATAACACAAAGACTTAAAATCCAAGATACAAACATGTCAGTTCCTTAATGATGAGAAATTCCTATCCTAGTTGTAATCTCCTACTAGATATCATGACCATCTGCTCATTGGCTATCAGCCACGCCATTGATTTCATGCTTCACACAATATGCAGTTTTTCTCCTTTTGTAATTTTGCACGTTTTTTTTTTTTTTTCAACAAGCAGCTCTTTCTGTGTCACAAAATCCCACAGACAAACATGGTTCCATTCCTTAGGGGAAGACTCTTTCCAAACCCAATTACATTGTCCTTTCAAGCTATCACTCAGTCATTGCATGCATCTGCAGCAACTGGGGTAACAAGCTGGAGTGTTGTTCTGCAGACTGAAAGAACAAGCCACATTTTTTCCCTATGTCTTTCTCTATCGCTGGGGTTTCAAGGACGAGAATGAGTGGAATTTCATTTGGGACTTCTTTTGTTGTTTGCGGCTCAACCTTTTACGAACATGCCTGAGTGACCACCTTCCAGTTTGAGCACCTCAGTTGTGCCGTCATATATATATATATATATACAGTGTATATTTTTGTATCAACATTTGAGATATTGCATTACATTTTATGAGCGGGTATCTACAGATTTAACAAACGGATATGTTTGGGAGTTACAACATATTGCAAAGAAAAAAAATACTGTCAAAAACAAATATTGATGCACAGAGACAGACGTGACATTCACAGTTTGAAGTGGCACATAAACACTTAACCATGTAGGACTCTTATGTAAGGAGATTTATGCAATCAGTTTGTCAGGCTGTGTTGTACTGTCTTTGTCTTGGGTGGAGAATTCAGCAAAGTGTTGCAGCCTTTTAGCACAGATAACGACAACTTTACCCTTTTAGACTAATCAAGCTGATTTTTGTTTTGTGCATGCACCTGTTCATCAGGGGTTATAATGACAATGTTGTTTTTTCTTTTGTGAAATGTTCAAAAGGAGTCCTGAGTTTTTTTTTTCCACTTTTTTAATGGCAGAACATGCAAGTTCTATTCATGTCATATCAGATGTGTATGTCACGTCTTATTTATTATATTATTTGTAAAATAAAGAGCACTGAGTATACAAATGAAGCTATACAATAAACGTTTAATTTTTAGTGATTTAATTAGTGTCCATTCCTTTTTTTTTTTAGCTATCCATCTTCTATGCCTTCATATAGTTTTGGTCATACAGGCAGCAGCTTTTGCAGGGAAGCTCAGACTTTCTTCCTCCTGGCCACTTATTCCCAAGATAATTGAAGGCCAGCCAAGAGACATCCCTTCACCATGTTCTGGGTCTTCCCTGTAGCCTCCTTCTAGCTAAATATACCTAGATCACCTCACCAGGAAGGCATCCTAACCAAATCCCCAAGCCATCTCATCTGAAGCAGCAGATTTGTTCTCAACCCCTGCCGATGAGCATTTCACTCCATCTGTGAGGGAGAAATAAGGCACCCCATTGATTATTGCTTCAATAAATTATGCTGCTAACATTATATGTTTCTTATTTAAGTTGGAAGCGAACCAAAAAAAAAAAAGACATCAGCAGGATAAAAAGAACAAATACTTAGTATCCCAGCTGATAAACCACATTGCTTATCTCCCCAAGGACTTAGCAGACATCTCAAGTTGTGTCCTACACAACAAAAGTGGAATACAAAATGAATAAACAAAAACACGCATAAGTACAAAATCTGGTGTCCATCATTTTTTCCGAGTTCAGATACAATCCCAGGGTGTTGTTTTATATCTTATTCTGCATTTTAATTGAAAAATGATAAACTTATGAGCTGCGGTCTCCACTGCATTGTCTCAGCCTTTGTGGTCTAAAGATGTTGCTTCTTCCAAGTGTCTCAAAATAATTCTGGCAGCTGTGATCAACTTTACATAATAACAGACAAAGCTTTTTTTTTTATACAGCCTATGGTTTTGTAGCATCATTCAGGCATTCCCTCTACTGTTACCATATATATTCGTTGTCAACACAGTACTTTGGGAAACTATAAAACCTCTTGAGTGAACAAGGGAGATTTGTTGTGCTGCAGATGTCTGTAAATAAACCCTTAGATCTGCATTGTCAGGTGCTTGGAGTTATTCTGTGGCACCAAAGTTAAGTTGGATTTAATTTTGTATCATGCATAAATTCATCAAAGCAAAGCAGCTTTAATATTTGCATATGGACAAGTTCATATGGGAAGTGCTTCATTGAAGCATTTAGAGATTAGAAATAGTGTTTGAGGGTTGAAAGAAGTCAACAAAAAAAGTTGTGTCACATTAAATCCAGTAAACCAACAATTCATGTCAGGGGATATACATGGATGCTATTAAAGCTGGCATGGGTATGAATGGTGCATATGTGCTAATAAAGGCCAGATGGCAGTCCTAAAATCTCTTCTCTTGCCTGGTGTCAGTAATTGCTAATCCACATCCAGCGCTCTTCATCTCCCTGCTTCCCCTATTTGAATGTGCACGCCAGTGTTTTGCAGGTATGCTGTGTGTGGGAGTGCATGTTTGGCACAGAGCTCTTCCGCTGTATGCCAGCTTACCAGTGTGATTTTTCTCGGGGACAAGGCTAGGTCATGTTTGTACTTGTTAGTTGCGGGAAGCTGGCTGTGAGCGTGTGCCAAGGTGTTACTGTGGCTAATTTAGTATGGGAGACTCTTTGTTATTGACTTTCCTGTATCTATATACTCGCCATTGTGTCCTGTAAGTCTGTTTCCATCTGTTTCTGTCCCAACTGGCTGTAGGTGACAGCTATGGATGACACTTGATTGGTAAATATATCCACAGTGATTCATCATGGTGTTTTCTCCATAGTGATTTATCATGAGGTAACCGTTCATACTCCCCCACCAAAGTCAGATGACTGCTGACTTGTCTAGGGTGCACCCCACGTCTCACCCAATAGCAGCTGGGATAGGCACAAGCCCCATCTCTCATGACCCTGCAAACATACATGATGGATGATTAATATAAGTTATATATAAATTAATTTATTTTTGGCTTGTTGAAAAGAAAGTACGTGGTTGTTGAACACTTAAACATAAAACTGATCACCAAAAAGAACATGTGCTAAATCAACTGGAATGGATGTTAACTGGCAATATCAACTATTTACCGGGAGAAACACTAGTTGGATTTGCACACTAAACACCTCCCATATGAGGTTTTACTTAGTATTATGGAAACAGGTTTTCTTGTTTTCTGAATATTATAGACAGGAAGATGGCCTGTCACTTGTTGCAACACAAAAGTTCTGTTTGTATTGGACACATTGCTTTCTTCCAAAACACTGGGCTGCATTGTGCTTGGGATCATTACTGATCACTGATGTTTAACTTGGCAGCCAAAATAATTCGGCTGGTAAATCGCTTGGTGAAAGAAAACATTACGGTTTCAGTTGAAATACATCCTCTGAGGATGTTCGCACAATTCCTCTCCCTTCTTAATTATCTACTCTTGCTTTTGCTTGGCTACCACGGTGACAAGATATGACATTGATGAGATGAACAGAGAATATATATATATATATATATATATTTTTTTTTTTTAAAGACATTGATATGTAACACTACCCTGCATAACCAGACTAAATGAGTACAAGGCACTGCTGGGGACTCAGCTTGCTGAGTCGTTTTTGGCTTTTTTTCTTTTACATGTCATTGATTCATTGACAAAATTATAGATTCGTTTCTGCAGTGATATGGGCAAGTTTGTGTGAAATGTCATTTTATAAAGCATAAACACGTGAAGACTGACTGTGTGATAGCACCTCTTGACACGGAACATTTGCTTATTTGCAATCTCTGTGTGCATATTTGCAGAGCTCGGCATGAGTATGTGGTTGTGTGGAGTTGAGGATGTAATGTGTGTTTCTGTGTCAGACAGACTGCTTGAATCAGCGCCAGAGGTGTTGGGTTAGATTTGAGATGTGTTGTGAATGTATGTTTATTTATAATTCTCTAAATTCATGTCAAAATGTCTGCCTGGATAAACGTCACTGAGTTAGTAAGGGTTTAAAGACGCACTAAGTGAGTGAATGTGTTTGCCTCAATGGTATGGCCAGTAAAATGTGTCAAACGTCTATGCCGATTTCTCTCTTTTTTATTACACGTTTGTACGCTGACTGCATTTCTTTAGCTTTTATTGGTTAGTCTCTGCGCCTTTAGTACCAGCACAGACCTGTTTGCATGTGCGAGGGAAGTTGCACATTTGTAACATGCATGTGCACCAGTACAGTGCCAACTCAGTAAGTTGGTAGATTAGTACACGAGGCTGTTATAGCAGGCTCTGAGCCATGTGCCTCACTGCTGTTTATTAAACTGTCTTTCTGTCTGGCTTTGTGTCCGCCTGCCTGGTTGGCTTGGCTTTATGGCTCTTTGGATCACAATATCTGTGGGTGGTTGATAGACTCTAAAAAGTCTGCTGTCATCAAATGTGTCCTCGGTACACTTTGGAGACCTAAGATGATGACCCTGTGCAGTTTCTTTAATTGGGATGAGTACCAGAGAAAAGGGCTGGTAGTACAGTAAACATCTATATAATTCTAATTACGGAGCCTGATTGCTTTTAATGTTCCTTAACAATACCCCTGACTCTTACTGTTTAAATAGCTAATGTACAGTCATTTTATGAAGTGTGTTGTGAGACAGTAGGTTTTGATTAGTATCCTTTTAAAGGGAGTGTTTTTAGATCTTCTGGTTTTTGAACATTTTTATGTGAGTGGAAGGCTCGCTGGATGGATGAATAGGTGGCTTTCTTCCTGTCTGCCACTATCTGCATGTCCAAATAGTTTTTAGAGCTGTCTGGCAGGCAGTGTGTCTGGCATTTGTCCAGAAACATTATTCCTCGGTCCCAGTCTCCTGTGTGAATATTTAATGAGGCCAGTGTGCTTGCTAATAGGCCTGCTGTAATTACCTCTTTCTCTGCTCTCGCCCCATTTCTCAGGCCACTGCTGCCCTATGCCAATGTTATTTTTAGATGGCAGTAATGATGACTCCCACGTCACAAACATTACCCACTCTGCAGATTAGTGGAGTCATACTCTCCTTTGGTTCTTTTTGTTTTGCATTCTAACCTTCGTTTTACTCGTTCTCCTTTCTTGGTTTCTTTTTTTTTTGTGTGTTTCTCCCCCACTCTTTTTCTATATCTCCAGCTCATTCGTCTTCTCTGCCCACTCCTTTCTAATCCCGTCTTTCTTTCTTTCATCTCCACTGTGGAAAATGGGATATCAACAAACATTTTTCTGCCTTGCTCCCGTTTTCTCCTTTGCTTCCGTCATCCCCACACTCCTACTTTGTCCTCCTCTTCTCTTCCCCATAGCCACATACGCCTGGCTTTTCTCTCTTTCACTTTTCTCCGTTAGTCATTTCTCTCACCTCCGTTGTTTTTGCAGTCCTCTGTCTCTTGTCCTTTGTAAAGAGACTTTTTCTGTCGTTTACTTAGGAAGCCTTGGTAGCTATGTGAGCATGTCAAACTGAGCGATGATTTTTTATTTTTTTTATCCTCGTACCTTTCCCTTAATCTCTCTCTGTCACCTTTATTCTATTTTTCTTCTTTTCCCATTTATCCTCCCTTTCTGTCCTTCTTGAACCTCAGTATCCAACTGGGTTTTATTAGTATGACACTCATGACTGCAAGCCTTTTATCCTGTTCTGACTCACCCCCCCACCCCCCTCTACCACCATCCCCTTCCTCTCTGTACCTGTCTTCTTTTGCACACACACACCCATAAAAAGTCCATCACCCATGCTGACAAAGTGATAGGCAGCCAATCATTGACACACACACACACACACCCTTTTTTTCAATTCCCCTGGTGATTTTCAAGCCCTCTGATCCACCTACTTTTTGCGGCACCCCACGCACCTCTTCTCTTTCTCTCTGCTCCTTCTCTCGCGCCCCATCCAGTCATTCATAATTCTATGCTCCTTTTTAGTTAGTCTTCTAATCTCTTTCACTCTCCTCTTGCTCTCCACAAAGCTCAAGTTCCATTTAGATTCCAGCCCAAACTATTATACTTTTTAGTAAGTTGAAGGAAAAGAAAACATTCATAAAGATGGAAAGAATGGGTTGGAGAAAAGAGAAAAGACAGACCATGGCAGAGTATCTTTCTATGTAAACTCTTTCTAAATTTTCTCAGTTTTTTTCACCGCTTTTCTCTCGCTCGTTATCCAAGCCTCCAGAGGGATCCGCTTTAGAGCTGCATGAAAATCAATCACCCCCTCCATCCCGTCCACCCTTCTTTCATCTTGTTGTGACGTGTTTTTCTGATTTTGTGTGTGTGTGTGTGTGTTTTTAGCAGTGATGGGGGGGGTTGATTCTCTCAACCTTCATCTTTTGTGCTCACCCTTGTTCTCTTTGGGGGGCTCAATTCTTTCCACTTTAAAAACAAATCACTTGGTATTTGCTTAAGGTGGAAGGGTTTGACGAAACAAAGCAAACCCAGTTTGGCCTCCCTACACGCCACTGCAAATGCTTGCCTTCATGATCTGCATAGTAATTGCAGTGGGAGAGGGTGGGAGACTAATTCAGGGTGTCCATGTTTTTGAGGTGTGTCCTTTTTAATTCCTAGAGTGGCTGCCTGCTCTCCAGGGCCAGTAATCCAATTGGTTGTCCTGTTTAAAGCACTAAATTAACGCCGGTCTCACCTCCAGCCCTTTTCCGTCTACCTTCGTCTGTCTCATTCCCTCAGGCAGGAAGGGAGTAGAAGATGGGGAGGCATCCGGTACAAAGTTTCAAGTTCTGCTGTTTTGTTGAATTAGGGTTTATGCTCAAGCTTGCAGGTGTGTTTGAGCGTGTTGGATGGGGCCTCTGTAATTATGAGTACCTGAATCCAGCATTTGCAGCAATTTAGTTTGATGCAAATTTTACTCTAGTACACAGAAGGATTTTGCAATAAAAACTTTAAATGTTAACTGAAATAAATAGATGGGAATTGATGTGTTGGGAAGTATGAATGAATAATGACATGAGATTGGATGCACTGTAGGTCAGAGTTTCCAGTTACGTTGGATAACAAGGCAAGACAAGGCAAGTTTATTTGTACAGTACCTTCCATGTACAGGACAATTCAAAGTGCTTTACATGGAAACGATAAAAGCATTACAGATATAAAAAAGAAATAAAAACAGCAAAATCACATTAAAAATATAAATTAAATAAAAGTAATAAAAGTTATTATCAGATAAAGT
>JBAMIG010000006.1:8250084-8293694 GCA_037177335.1 Kiunga ballochi
ATCCTGTAACGGACAGGAAGCCAGTGTAAAGATTTTAAGACTGGTGTGATGTGTTCAGATCTCTTAGTCCTTGTTAAAGCTGGAGCTGCAGAGTTCTGAATGAGCTGCGGATGTTTGATGCACTGGATTTCTCTGAGATTTGTGTGATCAAATTAACAAGAAAAATCATGTTTGCCTCCAAATTAATTGAACTCCATGGACTTTAGCACAAGCATCCAAACATCTCACTGCTGTCATCTGATTGGTTAAAGCTTGTCACTTGATCTCCTAGTCAATTTTTATATTTGAATGTTCCTGTCCTTTTCAAAAACACTGTATGGAAGACTTTTCATACAGTCTTGTGAAACATCTGGTGCTCCTCAGGCTAAATATTTATAAAGAATAAGTGATGTGGTTGTGACAAAGTATGCCTTTTATGCACATAGTCTGATAAAGGGATCATAATGGCTTTTTAATTGTATTATTTAAAGCACTTAGAGTGAAGACAATGCTTTGTTGCCAGCTTGTGAGTGTATTTAATAAAAAGCTCTTTGCTCTCTTATGGGTGTTATAAAGGAAAATTTAGAAATGCAGAAGAGATATTAAGCTTAATTATTTCTAATTAATTTAGTTCAGCTGCTGTGCCCAATAATGTACATTCTTTGAATACCATCATATTTCTCTTTTAGAGATAAATTGTACCACATATATCAGAAAACCAGCTCACATCCGAGATGAAAGGAGTTACTTTGTTGTTTTGAAAGTCTAACAAAAATATTACCAAGTTCACAGATGTTTTTCTGAGAACCTAATGGTAGGATGCTCATTTAGACATAAATGCCATTAAAGTAAAATGTACAAGTTTTATTATTGTTAAAAGGACAAGTTTAATGGATTTCATACATCTTGATGTTTGTTTCTATGTATTTGGAAATACCTTATTTTAAGCAACGGCAGCATTGCTTTAGGCAGAAGAGTTAGAAGAGAAATAAATCTAGAAGTGCTGTGTTAAAGTACAGTGACCTTTCCAGACTTCTGCTTTTGGCTCCTTGTTTTTGCTGGATATTTCCGTCTCAGCACCGCTCCTTTTCTTACTGGAGAGCTTCATTAGAGATGAATGTATTCATTAATGAATGAAGACGTGGACACTTTGGCTACTTAGTATTAAATAATTGGTCAGAAAACAGACCATTGCCATCGTGTGTAAAAAGTGTGTTGTAGTAGTTAAAACAGCTCTATATGAACTGTTCTGTTTGAAACTTGAAACAACTTCAGGGAAAATGGTTTGATCACTTTGATTTAGGGAATTATACAATCTATATCAAGCTTTCCCAAGACTAGAAATAAAACGACAAGATGTTTTCATGTACCACTTCATTAACAAAAGCCACACAAATACACACACGGACAAAAACATCTTTTGTCCTTTTCAGAAGTGAAAGCACAGGCGAATTATAATATCTACTATATTCCTATAAATGCTTGAGGCGATGGAAGATTTATATGTAAGACACAATGCCAAACCCCCTCAGAGGTTTCAAATTATTAAAATTCTATAATGTGTTTTGTTGTATTCACCATTCACACATTCTCCTGAGCACACATCCATATTCACATCCACTATTCTTGTTTTTTTTTCATTCAAACGTAACCCAGTAGCTTCTGCAGAACTGTTATTCACAGGACCATCTCGCCCTTTCGTCATTCTTCTTGCCCCTTCCACTCTCCCCTGTCTTTTTTTTTTTTATTGTCAGTTCCCAGGAGTCATATCTAAAGTGTCCATTAGGGATTCAGTGCTTTCATTAAAGTCATTACACCATCCCCCATGCTCTCCATTTCCTCAATCTTCTTCTCTTTCCTTCCATCTAGTCTTCCTCCTTCGTTTTCTCCTGCTTCAGTCCTGCAACATGCTGTTAATTTCCTGCTCTGTTTATGCCTCACTTTATCTTGTCTTCTCTTAGTTTCTTCCCTCAGTTTGTCCCTCGTGTTTAATTTCGCTCATCACTACAGTGTGTTTTTGCAGCCTTCATTTTTTTTGTCAATTTTGTTTTCACTGCCACTTCGTTCTCTTTTCATTTCTAACCCTTCCACTTCTTCTATTAATCTCTGCATCTTCTCTGTTGCAGTACCTTTCCCTCCTGGCACATGGTGTGTCTTAATAACATGGCATGTGTATGTAAATCCATCACTATTCTCCACAGATTAAGCCGCAGCATAGCATCCCCACCTCTGTTTCCTATCTGTTATCCATACCTCCTTTGATCTCACTGCGAATTACTTCGCTCTCCGGCTGTCTTTCTTCCCATTTTACTGTCTGTACCTGCTACTTTGATTTTTAGCTGGCTCTTCGTGGTATTCTGCCTCATCCGTGCCTTTTCCTTTCTTTCAACCAACTCTTTTTCTTGTCATCTTTTACCCCCCCAGCTTCTTTTCTCTTTTAATCCATCACTCTTCTCTGTCAGAATTTCCCTTTCTCCAGGCTTCTTCTCCACTTTTCCATCATCCGCCTCTATCCACCCCCTCTCCCAAAATCTATAAAAAGCCTTCATAGTGTGAACAGTTTGGTTTCTGCTTCCACTCACTCTTGCTTTGTCTTGCTTTACTTTACCCTTCTCTCTTTTTGCCTGTGTAACAGTATCTTTACTGTATATCTATATTTAAATATGCATATTGTTGTAACCATGATGCTGTCCCAGATCTAAAGGAGGGCCCCAGGGGACCACACCTTCTAACAGCTTAATGAGTTGAGGGTCCAACATGAATATTTCAAACTACGCTTTGTTCCTGTTTACTTAATGACAGAATTAATTCAAATGGCATAAATGATTAAAAATGTATTTTATGTTTTAGATGCTGGCCTTTAGTTTTTCCCTACCACTGCCAAAAGTGTTGAATGTGTGTGTGTATATGTACAAAGTTTGTTTGGGGTGGAGAGACATGTTAACAGGTAGGGCTGCACATGTTGTTAAGCGTAAAAGAGCATGATTGTACTTGTGTGTGTGTGTGTGTGTGTGTGTGTGTGTGCGTGTGTGTGTGGGAGTGTTTTCGTGGCCTCATTTTCACATTGTTTAGTTTTTCCCTTCTTTCCTCCAGAGACCTCACTATCACAGCGGAACAACTTCCTTCATCACAGAGTAAAAAAACACAGTAAACTAAACAACTCTAATTTATTCGGACCTCTTTATTCTACTTTATTTGAAAGATAGCTGTCGTTCCATCTTTCTCTTTTCCTTCATTTGTATCACCTTCCCTTTGCTCTTTTATTGTTTTTTTTTATTTGTTGTGGTACAGCAAGACTCCTTCTGTTCTTTCTCTCTTGCCCCATTTAGCAACCGTGCAAAACAATCAAATGTTTTTCAGCCTGATGATGCTGCATGGTTGCACTATTTTCTTTCTGTGTTGTATTTTTTGTGCACTTTATTTCTGCAACATGTGAACATGCAGTGTTGCACACATGTTCATCCCACAGGTCTTAAGTGATAGCTGATCAACACGTGTGCGCTCTGTAAATCCGCTGTCTGGGTCTCAGTTCTTCATCTTTCTGCTGATCTTTCCCTTCCCAAAATCCCTGCTTCCCTCTTCTGCTTCTTCTTTGAGCTTCCTCTTTGTGTCATACACACTCTCGGTTTCGCTGGCTCCTTTCTATTCTCCGTCCTTTTCTACCACTTTCACTTGTCAAGAAGGAAATTTCTTTCATTTGATTTTTATTGCCCCCTCCTTCTCCTCCTAATCGGATCTTGTCACAAGGCAAGTCTGTTAGAAATGGAGTCTTTATTCACGCAGTTCTTCCCTTTTTTTCCTCTTATTATATGCTGCCTTTTGTCCCGGAAGGGAGTTTGTTGCACATAACTGAGGGAAACGGAGGAGATAAAGAGGAAAAAAGAAACACAGTTGAGAAGCTAGCGATGATACAGAAAACCAGAAAGTTTTTTTTTTCCTTTTTGAAGAGTTGTCAGGCCATGTCAAGTCAAAGGAAAGAGGGGACATGAGGAGAAAGGAAGAATGCAAAGATGTCAAATCTGTTTATCTCTCAAAAGAAAGTGACAGTCGTTTACCAGCTAACAATCCTTTTTGGCTGCAGTACTTCTCTCACAGACCCTCTTTCCCTTATGCTTTTTCCCTCTAGTTCCCTCCCTTCCTCTTACATAGAGCGTGCCTCAGAAGCAGTCTTGCCAATTTACTGTAACTATCCATCATCCTTTCTCTCTTTTCCACATTTTGCTTTTTCATCTGTTCGCATTTCCTTTCTCAATCAAATATACATGGGCTTTTTCAGCACCCCCTCTTCTTTTTTTCTCTTCCCCTTTTCTCTTTCAAACATTTTCTCAATGTTTTCTTCTTCTACTGTCACGACATTTTATCTTGACATTTCAAAAACGAGGCGCTCTGTCTCCGGGAGAAAATGTCTCAATTGTACACAACATATTGGGCAAATTCTTGTTCTCGAGTTTGAGAGTGTGCATGTTACCCTGCTTTTATTCATGAATGTTTGCAGGCTATTCATTTTATGAAGTATTCTGATGCCCTGAGGCATTGCTCAGAATCACACCATTTATTGTCTACATTCTGCTCCAGCAGTTCTGTATTGATGTACATGTATGTGTTGATGCATATACAGTACCATGTCTGCATTGCTAATGTGTGGACAAGGATAAATAATTGATTATGGTTGATATATAGCTGCTATTGTCTCTAAGAGATTTGTGATGGATACAGCACTGTGAGGCATGTGATGGGGTGATGTGTTTCTTTCTATACATATTTCTATGTGTGTGTGTTTCTGCTTCCTCCAAGACTAATTATCACTGCAAGGTACTGCCCTATTGGCAAATGCCAAATGTTTAGTTCTGCTCTGCTCCAGGTTAATTGGCTGATTGAAGAACGCGACTTGTACTAATGCCTCATTGTGATTGTGATGTACAGGCGTGGGCGAGTTTGTGTGGGAATCAGGGCTTGTATCATGTAAAAAAATCAAATTTGGCATTTTGGAGCAAGAGAAGCGATGTGAAAGGTCATGAAGGTAAATCATAGCATGTGCAAAATGAAGTAAAAATACTCTTTCTCACTGAATTTATCACAGTGAAATGTTTCAGATGTTTCACGCACTACTCTTTTGTGCATGTTTACATGTACAGGGTCTTTGACTATGACGGACCATGACTAAACTTTTAAACTGTATTTCCTGTGAATATTTAGGCTTATTCGGGATCTTCATTTATCCATTCATAACACATTGGAAAAGCCAGGTCATTCCCTATTTCTTTACAGTTGTTCTTGCATACATTGTGATTTTTCCAATGGCATGAAAAGCACTTTACAAATTTAGTTGGAGTTGGATTTTATTCAGATTGGCTTTCAATTTAAGGTATTTATTTAAATGTATTTCCCTTTACTGTTATGCAGCTGTGTAAAAAACAGTCCCCAGAGGATGATTAACCCATTATCTCGCTTAATAGCTGAACTGAACCTTGTTTAAGTGTTGGTCATCAAATTCAGACCTTTTTTTTTAATTCAGAACTGTCGTCATTACATTTAATAGCTCCATTTTAACTTCATCCATTTTACAGATTCAATTCGCAGATGCATAGACCAGAACAAGCTGTCTTTAGATGCTTAATTTTGTACTTAGAGATCATCTTTACAGGCTTCTATCAGAATGATAGCACACTGGTAAGCACATTTTCTTCACAGTCAGAAAATTCCCCTTTAAAATATTTTAAATTACTGTGTATATTTTGCATGCTATGTGTCTTTTTAGATATTTCTTTTGCTGGGCGTTCCACCTGCAGTTCAAACACATTTGTTAGGTTAAAATGTGACTTTAAAATCTATAGCAATGCATATCAGCATGCAAGACTCTCACACCTTGCCCAGAAACTGCTATGGTAAGTTTTATCCATATGACCCAGATCAAGTACAAAGAATTAATTGCTGGAAGTATTACAACAATAATCATGGCTTTGCAATTGTAACCACACACTGGGATAGAATTTGATACCTTTTTCTTTAGATTTCCTGTCAGAAGTTTATCAGTTTTATTTTCTGATAGTCCAAGTCCGTCATTATGTTTAAATGTTTGATGACTAAGTGTACCTATAAAGCTTTTCAGATAGCATATATTTGCCTTTTTTAAATTCTTTATTTATTCCTTGAGACGTGTTAAAAAACCCCCAGCCATAACAAGTTTAATAAGGTCTTAAACTTGAATATAATCTAATAGAACTTTGATATTTTGGGGTATCTAAACTCTGGCATTACCTCATGAGACCTATATTAAGAAAAACTGGTCCGAAACATTACATTTGTAAAATATGAAAACTTTATTTGACCCTTTAACAAAATCTGAATAAACAATGAAATATTTACTATTTATTACCATGGAATAGGTTAAAATTAATATACTATAACCCTCTACTTTTTGGTATTCAGCAGGATGCAGGAGACCAGAATCATATGGTGAAAAACAGGGTTTTGAATAAATTTTATGCCATAAAGTGATGCAAAGTGTCTCAGAAACTGTATGTATCAAAAATGCAACATCAGTCCATAAGGGGTTAACACAAATTTTCCTTTATTTCACTTGAAAAAGAATTAAAACAAGGATATGACATATTGATTATCAGTTCACAACATGATCTCCACGTAGTTTAAACAGAATAATCTCAGTAACATTGAATTACACTGTTTTTGGATCTTCTTTATGTATTCTTTGAGAACATGATCCAAGATGTCCTAAAAATAAAGGTGATAGACAGCAGACAGCCTGACACGCTGACTCTAAGGACCATTTGTTAAAGAGCACCACAGCTGACAAGAGCATTGGATACCCTGTGGGCAACACTGTTCAAGGACTAAAATGTCACTTGTGTGTGAAAAGAATGCATGAAAAGCTCAAGATGTGTCTACATGTTTGGTGTTGGTAAGAAAAAAAAAGTGTGATTGTGTTCTTCCAAGTTTGCTTGTGTGTTTTTTTTAATGCAAAGTAGCAGGTTAATTAAGAGGGGTAATACTGTAGTAGTACTGCTGTAACTTGGTATTAGTCCGACTCATGTTTACATACTTGACCCATGTACCGATTCAGATAAAAAACTAATGGAAAAGACTGGAACAGAAAAGGATCAGTGAATAGAAATGGGGAAAAGGGATTTGACCTGTTGTGGATAAATTGATGAATAATCCAGCTAACTATCACATAAATATCTTTGTCACTCTGAAGTTAATAGGAGTTTAGCTTAAGCAATTATAGCCAAACTTCACAGTTCATTATGAATCTCACATTTGGTATGTGACTGAAAACCTGCTTAAGTTTATGTAGGAAAATCTGAACAGGGAAAACTAATAGTCTCTCAATTGTACATCTTTTTTGTATCCCAATTGGCATCATGTTAACAAAACAAGGCACAGGTGAAATGCCAGTAATGTACCCTGTAAGGTAGGCTGAATGTTCTCAGTATTTTTCTTGAGGAGCTCCATCTAAAGTGGCTGAAGTTCATCTGTCAGTTACTGTTGGGTGTGTACTTTTGTACATGCTAAAAATACTAAACATTTATATTTGTCAACCCTCTGTTGGAATAGTTTTTATTGCTTACTGAAATCTGTTTCATATTTCTGACCAACTGCACGGCAGCTTGACGTCACAATGTTTTTGTGGGCAAATGGATGTTTCCATTTGTGTCCAAGTTTCCATAGAAGCAACCAGCTTTATCTAATATGAAAGGCAATATTTGGCATTCTGATGGGAGCGGTAGCATATGCCTTTTGCTAATTTAGCTATTATTGTTGATGAGCATGACCCAAACCTTCAATGGGAAACTTTAAGATGTATATTTATCCATATACTGCATCTCCACATTGCTGCATATTGACTAAAGTTCAACTTTTTTTAGTTCTTCCAGCTACAGTATCAACACAAGCTGTATTGCCAGCTTCTACAGTGTGTGCAGTCAGCCAAATCAAAGAGAAAATGATGGATATTTAAACACAGTGAAGTGAGAATACACTAGTCATCTTAAATGGGAAAAATAATAGAAAAGAAGAGCAGAATAGAGACTAGAGAATCAGGTTATTACTTCTCTAACTCTGTTTTCCCTGTTGTTGTCCTTTGATCTGAGCTCACGCCATATATTGAGACCTGGCTTCCCAAAACCTTCTATCGTCTCTCTCTGTTTTTCAACATCAGACAATCCTACACTGATGGTTTTCTCTCCTGCACCATGTTCCTGTATCCTACATGCACATGGCAAATCCATTGTATTCACAAGGCTTTATACTGTTATAATTTGGATTCCATGCAAGCGGGTGCATGACAATGACACCCAGAGGACAGCATGAAAGACTTGCCACCCAGTTCTTGTGTTGAGATGAGCTCATAGACCCAAACCCTCCTCATCTGGCTTCCAGCACAGCATCACATTATACTTAGCTATCAAAAAGTCTAATGTGGACCCTGCAGGCTTTTTTCCAGATGTAATTATCATACACGTGAAATCACTCCTGCACCTGCTGTGCCACGGAAATAGATTCTTTGAAAGAAACCTTTTTTTTTTACATTGCTCAAAGGCCGCATTCCTTTTTGGATTAAAAACATGCTTATTACATGAATGTGTAATAAGAAATTAATAGACACTATTTAATACTTTAAAAAGATGAAAAAGTAAATGATGCTATCAATATTATTAGCAGTTAAACACCTCAAGAGTTAGGATGTATAGAAAAATGTTTTCCCAAAACAAGAAAAGTCATTAAAAGCATCAACAAAAAGAAAATAAAATTATGTTAAAAGATAAAAGATGCAAAACAGGCTAAACTGACACCTTTTTGTGAGTAAGTGCTTGTTTGCGGGCACATATGAGCTGATAATATTGTTTCCAAGTGCTGATGACAGTCTGTTGACTTCACTGTTTACCAGATTTTTCTTATCTAAAGACTCTCTTGTGCATCTATTTTTGTAAACACTACTCCTGTCTCCTTGGGCGATCTCAAGCGAAGTATGGAAATCTACATAACAAGCCGTTACATTTGGCAACCTGTAACACAAGTCATTTTGATGTCTTTAGTTAAAATATGAACATTGCCAAAACTGCAAAATCCGGTTTTTGTACCGGGAGTCCTGCTTGCACTCACAGCCGGGTACTTTACCGGGTCACTTTTTTTTGTCACTGTTATTAATATTAGAGGTATGCCATTGTATATGTAGAGTTATTGCTAAGAGTAAATTATCTGCCTGTCTATAGCTAACAGCCTTTAGCCACTTTCATTTCCTGAACCAAGATGGTGAATATTTCCATCCATCTATTATCTTCCGCTTATTCCCTGAACGGGGTCGCGGGGGAGCTGAAGCCAATCCCAGCTGACATCAGGCGAGAAATGGGGTACATCCTGGACAGGTCATCAGTTGGTAAATAATACTGAAATAGTATTCCAAATATTTAAAGATGAGTACATATAAAAAATTCCGTTTCAAGGTTTTGGTATATTTTAAATGCTTACTCCAAATTGTGTACTATTATAGTGTTGAATTAACTCGACAAATATTTTCATCAATGAGGTTGGTTAAAATTCCCTTGTATTCCAATCACCAACAAGGTAAAACACAGAAAATACCTAAAACAAACAATAAAAACTCAAATGTTTCAGGTACGTCACTTGTTCACTTAAAAAGATTCATACCAGGATAGTCCGCACTTGGCCCAATTGGGGATTTAATTCAGTTTTCTTCCAGACTCGCATTACGATCAAGATGCATTTACTGCTCTGTAACACCTTTTAAAAACGGCGCAGAGACGCCGCTACCATGAATTAGGGAAGGACCAAAAGAAATGCACAACAAAGAAAACAAATTGTTCATGCTTGTACAAAACATTTATATGTGAAGCTGCCTCAAATTTCAGCAGTCTTGGGTTGATTGTATTTCCTTTTTTAATTGATTTTATTAAGCTGCTTTCGATAACCAGATGAGTCTAATTAGCAGGCTCCTACATGTACCGACACAAATAGGCAGCTAAATAATTTAAAAAGTAAACGGTAGAAACCAGGTGAGATCCCACCTTTGGGATTGTGTTTAGACAGGCAAAGAATGGGTTTCAAATAGCTGAGAAGTTTCTGAGAAGTTAGTTCTCATAGACCTGAGTCTTTTCATTTGACAAAGGTCATATCAGTTATTTATTTATACAAAATAAAGAGAGAGAGAGGGGGGGGGGGGTGGCTGTTAGATTTTCAGTCCATCAAAATGAGTCTTGGCAACAATAATCCCCAGCATTAGTCTCCTGCATTAATGTAGGTAGGTCTCTGCAACCTGTGACCAGCAGAAGAAGACAAATTAGTAGTTCTGTGCAGAACCAGAAGGCATGAGACAAAGTTCACAATGCAACACGGCATTTATCATGCACAGGAATCAGTCTTGTACATCTTGAGTTTAGAATAATGTAGGTGATGAATGACGTTATACTGAATTAATTGGTGCCTGCAGTTAATTGAACAAGATGATATCATGGACATACTTTTGCTCCACACAGCTTCTGACAATTCACTACCCCACAATACAGCCATCAAACATATGCACAAAAGCAGAAATTAAGTACCTGCTGCAAGGAGGTTTTGCAAAAGACCAAAAAAAAAAATCCTGCTCCTTAGAGAGAGATTGAGACAAATCTATCAGAGCTTTTACCAAGTTCTTCCATGTCTGACCCCATTCTGTTTTCCCATCCAGAGCCACCCATCAATCTGCATATTTGGCTTTCTCAAAATGAAACACTTGTTTGATCTGTATCAGATTTCGTCTAGTTGCCCAAACGTATGAAGGTTTTCATGCAAACAGAATAATATTTGAATCTTAAAGTGGTTGTGAATGTGCACCTAAATTAACACAAGATGCAAACAGAAGACAAATGCCAGAAACTCTCCCAGAATAAACACTTCTGACAGTTTTAAGTCAGTCTCCAAAAAGAAAAAATGCCTTATTTTCTTTTGTTCATTTAGTTTCTAATGCATACACTCTTACTTAAAATCAAACCAGTTGAGCTCCAATTTTAGGTGGTACTAATGCATCAGTTTCATGTGTTTGTGTTGCACCTTTGTGACCATACTACACCAGCCTGACCTTGCTGTTGGCTGACTTTTTAACTTAAATCGGTCGCCTCAGCGAGCATATCAGGACAAAAGGCAGCGACACTGATTCTGAATCCAGTGTTCAGAAAGAAGTTGCTGGTGGAGCAACGTCTGAGCCTGTCAAGTTAAACATTAGCTCTGGTCACTGTGTGAGGAATCTGAGCGTGTCCATCTGTAAAGCTTGTGAGTGTATTGTGTGGGATGTCATGCTGTGACTTTGTTGGACTTCACATGGAACACCTGCCCTGCAGCAAACAGGTAGGACTACAAATAAAGAAGGTTCGTTTTCACAACCATCCGTGTTGTTTTTAGTGTTGAACATTATTGTTGTGTTTGAGGCGAGATGGACAGGAGTGAGGAAGTCAGCAGGGCAGTTGCACAGGAGAAAAAATGGCTCAAGGCAAGAAGCTTATTGAGAGTGATGAAGGGAAAATGAAATAAGAGAAGTATAATGAGAGAGAAGGAGACAGAGATGGATGAATTGCAGAATGAGAACAGAAAGATGGAAATATAGATGAAAAGACGTGTAAACGAATCTCTTCAAGGCGCAAACAGAACTGAAACAAATGAGATAACCCGCAGAGCAGAGACAAAACGAATAGAAACAAAGAGATGAGCGGGATTAAATGATGGGCGTAAGCTGAGTGATGTCTGAAGTGGAGGGGTGGCTTAGAGAAAATGAAAGGAGGAGTTGCATGACAGGAAAGAAGCTATTTCTCCACGTTTGAATCTAAACATCTAATTTTTTCCCCTGCCATTTGATATAATGACTTTTCTCATTCAACCCTCCACCTTATTACTGTGCCATTCAGCCAACATACCCTCATGGGTCAAGTGATGTTGACCTGAATCCTAAGCACCTAGTAGCAACCCTGGACTCATCTCTCCAAGTCATTCATTAACAAGCAGAAGCTCAGGGCTGACAGACAGTGAGTGGATTCCCTCCGCTCCATATTCATATATGTGAGCTTTGAAGGAAACATACAGTAGCAGCAACTCAGACCAAAAAAAGAAGAGAGAGCTTTTTGAGGTAGGATGTTGCAGCTTGCAGTTACTGTAAATCTTTGTGCTGATGAGTGAGCTCTTTCAAGCCCGTGGGGTCAAACATCAGTTTTGACATTGATTGTTGCCCCAATTGTGTTTATTTAAGCTGCTGAGCGAGCGTTTCTGAGTCAGCACAGTCAGCCAACAGTAACACAGACATTTGTGTTTCTGCTCTGAGTTGTGTGTAGTTTCAGTGGAGCTGGTAAGCGTACATGTGAGAAGTGCTGACTGAGAGTGGCAGAAGTGTGTGGTGAAGGATGGAATTGTGTGTTGAAGCAGAAGTCGTGACAAAAAAAAAAAAGTCAGGTGACGACAACATGAAAATCAACTTTTTTTTGCCTCTCTAGTTTGGGTCTATAACCCTTTGTGTTTATATCAGAGGTTTCTACAATCTTTCTACCTCATCAAATCTAATCAAATAAAACTTTATTTACAAAGAATTTTAAATACAAAAGCAGTTGAAAGTGTGTGACACTGACATACACACCCTCACATATATATATATATATATATATATATATATGTATGTATATGTACACACACACACACATTGGAGCAACATTTCAGATAGTGTATCATTGAAATATATTATGCTAATTATATTACATATGTTAAATATAATAGGTTGAGTTGTATGATCATGTAGTATGACTTAGTAAAACCCAATTTCTATTGCATTCCCAAAACCCTTCCACAGCCATAGAAGCTAATTGATTTGTTTCTACCAAGTTGTCTGGATTGTGGATTGTTCCCAAGAGAAGTAGTTCTGAAAACATTAGTTCACATTTGCTGCTTATCCAATCCCATGCAGTTCCTTCATCATGTTGCCCACATCCTTAGGTTTAGAATAATTGCTTTTTATGGACATAAATTGAAGGAATTGCAATTAGCACTCTGTTGATGTGCGGAACTTCACAAAAAAATGTAAGAACTCAGAAAAGACTAAAAAAAAATGAGAGAGAAAGGTAAGATTAAACCCCAGTGTGATGATGGGGATAATTGCTTCTATGGTGTGTTGTGTTCATGCCCATGAATCCGTTTACCTGACTGCAAACTAAACATCAGCTTACTTTAATGCAAACAGAATTACAGTGAACATTATAAGTGCCATGCAAATGAGCATAATTTGCTGCATGGTGATGTAAATGGCAGCAACCATGTGAGTTGCATTTGCGTAATTGTTGGCATTATTTTAAAATCCACCTGCAGTAGAGAGCCTAAACATCCATTAAGAAGGGTTGAAGATTTGTACACTTGCTGCTCTTTCTTTTTTAGCAACACAAGCCCTAAACTGACCCCAGCCTCTCTGACTCTTCCATTAATTACACTCTTTGCTCCCTTCACCACCCTCCCACCTCTCGTCACTCCATCATTGCTAAGAGGTAAAAATACCACACTATAAGCCCTGAGTCCCGCTCCTGCACCCCTTCCACACCTTTATCCCATCTTTTTGCTCTGTCCTTTCTCCTTGGCTCATTTCCTCCTGTTTTGACATGCAGCTACCTTCCCTGTTATTTTTACATTTATAAATCTTCTTATATTTGTCTCAAGTTTTACCTTTGCAAACAACCACTTTTTTTGCTCTCTGATACCAAAGATTGGCTTTTGCACTTAGAGTCCTTCATCTCCATTTACCTTTATCAAATTGCTTCTTTTCTGAAGCACAGTCTTCTCTTTCTCTTGCTCACAGCAGAAAGAAAGATAACGATCTTTAATTAATCAATCCACATACTGTTGCTGACAGTGACTCTCAGTCTTATTTCTCTGGCTTGGCTGCATGAGGGGGAGTGCTTTCATGCAGATATATTATTGTTCCATATTTTCTGAAGCCTTTGTGCATCAGCTCCTCACAGACCTGTATGAGAGTCACACAGGTAATTGTACGTTTTAATTTAAAAATATTGATGTATTTCTCATAGAAGTCTTAAAACCACTGGAGTGAGGCCTCACCACTTATCCATGACAAATGAGAAACCTTCATTCAAAAGATTTCTTACTTAGATATTCACCCTGTATTCCTTTTGAATTTCTATGTATGAGACCGCAACTGTACACTGAATTAAATGAGAATTATTTTATTCCAGTGTGGTCAAACCTGATTGATTTATGACTCCAAGAAGAAATGCAATTTTAATGCAAATTCTGGTACTCAAGGCTTTAAAGGACAATGTTAGAGCCACTGCTACAATGGCTGACCATACTGATACACAAGTCATATTGTAAGACATTACTACCTGCTGTTTTCAGAACACACACAGGAGTCCTTCTTTTGTCAAGCTTTTCACCTCAGATGTTTTCAGTTCCCTCGTGCTCTCCTTGAACGATGAGTAAAGATAAACTGATAATATTTAATAAAGTGTTTAGGGCTCATTACTATGTCTATTCACGTGTTCCACCTTTTCTTAATGATTTCAAGGAGATTCTTTATAACTCACTTAAAATGAAAACACTGCAGGGCTATACAGAGAATATATTATGATGACAATAAAAAAAACGGCATTAAAAGACATTTTTCTGTGTCATTTTTAAATGATAAACGTCTGCTGTACGATCAAGCATTTTCAGTCTAAGAGAATACTTTTCTATATCCATCCTTGAGCATCCAAAGGTTAAGGAGTCAAGTGTTCACAAATGTTGCCAAGGTAAAGCTGACTAAAGCAAGTCACTACTGAATATCCTTTGCAATTTACACCATTAAGATTGGGACAATATATTTCAAGGCTTTTTGGGAAGAATAAATGATCATGGCTGTGGATGAAGCAGATGGATGGGCTCATCTGAGATCATTATATCAGTAAGGCTGTGATGGGTAAGTTAGGTTAAATTAGCCTCCTAAACCTACTGCCTGTTTCAGGCAGTACTAAAGATGAAAAATATAACTTGGTCCTTAAATTTACTGAAATCCTACTAAAAAGCTTTGGGATTTTATCATATTTCCACCTTGCCTTTCCTATATTGATAGCAAAGGAATGTAATTTAGAAGCAAAGGAAAATGATAACCTCTATCTCCTCAGTTTGTTTATCTGCTCAAAAATTTGCAACCACAAGCTTCTTTGTGTAGTTTGCATGCTCACCCTCACTGGATTTCTGGAAAGCATCTTGCTTGGCACTTACTCTTTATTGCATCACACAAAAATAGTCCTTGAGTTAGAATTTTATCTGTTTTTCCCTGTTTATGCTACCCGGAGCAAACAATGAGTTGGGCTCACTGGGCTGCCTTCATCAGGTTAGATTTTGATGTGATGAAGTTTGGCAGTCAAGGTGTACTCATTGTTGCTCTTAGCAAGAGCCTTGATCAGATGAGTGAAATGCAAATGTCTTTTTCTGTAGGCTCCCTCTTTCTCTGATTTATGGCTGATGGTCAGCACCATATTGTTGTTGTCCTTGCATGTTGTCATTGTGATTTCTCAGCTTTTCCTTTGACTCTTACAGTTTCTGGTTGTGCGAACAGAGCTTTCAGAAAACCCACAAACCCGTTCGCACAGATGTACACATGACAGCATCACACATTAAGCTTCACTGTGAGCCACGATTGTCTTCTGCAGACAATAAGAGTGAAGTGTGAGCCCTTGCAGCATCTCTGTGTCTTACACTGCCTCTGTTATCCTTCATCTGTCTCATCTCCTCCTCATCTACACCAGCTCAAGGTCCTCTTGTCCGCTGTTCCTGTCTTCTTCTGCACCCTTCCTAACAGTTGATTTCTTTGTTTATGCTCTACTTATCTGCTCTCAATTTAGCCTTTTCCCATTTTTTTATTCTTCACTTTGCTGTTTGTTGTTTTTAAATTGTTACCATGCTTAACTGAGCATGCAAGACCTTCATCCTTCAACTTTACTTATTAGCTATTATAAGTAGCATTATCCCCTCATCTGTTTTTTTTTCTCTACTTTCATCTCATGTAGACTTTGACAAGATAAACCTCTGGCTGTGTGTTTACATCCTATTTAAATTAAATAAGATGAACTGGAATTAGTCTTAATTACTCTTCCTTTGGTAGGAAGCATGGCAAATGTCTTAATGTTACAAGGGCATATTCACTAGAAGAACAATAATGTCTAAGTGCATAAACACTAATTAAACAGTGTAATTAGAAGACTGTGCAAAGTCGGGAACGATGCACAGTTTAGCACAACTCAGCTCAGCATGGCATTAAACCCATCTGACAGGTTTCTTTACACATTTATTATTTTATTTGATCTGCAACAATATTTTCAAAGAGTAAAACTTGAGAAAAGTCTCAGTGAAAAAATAGTTGAACTCTTAAGTTCCAATAGACACATCATAATCCATAAATAATACACATGCAAAACCATACTAGGTAAAGATGTCTCATCCAAAAGATGAGCAACAGAGTTTTAGTAATTTTATTTCATTTAGTTTTACTAAACTAAACTTAGCCCTGCGATGGACTGGCGTCCCGTCCTGGGTGTACCCCGCCTCTCGCCCGTTGACTGCTGGGAAAGGCTCCAGCCCCCCGCGACCCCGTTAGGGACAAAGCGGTAGATAATGGATGGATGGATGGATAAACTAAACTTAGTTAAAAGAGGAACTTCTGTGGAATAAATGTGCAGCATAATTTTTTTGTGCTAAGATTATATGGAGCCTGATGTACTGTTTGAGTAACATGACTGAATACTCCAGAACAGCAGCTAAATGAATTTAGTAGTGGTAAGTGAGTGGTAAGTTATTGAGCTGAACTAGTAACAGAACGGCTAACTCTGCAAACAAATAGCCAAGTGTTTAAATTTGGACCTCACTCAGGCTTTGGCTGTATAAATACAGCAATTCATGGTTTAGACATGTATCTAATAACCAGAAAAATGAAGAACAGAAGATGAGAACAGAGAAAACCATTGAGTGTTTAAATAAGAACACGATTCATTCATCTTACAAGCAAAACAAAAACTTATCCAAATGGCGCCTAACCATAAAAAAATGTAAATTATTTCTCAAAATGCTGTTAAAGTACATCACCTAAACAGACAAATTGTTTCTTTGAAGTGTTCAGTCTTCATCAGTCAGCATCAATCATCTTAATGAAGTTGAATGTCTGGTTTTAGCAGCAGCTCAACATATTCCATTAGCTGCTACTGCATTGCACTATAACTGCCAAAATGACAGCTTAGTGTATGTTGATGATGTGGACTTAATATTTTCTGTATCAATCTCTGATTAATTATCCTTTCTGAGATTGTGATGTGATGAAACCCATTTGGCAGCTAAAGGCTGCACCAACTCCCAGACTGAGTTTTTGAATATTACTGTGTGGGAAGAAAGCAAAACGAATCAGTGCTCAGGAAGACATGGACAGCAAATTTATTTTTTCATCATCTATAAAAATAGGAATACAAGTTGCCTCCCCTGTTTTATTTTACTTTTTTATTTAGTCTCTCGCCTCTCTGGAGCCTTCCTTTTCTATCCTTCAGCTCTGCAAGTGTGTCCACTGTTTGCACAAAAAGAGAATTATTTGAAAGATTAATTGCAACCTACTGCACCGTGGTTACTGTTTGCTGTCCCACTGGACCAAAAAGAGTCATACTGAGATGGGAATAAATGTAACAAGGCAGTTGTTAACAGACCGAAATGGAGAATGAATATAGAAAATAGGAGGTAGCCTACAAGACTAGACACAGGGTGAATACAAAGGCTGGGGAAGAGCTGGAGAGCCAGAAAAGTGGAAATGAGTGAGCGACTGGGACAGTAAGTAAAGGAAGAGTCAGTGGGGAGTCAGCCCAGAAAATGGACGCCGCTGTAGCTCTACTCTATCTTTTATTGGGGAGCTAGGGAATGGTGGGGGTCATGAGCTTGCATGTTCTTCTTTTATGTGGGTTTGTGTCCTGGTGAGAATGCGTTACCGCACCCTCGTTATGCTCCTATGAGGAGAGGGACCACTGAGCAGCTCATGGAGACAGCTCCATGTAGAAACAGTGAGAATCTCAGCATGAGTTGTGAGAAAGTAGAAGCACCTGCTGTACCTCTCATTATGCAGACAAACCCAATTTGTCCTTATCTCAGACTTATGGTGCTACCAGTCATTATCCACTTGCTGTGAAGAATTCAGAAAGATTTAGTCCTCTACACACATGTAAACCCAGTACTGTGTGACTACGTTATCCTTTAAGAGTTCATATGTGCAGCTTTATAATGCCTTTTCAAAAGCTGCTTTGTCTGATTTATTTCTTCTTTTTTCCTTTTCTATTGCCCTTTAGTTCTGTCAAATAAAAAAGGTAAATAACAGTAATAACCATAGGAGAGGTGCTGAAATACATAAAGATTAACTTTATGCACTGCTTAACAAAGGGCACGACTGAAGCTGTCCGTAGGATTCTTTCAGCACTGCTTCATCAATTACTTTGCTACTCAATGACTACTGGCAGGCTCAAGTACAAGCATAAATGAATTTCTTTTACCATACAATTTGGGCCAGTGATGACGTTTTAATCTCAGTGAATGCATTAGGTTTGGAGGCAAGGTATTCCTCTCCTGAGCTCAGATTAGGTGTATACAGTCAGAAGAGCAAATGTTTCAATCACTGTGGCAGCAATAAAGTTGTGCCAGGATTTTTGATAATGCATTATTGTTTTAACACACTGATATCAGTTGTAGCATCATGAAAATTGTTATTGATCAGGTTGTGGCTGGCAGCTGTACTGAGTGCATAGCATTTTTTGATAGTTAAACATATTTCTTCTTGGCATTTTTCATTAACTGATCAAAAACATAGCGGAGCCAAACTATTTCAGGATGCTTTATGTCCTCGGATAAGCTTTTTAATATTTGATTTATTTATATTTTGGTGAGTATGTATAGTCACAATACCATTTGTATGTTATTTTTCTATTTAGCTTGTGTAAAAAGTCAATACATCATCTCATGGTTTTCACTTAGGTGAGGTTTGCTGTGTCCAATTTGGTTCGTCAATGAAACACATATACTTCCTCCTGTAGGATTACTGATGCCAAGAGCAGATACTGCCCCTTCAAAGTGAAGTGAGTTGTGGTGAGCTGCAGTGATTAGAATCAAAGATGCATCAGCTCTGCCCTCTCTATAGTTTGTCCAGATGACAGATATAGGAGGGTAAAAGACGCTGCTGACCTTCATTACAAGTTGAGTTGGATTTATACCCGCACAGGATGCTGTTCCTCAAATGCTTGAGCACATTTAACTGTCATTTTGAAACAAGAGTATTCTCAGCAGTTAAAGACAAGAAATTCACATTTAGCAAAAAGCATCTATGGGCTGAAATGCATTTATTGTGTCGCAAATCATAGAGACCTTGAATTTAAACCAAAAGTAACAGTCGCTTACGGCGGCAACTGCACCAAGCAGAACAGGAAACAAAATGACTTTTTCCATGTCAATTTGAGTGATGGCTGGCCAATAGTGATACATAAAGCAATATTATGTTTTGCAGAGTGCTGAGGTGTTGAAAATTCAGGTGAAGCAGGCTGCTTCAGCTGGATTAATCTGGTGGAAACAATGAAATATAATCAATCTGTTGTGCAGTGATTATGTGATTGACTACTTTTTATGTGGTATGTAGAGCTTATTGACACTGTGTCAGAGAAACGTTCATTGAACTGTGGCCTTTGGGGCTTTAATGTTTGTTTTTTGTTTTAAAAAAATAGACTTGTTATGGAGATGTCTATAGTTTCAAAACCTATTGTAGCAACAGCAGTTGTATTGGTTTGTCTTTTATTTTGTGCATGTGCTATTAGGAATCTGACACACAAAATAGATGAGGGCAAAAATACACAGACGGTCAACATTTGGTTTCTCTTAGCGGTGCAAGTTGGTCAGTTTAGAAATCTGTTTGATTCTAACACTCCAACCAGCCCACACACACTGGGAAAATTATCAACATTCACCCTGATCAAATCTGGCCACATGCTATGTGATTATCTATGGTGAGTGTGTTGACGGGTGCATGTGTCTGTTTTCAGATCCGCATGTGTTGTCTTTATATTCATTTTGTGCATTTTTAATGGTACATTTTGCCTTTTGTTGATTCATGTTTGTGTACGTGATGTACGACAAATAAGTGTGTTTATTTGCTTTGTTTGCAAGTTCATGCCCTCAGTTTGTGTTTGTGCCAGTCTGCGTGAGGCCTTGGAAATATGCAAAGAGAGTTGTCTGTCATTGTGTTGCTGTCAGTCTTCCTGTCATGATGGAGATGGAGGAGTGGAAGAGGAGATATAAAAAGGACAAATTAACAGGTAAAAGAGACAGCGAGGCCGTTGTTGAGTAGAAACCTGAATTAGAAAATTTGTTTACAACTTTACAATTATTGGTGTAACACAGGTTTGAGCAGCTTTTGAGGCTATACTTTTTATTTAATGGTAAGATTTGAATAAGTATTTGGGTGCGCAACACCAAAATAACAGCTGACACTTTTTGTTGCATGTTATTATTTTCTGTTAGGCTACAGAGAATGAGTGAGCAGTTAGTTGTGACATGGTAATAGATGGATGAATGCTTCATGCCAATAACGGGTGTCCTTGAATGTACAAAAATGAAAGATCTATTGGATCTTTTTCTTTCCTAATTGGGAGATTTTCTGGGATTCGAAAAAAAAAATCTTCCTGAGGCTGTTAGACCAAATGGGGAGGCTTTGCAAAGCCTTATCCTAATGAGTCAAAACAGCACTGGGTTGGATTTGGGGAAGGGATTAGGGTGAAGATGTGTACTAAGGTTAAGTTAGATCAGGTAATTAAAATAATATTTGAAGTTGTATTGACACAAAGTGACAAAAGATACATGTTTTTGCACAAATAATAAAGGTAGAAACAAATTATTTAAAATGAGGAGGGTATGTAAACATGAGGTTTAGGACATCATTATACTAATACAGTCACCTCAAAAGAGAAAATATACAGCTTTTAGAAAATTAATTATTAAAAACTAAGAGCTGAGGTAATTTAGCATGGTTTATATTATGGGTAGGCTCCAGTTTATTATGGCTAAACTCAGGCTTGGAGTTTGATAAAGTTCTCTGTAAGGAAAAAAGTGAAATACCTTAATGAGAACAGTTTTATCTTTATGTGTTATACAGTTTAAATCTAACCTAAAAGTAAACGGCCAAATTCTCTTTTATACATAAATGTTGATGCTAGTGGAGCAGTAGTTTACATTTACATGTAAAGAGGAAGCATCTTTGAAGATAAAAACTTTATGTAAAGATTAAATAATTGGTTATAGAAGCTACACATGCACGCCTAAAGAAAGACAGACCACAGATATTCATCACTTTTATCACAATTAATAACGAAACACCACACAACGTCACAGATGTATGCACAAAACTCTCATCCAGACAGAAGTCAAACATCCTCTCAGAGATAGTTGGATTCACACAAATGCAGTAATGAGCTCTTCAAGCCGTGCCTACACACAAGCTGGCTCTCCCATGTGTATTCACTCAACTCAAACATTAACAGGCTAAAAGATTAAGTGCGCACACATACGCAAAACACATACACTCCCCACTCTTGCACACTCTCTCCCACGCACACACAGACTCGAAGGCTGCTAAGCATACCCATGTATCTTCAATGGAGTGTCAACTCTACTTTTAATTGGGTTTGAATCCAATGCGGGGGTGTGCTGTGTTACAAGTGGGAGTGTTCTTGATGCTGGGCTGTGTGAGCATGTGTGTGTGGGATCAGTCAACAATTTTCTCCGTTTGACTGTAATGGATGGACGGTCTGGCCTTGGTTTCTCAGTTCCTCAGTCTTAATATCATCAAGTTCTCTGTGGGCTGAATTGTGTCCACGTTTATTTGGCCGTCGATATCTTCTTTCACACCAACGTCTTATTTCTGTATGAAGCTGGCAGTGTTTACATTGCATTTAGCAAGAGAGCTGTGAGAAATGCCAACAATTTAGATAGATGCAGATATGCTGGCTGCATTGTTTTTATGTTTGTAGGAAAAAACAAATCAATGATGACTGTTTAAAGTCTCAGTAGGAATGCATATTAAAGAATAACTATCTCTGAAAAAAATTGCTTAAATGTAAATCATATCTGTACTGAAGTTATATTTATTTGGAAAAAGAAATGCTCATCTCCCATTGGTTTAATGGACACAATACAGAGGAAAATGTATTCCTTTGGTTGTTATTAAATAGTAGAAATAAAGTAATAATGATGCCATTCCTTCATACAGAAAACAAATCCCAGAATGACGGTTTTGTCAGACACATAAAAATATCTAGATTTTTTTCTCTTTAATGTTTAGCAGGCTGTGTGTTGATAGGCATAAAATTAGAACAGATGAAAAAAAGACACATTTGTGCCAATCTTTGTGCCTGTTATTCTATGACAAATGACAAATTTGCACCTGTGTGATGCTTATTTATGCATGTTTGCACCTGAATGTGTGCGCTCTTATCTAAATGTAACCAGTGTTGGTGATGGGAAACAATCAATCGTCCAACTATCCCATTAGGAACAAGAGCAGAATCTGAAATAGTGTGTGCTTGTGATGAGGTGGGGGAGATGTAGGAGTGGTGGAAGCTTTCTGTTAATTTGTGTCAAGCTATTTGCATTCAACACACAGTCAGAAGAGGAGAGAGAAAGACAGGAGACGAACGGGAGGAGCGACCAAAAGGGACAGCGAACAAATGGAGTGGAAGGAAAAACAAGACCTGTGGCAGAGAGAAAAAGGGACAGATTAGATGGTGGAGGACCAGAGTAGCTAAGAAAATGGAATGAGAGAAGAATCAAAGGGCCGAGCAATCAAAGTCAGCACTTAATCTTTGATACGACTCATAGAAATCAGCCTCACCACAGGTTAAAGAACACACACACACACACAGGGCTATGCGTGTCACTCATCACGATGCACAACAGAATCTCTACTCGTTCTTTCAATATTATTTCTGCATATGTTTAGGATTGCATACCACCTTGAGCAGGGATCCCAGGTCACGTTAACCTGAATTTTTTTGTCATTAACTGTTTTTTTTATAGCGGTGATGGAAAAATCTGAAGGCTGTCCGTCATTTTGACTGATTGCAATTCACACCCCTGACCACTAGGTTGCATGGGAACAGATGTAATGCATCGTCCTTTTTGATGCATGACCTCGTCGGCTTTACTCGGAAAAGTGTCAAATCCGCTGAGTGACAGAAGATTTTTCAAAAAGATAGGAGGCCTTGGAGCAAGTCTGTGACCACTACAATCACAGACCAGTGCAGCTGAAGCACTGGTGCAGAAAGAGCTCATGCTGCGTGATTTCCTCCCATTAAAGCGAGGGCTGTCTTTAATCACAAAACCCTTCATTCAGAGAATCTTGTCGACTTCTGATCACTTCATTTGGAGAGACGTTCCCTGATTTTAAGACTTTGGTTGAAGTTGCGCTATCCAGTTCCAGTGTCCAGCTAACAGCTACGAGAAGTCGACTATCTGAGGCAGAAATTAAAGACCTCCTGACAATAGTTTCTGCAGCAATCCCATCTGAGGCATTTGATTATGCGAGCATTTCAAGTCCATGTGGACAAGGAGGAAGGTGTGAGACTGTGCGCTCAGTCCAGAGCAGATGAACTGTTAAGTGCTGTCATTCATTGTTCATACCAGGTCAATGCAGGAAAAAAGGTTCAATGTATATCTGCTTATAGTGTAGTTCATCCTTTTCAGACTAAATTTAAAAAATATATTTAAATAAAATTAAATTGAATGTGTCATGAATTATGAAGGATTTTTATGACTCCGTCAGTCAAAATGACGACTAACAAAAAAGTCTAATAGCAGGATCAGGGGAAATATTTAGCATTGTAGCCCTAATATTTACAAAAGACAATACAGCCTTCTTTTTTTTTTTTTTACATTTATCATAACCTAAATACTGCTGCACAGATTCCTCCTCTGTGCTAGAAATACTACACTAGAAATTATTTAAGGATGGAATTAGAAATCCCTCCATTCCAATGGCTCAGAGAAGCAGGTCCATTTAAATTGTTTGTGGTTTATCTGTACATGCACATGTATATGCATGAACAATACATTTTAATCCGGTATGAGTTTTCTTGTAACTACCCTGCGCAAAAAGCCATTACAGTACTTACTCCACAGCAAATGACCTAAGTCAAGGCATTTAGGACTGATTTCTTGCACCCCAGTAACTGGTTTCCACTGTTTGCAGCACTTCCCCTGGCATTAGCCTTCGTGTTCATTTCTTCATTACTTTTAGTATTAACCCAGCTATAAGCGCCACATAGCCCTATTAATTAAGTCTGTTTTCAGCACGGAGCATTTCAGATCATGTTAGTGTGCTAACTGAAGCAGGACCACTCTCTTGCTTTGTTGCCTTTCTCATCACATGCCTATTTCTCTTCTTTGATTCTTTCACTCCTCCTTTCACTTCCCTTCCTGGCTCTTTTCTTCAGGGGTCACTGGCCAACCGTGACGAAAGAGCTGTATGTGGCGGAGTATTGCATGTGTGCGAGCTGTTTATTAATGTTTCAATCTTTGTTATATTGGCAATTTTTCAGGTTACGGCTCTGTTCAGATTCATAATATGGATCAAGAGGCAGTTTAGCTAAGCGAGACACTTGAAAGGGTTAATAAGAAAGCTGGGTTCAGGGAAAACTGATGTCCACCTTTGTGTCCTGTTGCTTTGCCGTTTATCTGAACTGTTTACTTCTGCAAACAGGTTTATCTTTGTAACTGGGTGTATGGGTGTGTGTGTGTGTGCTTACATGAGGGTAGAGGGTAGGAAATGAGTATTGGGTGACACGATCAAGCAAGAGGTTGGATAAGAATAGGAGGCAGAGATGAAGATAGCGGTCTAACAGTGGTAACCGGTGATGCAAACTAAGACACAGTCAGACCATCTAAATCAGGGGTGTCCAAAGTCGGTCCTCAAGGGCCACAATCCTGCAGGTTTTCCATGTATCCATGGTCCAACACAGCTGACTCAAGTTAATCAGTCATTATGCTGAACTTGATTGGCTTTTTTGTTAATTTAATGGAAGCCAGGTGTGTTGGAACTGGGATACATCAAAAATCTTCAGGACAGCAACCCTTGAGGACCGACTTTGGGCACCCCTGATCTAAATCCTTTGAAAGTCCCATGAAATGATGGTGATGACTCTTGTCTTTAAGCCATGATAAAAGTGGTATCAAGAAAAAAAATCATCAAACTTTGCAGTCGGGGTTGTTGAAAATGAGCGATCTGAGTAGAAAGTCTGGTCTGAAAAAAAAAGATTTTAGAAGCTCTGTTTGAAGCCAAATCAGTGTTGTTGTTGCTTCAGGCAAAATGTCGTTTAACCTAAAAAATACTTGGAGAAAATTGATTCATTTGAAGTGGCTGCAGAATAAAACTGTTGCATATTAAACTGGTGCATACCAAGTGTCAAGATTATGAGAATGTCAGAAATAACCTTTTCACTGAATTTGTCTGACACATTATATGTATGGAGAATCTACGATCGATTTACCTCTAATTGTGAACAAAACCCACAAGCTATAGAGGAAATGATAACCTATAATTAAAACTTTTGTTAATCATATCTAAATTATGATGGTTGTTTCCTTCTTGACTTAATGGACTCATTATTTGCCTTTTTAAAATGGATAATCGATGATTTAAGTGACCTATAATTTATAGTTAGGGGTTGAATGTGCTTGTGAAACCTTAGAATTACTTATCCATTTACAGTAAGTATTAATATGAATGAATAAGAACAGCTTAGCACTTTTAGCAAAGCATGCCTTAACTGTGGCATATAGAGAGCTGAGCCTAGTTTATTCACACAAGTATTTAATAAATTGCAGTAAAGTAAAAAAAAAACTTTACCAAACTTTAGAGGACAATAAATTAATCATATCAAATCTTGACCTCTTTGAGTGCCATGTTAGCATGTGTTGTCATAATGCTGGTTTTGTAGAAAGAGGTGTATTGTCTCGTCCATTTTTAATCTGAACAAAGAAACATACTGGCAGTATGTTTCCATTTTAATAAAGAGGTCATGTTAAAAGGCCATTAAAGTCTTTTGTGTGGCATTCAATTGATAAAAGAAGTAAAGCTAGCCAAGGAACTGAACAAGTAGAAAAATTAGAGGGAGAGATAACAGGACAGTGAGATAAATGAAGGGAGTAAAAGAGAAAGAGAGTGAGAGACATTGAATGTGAAGCAGATAAAGAGAAATGAACAAAGACAGCACAGAAACACCTCTAATGAAGATGAACAACAGAGAGAATCTGTCACTGAAGAGGAGCGATGCTTGATAGATGGCTACGATGAAGCAGAGGACGAGTGTTTAACTCTCACAACACTCATCATCTGGCCTGCCTACAACAGTCTACCCATTCTGGACACTTGGTGACATCACAGCTCCTTACTGTTGGGCGTTAGTGTCGCCGCAGCAACTGGCTCTCCTCCAGCTGTTGCCAGGCGGCAGTCTCCATGGAGATGTATATGAAAAAAGGAGCGGGAGAGAATGAAAAGGGGGCTTAGGGGCTACTAACACACACAAACACACACGTACACACACTCACACGCACGCACAGGCACCGAGACACACATACTGTACACTGCCATAGTCTATCATTGTATTCCCTCTTTCCTGCTTCACTTCACTCCCCATCTCTCTAACTCCCACCCTATCGTCTTACAGGCACATGTGATTAATACACAATGCCACTGCTCAGCAAAGTCACTCCACCCCCTCTTTTTTTAGTCACTACACATGCACTTTGTGTTTTGAACACATTTACACAAAGTCTGCATATACACATAGACAACTTTGCTATAGGCAACACATTCACATTGGACCAATAAACTTTGTGTTCTGTTTTGCAATGGACAACACAACACAATATGCACAACTTAGGTGTATTTATCATTTTTCTGCCACTCACCAGTAATAGCTCAAATGCTCTGACTGAAAACCAGATTTAGATTTCTTGATCAAAAAGAAATCCAAGTTTTCTGATGTGCTTGTGAACATGATAAATGTCTAAACATTTTTTTTCTTTTGCTGTTTTCCATTAAAGCATTGCTGTGAGGTGTTTCATAATGTGATGCACAACTTTTACTCATTTGCAATTCTACTGTCCTAAAATATAAATAGATGTCCAATTTTTTCATTGCACCACCTGCAACTGTCAAACATTTCGAAGCTTATCTTTAAGCTCGATACTACCGTCAGTTAGTTAATTGGCCCACTGGGCTTTTGCATCTGCACCTAGTTATTGGTTTATATATATTTATATGTATATGCCTCAACATTTCTCAAAAATATTTTTTCTCTTTCTTCACTTTAAGCCAGATTTAGAAAAAAAAAGAAAACGCAAAAGAAACTCAAAATACATCTGAAGTGAGAGTTTGACAAAAACCATGCCATTTTCCCTTTTCCTTGGTTATATTGTGCCTCCTGCAGACAGTTTCCCACTTGCTTGCAGCACTTTTACCTGTAAGTATTTTCTACTGATGTCATACCATGCACTTGGGTTTGAAAGGGTCTGAAATTGTTTTGCAGTTTTTTTCAGCAGGTTTTTGAGCATTTGACAACAAGTAGTAACCTAACATATTCCACTCTAAAAAGTAGGTTAATTATTCAACTTGCATCCAAATTCTTGAAGTTAAAATGTTATTTTTGTCCTCCAGTAGATTCAAAAGCTTTGAGATACAATATTTGTGCCTGCAGAGTTTCGTATTGTGACTGTGAGAACTCAGACTCCCCGGCTAGCACTGATCTACTCTGTCTAGTTGCAGCTTTGACTGTTTTTCTGCCAGGCACTTTAATCAGCTCCTCAATGCTGCATGAATTCCCCATGTAGGCCTGGCCTCCTTCCCCCTTGCGCCTGGCAGCCTGTTATTTTTTTCCTGCCATATCCACAGCACATCAACCTGTAAGTGTCATTTAGCTATCAACACACACGACTCCCTAGAGCTTTTTTGTTATTAAAAATGGGACATGCTCTCTCCTCCATCAGGGTGTCAAGTGTTTTGTGTGTAAATGCATGTGTTGATGCTCCTTTTGGCTACAGTGAGACAGTGCTATTACTAAGATAACCCTGTGTTCCTCAGGAGGAATCAATGAACCAGGAATTATGTTTTGTCTCTCTGTGTGCATGCATTTAGAATAGAGCGGCTTTTACAGGTGTAGGTGTAGTTGATTTTCCATGCTGTGTGTTCATGGGCTGAGTCCTGCAAAAAGTTCAAAGTGCAAAATGTAAATCATGTATGTCTGCTAGGATGTATTTATTTATGTATTTATTTATACTTCAACCCAGAAAAAAGCAATTATTTGCATTCACACATTCCATTAATGGACTTATCAGCTGTTCTTCAATGATTAAGTACCATCGTTCGACTTTATTAAAAGTTTTTAACCTTGGATCTAAGTGATAAGACTTTTGCGAGATTAAATACTTTGCCAGTTCTGGCCAGGATCTAAATGAGAAAAATTACAACAAAATGCAAATTACCTACTTGTATTATTATGCCAAAGTTACATGTACAGCATCACATTAAGCATCTAAAATTATTCAAATTTGCCTGAATTTATTGGTAGATAGAACAGCCTGCATGTGCATTGTGTTGCCTTTATAGAGACTTTCCCATATGAGTGTATTAGTTTGCTTGGGTCTGGATAAAAAAAAAAGAGAGAGAGAGAACTTCTTTCATTCGATCATTAAATGTGACAAGTAGAAATAGCTTTGCAGAGCAAAAGCCTGACATTACCTGCATCACTTTGTATTTTAGAAACCCTACAACTAGATTAAAATGAGCTGTCAGATAAGCTACTCTGTGTATGCATGTGTCTCACATTTCATATTGGATCAAAATTAATCTGGTGGAGATGTACGTGTCTTTTTCTCATGATCGATACTGAGCCACCGTAAAAGCATGTCGGTTGAGCACGGTTGTGTCTCCGCACTCATTTCAGTGGCATTTATTTTTGAAAGCCAACAGCTTTTAGCCATGCCGAAATCTATGCTACATTATCATTGTGTCAGATGCAACCTAATTTTCTATTCATTTACACATAAGTGCACGACCGTATGTGCAAAAATGGTGTGCACATACACAGACTCATTCAATCAGCAAATGCATTATTTATTTATAGGAGTTTTTAAGCTAATTAGTTTTAGACCAGGGGAAAACAGTAATTGCCTCCCAGGAGTAAAGGTAGATGACAAAGGGAAAGAGAGTGGGGGGGTTGGCCAGGAGGGAGAGGAAGAGACTGCAAGCAATTGAGGAAAAAAGTACAAAGTGAAAGTTATGGAGTGGGAGGAGCTTTGGCTGTAGATTTAAAGTGTTCAGAAAACATATTTTGACATGGTGTTGTCTTGCAAAAAAAAAAATAAGGACCTGTGCAGATGGAGGTGTCAGAATGTATCAAGGCAGTATGACAGGAGACTATTTACTGTGATGGAAACGGCGTCCTCTCTCAGGCTTATGATGGTCTGTGTGTGTAATCACACATCAATCCAAGCTCCCTTTGCTAATGGTGTTTTTGCAAGCGTGGGCGGTAAGTGCAACATCCTGAACCGGCATCAACAATACTGGAGAGTTTGAATGATGGTGCGCGTGAGTGGGGGCTACTTAACAATGGATGAGAGAAACCATGGAAGTTACAGAGAAGAAACATGGACGGAAAACTAAAATTATATAAAAAGATTTTTGAATGAACAAGTATTAAATGAACTTTAACACCTAAAATAATATCTAAAATGCTGGACTGCAGGTGATGTGGTGGTTCGTGCAACAGCCTCAGCGAGGAGGTAGCTGGAGTGCATATACCCGTATGTTTTCTCTCTGTACGGCTTCCTCCCGCCATCCAAAGCCTGGTTGGCTGATTGGTCATTCCAAATTGTCCTTAGGAGTGGACGTTTGTCTACATGGTTGTTTGTCTGCTTATTTGTCTCTCCATTGCTCTGTGATGGACGAGCGAGCCGTACTCTGCCTCTCCTCCAATGACTACTGGGATAGGCTCCAGCCACTGGGATAAAGCGGTATGCAAAAAGTATGAATCTAAAATGCATTTTTCCATGTATACACGCTTTTTACGGCCCACGTGTCACTGGTGAGGTTTGAGTGAAATCCGATTTTACAGCCTAAACTAAAACTTCATCCCCACAGAAGGAACCGATTTCCTTTTCAAAAAAGTTTTCCATATAGATAAAATAATTTTTACAATGTGCATGTCCTCACACATGCATAAAAACACTGGAACACTAGTGTACATACCAGATCTGTTAGTGATGCTATAACACTGGGGCACCAAAAACAGAGAATAAAAAATTGAGTAAGCGAATAAACTTGTCCAGTGTAAACAAACATAGAAAGAAGAAGAAGATGGAGAAGAAAACTAAAAGAAGACTTCTGTGTGAAATGACAATAAGGAGAAGATTTAGCTTTTATAGCCAAAATATAGCTCTTGCACTACAAACACACTGTATTCTGCCATTGTTGTAGTTGGAAAGAGAGAGAGAGGCTATTGTGTTTTCATTTCAGGAAAAATACATTTATTTTTAAACAGAATGAAACAGTGCAGTTATTAGACTTATTCACTTCAGGATTCACTTATAAAACCAAGTATTTTCAAGGTCCCAAAACGCTGGTCTCATGTGGAGAAAACATTCAAACAATAAAGAAAACAGCTGATGCAACTAAGGTAGTCTCCATGAAGATACGGAGAAACAATTTCATGTTTAAAATAAACTGCAAAGTGTCTCAGATGTTAACATACAACCGGTATAGGGGAAAATCTGAACTGGTTTATTTACACCAGTTAGTGTAGTTTGGTGTGTATGTGTTTGGACATGGGCTTTAAAGGAACTTTAATATAAGACTTTTTTTTTTAATATATCTGTTGTAATAGTGGTGCTTGGTGTTAAAGGTTTCACAGATATTATTGTAGATGTACAACAAGGAACTGTATAAGCCAAATCACCTGCAATCATCTTCATCACATGATGCATATTAAAAATAAGCTCAATAGCAACTTCCACATATAGTAATCGGATTACATTTTTTCCTTCTTTGCGTTATTTGTGTTTGTTGAACCTTTTTTTAATCGATACTTGTACTGAATCTTGAACTCAATGCCATTATTGTAAAATATATCTGATAGCATCTCACTGGAGAGAATTTAGGTCACACAAGCTGGCATGTTCAAGCCAGAGCTCCTTCATTTGTCTTGTCTGCACATAATTTCTCTTGCAGAGTTTGCAGATGGACCGAAAGTCTATTCGGCATGTGCGTTATATGTGTAGAAAATATTTTGTGGACATTCTAACCAGTCAAACATGCAAAAGTCATAAATCTAGGAAAAGAGATTTACTGTGTGAGGTGCATGATAATTTCACAGGTTTCCAGGGGAAAAATGAAAAATGGGGGAGAGCATGGGTGGGTGATCATCAAATAAAAAAGAGTCATTAAAATTCTGTTGGCAAGTATGGTCTTGCTTTTTATTTGGTCCTTGAGAAGCTGTGGCATTTCCTGCTTTTGTAGCATTTCCTTCTCTTCTGCCATCTTTCTCGCCTCGTGCAATTTTCTTTCCTCATTTTTTCTTCCCGGTATAATTTGTGGGAACTGGTCCACTATGCATTTTTACTGCAACCCTGGTTGTGACATTTAAAGTGTGTGAGTGAGACATGAATATAGGCAGAAAGACACACAGTTTCAAAATTAGATGCAAGACAGGGAAGCGGGAAGGCCCAGTGTCAAAATGATACAGGAGTTGAAAGGATGAAACTCAGAGAAAGAAAACAAGCATGATGAAAAATAGGGCACCTCAGTTTTTTTTCTTCTTAAGGCTAAGGCAATCAATCACTCTATTAATCTCAGCCCTTCCCCCATCTTTCCATACAGTTAATCCTGATTTGCTGCGTACTGCACCTCACACATTTTAACACCAACATTTTTGTTTGACGTCTCTCCTTGCTGCTGTTCTATTTAGTGGATGAAGTAAGTAAAACACAGTAGCCATTGACAGAAAACAATGGTATTATCTAAATAGGTACTTAACAGCAGACATATTTCTTGAAGGCAGCTTTGAAAAGTCCAAGACCTACCCCAAAAGCCAGGAGACCATAAAGTTGCATAAAGTAATATGTAGGCTACTACAACTGGTGTCATGCCTCAAGATGTCAATTTCATGCCGCATAGCAAACAAGGCACCATAAATCTAAAGAAGAAACTCAAACTTGACCTGATTAGAGTTCAAGTGTCTGTGAGATTACTATTCTACCCCTGAGTAGCTGTTGCTGCTTGACCCATAGAGGTGGAACCCAATAGTAAGCTTAGTTTTTATCATTTCAATAAGTACTAAGATTTCATTTTTGTGAACTACTGTATGCCAAGCCAATTAGGTACTATATATATATATATGATATATGATATAATATTCAATTCTTGCTTTTTGAATCCATGCTTTTGAAATTTACTCGGATAAGAGCACATTTTAACAGTTTTTTTTTTCTTTTGATCAACATGGTGTAAAGTAATAGTAGTGTGTATAGTGTATAGTAATATTGTAATAAGGAGTGTAGAACAAAAGTTTAAAAAGATGATCACAAAGTTAATAAGAAATGGGATCTTTTTAAGTGTTTATATTACCTACACAGGGAATGCCAAGTTCTCTTTATATTTTTTTACACATAACACAGGGAGAAGGAGCATCATAACATTATAGTAGTTAATAATTATTAAATAGCTGTTGTTGAATCAGGAGAGTAAATACTAATTAGATGCTCTTGGGCATAAAGATTGCTTTTAAAATCACAACCAAAAAGATCAATACTATGTTCTTATCATCTCTGATCTAAATTGTAAATGCAGCATAAAAATGAGTAAAGACTCAAGGCTGCTGGTATTTTCTGAGCGACAACAGTTAGATTAGCATCTGTGACTTCTCACAGCACTCCAGGAGCCCTTATCTCTGGGTAAATCCTTCAAGTTCATGCCCTTTCTAAGTTTAAACAAAATGCCCAGCAACTTTTGTTGTGCGCTAAGTAGAAACATCCACAATAAAAGTTGCTAGAAGGCATGATATTTTTCTATATAGCAGAGCAAAACTGCCTCCAGCTCCCAAAGCTAATACAATCTTTTCACTTTCACCAACAAACTGAGAGAATAAATGGAATAACTGTCCATCTTTAGCACACAGTTATCACAAAGAAAAAAAAGTTAGAGGAAAAGTTCTTATAACATCTTGAGGAAGCAACTCTTCTTTGTGTCCAAATGCAGGGATTAAGGATGGTAGTATCCAGGTTATTCTTTCTGTTCAGCTTCTCTCAGAGCACAAGAAAAAAGACAATGAATGATTTGATGTGTGGTGGTTGCTCAGATTTATCAGATTTATCCCATAAGGGGCTTTAATCCGTATTGTTAGTGCTTGATAGACTGGTAACTTGTCCATGCTGTGCCTTGCCCCCTGCCCAGTATCCGCTACGATGACCACCAGCCCCAGGTGTAACACTGAAGTATAAAGAAAGATCAGCTTATGGAGGAAAACAGAGATAGCAATAAGAAAAGGCAGCTGGCAGATGGAGGTTATATAGTATTTAACTCTGTTTCCCACCACTCTGTGCTTTCGTGCCTTACTCGCATCTCCAACCCAGCATCTTGTAGTGACAATAAAAGTATACAATAATGTCATGTTATGATTTAACAAAATACAAGTAGATTATGTGTTATTCAGTACAACACTATACTGTGATCCGCCATCTGCCACTGTTCCAAACACTGCTAGCTTCATCGCGCTTTGCACTGGGGAACACTGTAAAACATCCCTTTTTGTGTTAAACTAAAGCTGCAGATCTACAAAATCATGCTTAATGCTTTGGGGGTGAAAAGGATTTTAGTAGTTATATAATTGTTTTTCCTTTTTTTTCTAATTAAGGCTTCATAAGCTGCTCTTCTAAACTGGGCTAAAATATGTTTCTGCTCATTGTACAGCAAGATGACATGAACTGACCTCTAACACTTTTCTCTTTCCAAGCTTTCTCAGTCTTTTCTTTTGGAACAGAAATGGTCTTTATCACAGCTCGATACCAGTGTGAGTCCATGTGTGTTTCTGTCTTTGGCTGTTCTCCTGGTCCTTATACGTTTCAAGGCCATTAGTCACATTGTCACAAGGGTCACTGCAGGTCATGACAGCTTGCGGCTTGGGCTTGTTTACACCACCGTGCTTTGGGCTTATCTGTTCATCTATGTGTCTGTCTCTGTTTCTCTCTCCACTTAGCTATCTCTTCTCTTCAGAGCTCAGCTGCTCTGTTTGAACATCTGATTGCTTTGCTTCTGAATATTAGATCTTGTTAAAAACACTTTGCAAGTCAGCAAGTCTACATATTATTTGCACATTTTTTTTCTTAACTGATCTTAATTTGCAAGAAAAAAGAAAATATTGTCTTTGAGATTATGCTCATGAAAGAATCAATTTGATGCATCAAAGTAAACTTATTAACACAATGTTTATCAATGTAGCTCTAATTCCTTGCTCTGCATCATAGCTGTCTGGTTCACCATAGCTCAAATTAGGTTGAGATGCTTTACTGATGTGATGAAATCTTTGTTAGTTTCTACTGTTTGAGTGGAAATGATACTTCAAGGGTTTCTCAGTCTGAATAACAAGATGAGCCAGTAGAATTTCAAAAAAGTTATAATGTTTTTTTTTTCCTTACATAAAACAATATTACATACAGTGCCAGGTAATTAAGCTTCACTATGTTTTTTCTCCATTCTGGAGCATCTCCTGCTGCACTTTGCTTTACGGTTATGCACAACATGTTAAGAACTGGATATGAACACACTGACTGTCTTAGACACACCTTGTCTAATTTTGCAGCAATGCTCAACAAATAAATATTAGAAAAAGTGTGAAATCAAATTTTCACCTCAGATTAGGTTTTATTTGTTGAAGACACCTCAGAAAAATGGCAGGATGGAAGATTAATGTTTTTTGTCAAAGAACAAAATCACCCAAATTTAGTAGTTCCACTTTAAATAACTGACACCATTTTATACATTGACATATCCAAATAATTAGATTTGAATAAACTGGTGAGTAATAACATGGTTACTGTGAATAAAAGCTGAAAATACAAATTCACATATCTGTCAGCTTAGGATATATAACGATTTTGATCTTTCATATGCTTGTAGAATAAAGAAAAAAGACAATTTGACCATTTACTAAGATCAAGACCATGACTATAAAAGAGAAAATGACTGTTTGGTGGAGCTGTTAACAGCTCAGACCTGTGAAGTGTGCCCCCCCGCCCCCCCTCCCCCCCCTCCCCCAACCAAACATAATGCTTTTTGTAAAGAGGTTGAAAAAACTGCTTTCATCTTTTGTGTTGAATTTATTATTGAATCCTACAAGTTTTTTTTTATCTAAAGTCAGACAGAACCACAATATGAGATAAATTACATGGCTTAAAGAGCTTTATATTGTCTTTCCAGAATGTGTTGGAAAAGAAGTTTTAATTGACCTAAATATTACAGCGCGAGTTCACTTTATACCAATATATATGATGCTCTGAGCGTTTGAGTAATCAGATTACATGTACTCATAAAAATCAAGTTTTGAGCAGCTTTTTCACAGAGGAGAAAACACTGTTTATATTTTTTTATTCACCTAAGTGGAATAAATATTACATAATAAATAAACATAATGTGTGTAAATAAAGGCTAATTTCTCTACTTGTAATTCTAAAACATCCACTTCACACCACTTATCTCTCCTTGGCTGTCTCACATAGTTTCAGATCGATTCAGGATCTTTATTGGCATGATTACACAATTCTCACGTCACAAATAGCATTAGCAGGACAGCACTGTTTTAATTAAATCAATTAGTGATCTTACAGCAACAAATCGGGTGTACATAAGGTCTGACACCATAAAAATGTTCCTGTGTTCTGATTAGCAGCTCAACTATAAAAGAAAATGATTATGTTGATGCAAGTGTCACTTGAAGGCATGAAGTGAAGAGTTTAAAAATGAAGGTTCCTCTGTCTATTCATGCAACTTCTTCACCACTCTGACTTCCAACCTGTCCCTTTTTCACCCATCTGTCTGTCAGACTTTGTGTCTTCTGTTCTGCTCTCTAACTATATTATAATGTCATTTTCTTACAGTTGCCACATTGTCTCCTACCCTACCCCCCTTCCCCTTCAGTACATACCACTCCCCTCATACTGCTTCGAATCAATGAGACTGCACAGGCCCTTCCTTTCCCTGTGACTCTCTGAATACTGTTCTCTACTGTCATCTGAATGCTTTACCCTCCTACTGTGTTTTCTCGCTTTCTGTCTCCCGCTTTGAATACTTCCTCACCCATCTCCCCCTCTCTGTTTGTCTCTGTGTTTCTTGCAGTCTTTCTGACTGCCAGCCCTGTTGGACAGTTACTTTCTTTTCACAAAAGTTCCTCTGTCCTCCAGTGGATTGCTTTTAAAATGTCAGTGATTTTTTTTAATCCTCTTTGACGTAACTTACACACTGTCTTTTGCAAACAAATAAAGTAGTAAAGCACACACTCAAAGTCTCAAACATTAATCAATGCTTGCTTCTCTCTATACACACGCAAACGCTTTCTCTCATCTGCATTGAAAATGCACACTGCCTGGCCATAAAAATGTAAGCAATGAAAGAAGACCAGCCCGCATGACTGGTCTCCAGATTTACCCTTCTTCAGAGTGATTGGTGCATCTGGGTAAGAAGAAATTAACCAAGTTAGTTATGTTTACCCAGCATGACTAGTGCAGACTGTGGAGGCAGTACAGTAATCTGGAGATTCAGTTGGTCAGGTCTAGGTTCGGCAGCATTATGTTCCCAAAAAATGAAGTCAGTCGTTGACTGGCTAGATGTATTGAATGAGCTAATCCCAGCTGCCATCTGATGAGAGGCGGGGTACACCCTGGAAAGGTCGCCAGTCCATCACAGGGCCAACACACATGGACAAACAACTATGCACACACACACTCACTCCTATGGGCAATTTAGAGTCTCTAATCAGCCTATCCCCAAGGTGCATGTCTTTGGACTGTGGGAGGAAGCTGGAGTACCTGGAGAGAACCCACACTAACATGGGGAGAACATGCAAACTCCACACAGAAAGGTCACTGGTTGGACCTTCCCACAGAACCACAGTGCTAACCAACTGCACCACCGTGCAGCCCCCATATTTTAAATGGCTTTTAAAAAAAATAAAGATCAGTAAATACTTCAGTCCTATATGTTACCATACGTCCGTGTCAAATATTCTAAAAGGTTGGTTAATGTGAACTGTACGGCTGACACGTACACGTTGGACCTTCCCCAGCTGAAGCTCGAACCAGCAACCTTCTTGCTGTGAGGCCACAGTGCTAACCAACTGCACCACTGTGCAGCCAATCAATACAAGATGATGGTGAAAATGTGATGCAACAGTAGCTGGAAAGAAATCTGTTGTAGACTCTTATTGAAACAACGTCACAGCAAATGTTTGCTATATTCAATTCCAAATATGGTGCAATGAGATATTAAAATGTGTAACATTTTACTTTGATGGTGACTTTTTTTGACCAGGCAGTGCATTTTTAGTGGGAACTATAAATGGTTCAAACTAAGTTTCACACACACACAGCTGTATCTCACAACAGCAGCAAAACACATTTTAACAATGCGTATACATACAGCACAGACACTTTAAATGTTATACTGTTGACATGCTACATGTTGGGTTTCTGGTAATGGTGCCTGTGAAGAGTTTTACATTTCAACAGCCAATTACAGCAGACATCTTGAGCTTGGCTTGTAAACTCCCCATAGTGGAAGATGTGAACAGACAATGATGTACAGAAGCCAGGTTCTGCCAAACACTCACATTAATTTAACTTTGCTTTTTCTCCAGAGCAGAGCGCAGGGAATGCGAGTGACTTTGCCATATTGTTGATGCAAGAATGTAATTTGTTGTGGAGTGGATGAAGCAAATTAGTGATGCTAATCTCAGTTATGGAAAAAAAAAAGTTTAATTGGAAATCCTCATGATGGAACAAAAGAAAATAAGATGGTGAGGGGAAAAGATTGGGCTTTTGTACGTGTTTAACCCCTCAAATGACTTTTCAACATGTCAGATCTCTAAAAGAAGTTTAATTTCACAGCTACTTGAGGATGTCATTCTGACTTTGGGTCTGTGCAGGCAGTGTGGATAGCATTAATTGTGTACATGTGTGTCTTTCTTTTGTACATTGCCTGTGGGCCTGTGTGCATGCATGTGTCTGCTTGAGTGCATGGGTTATTTCTCTAGTACAGTAGTTTCTTGTTATAGATTGTCAATACATGTGGCTGAGTTGTTCAATGCTATGCGTGTTTGCACACATTTTCCCCAGCAGCTGTTTGTCTCCAAAGGAAACAGTTGGAAAGCTTTTTGTCAGTTGCAAATAGGGCACAAGTGTGACTCTCATTCAAGAGTGGAATGAAAGACACACAGTTGCAACTTCTTTCAGATAGATTTAGTTATACAGGGTTGAGAAAATGATGGCAGGAAAATGTTTATAAATGAGGGAAACAGAAAGGGAGGTGATCAGAAGAGCTGATTGACTAAAGTGAACTGATCTGTTTTCAGAACATTATCAACAAAGAAATGCCATTTAATCTCACACCATTATGGGAATGAACTGAAAAGAAAGAAAAGTGAGCAAAAGGGAAATTGAGTAGAGGTTAAACAGCACAGTGGCCGAGTTGGAGGGGAAACGAGAGAGAAAGAGAAGGACAGAGAAACGGACAGGGTCATGCCAGTTTCCCCACCGCTGTCAAAGTCAAATGCTGCTGGCCGCTCAGGAAACATGCAAATGAGATGCAAATGTGTGGAATCTCTGGAGGAGGGACGTTTTGATATTGACGTTGTCATGGAAATGCACAGTGAGACACACATTCACAAAAGTGTGCTGGCATGTGGCGGGATAGATGGATCGGTCAAAGGGTGAAAGGATGAAAAGAATAGGGCGGATGAACAATTAATGGGGATAAAAGAGAGGCTGTTTACCTCAAAGTTACGGAAAGAGTGTTTGGAGGAGGGGACTTTGAGGTGCAAAGCAAAATACTAGAGAATCCCTGGAACAAATTTAATCGTGGTTTAGTGAATGATAGGCAAAGGTAAACAATTTGAGAGTACTGGTGGAGAATGAGACAAGACAAATGAGGAGAAAGTCCTTCTGTGTCATCTGTTCATCACTCTCCTCCTTTTTGTCCTTCAGGTTTTGCTTTCCCTCCTGCATTTCTGCATGCTATTAGACTCTATTGTTTTCTGTCTTCACTTACCCTTCAACTCACTGCCTTTCCATTTCTGATGCTCCATCTCTGCACCTGACTCTGTTGAAGCACTACTAAGCCAGACAGAAAAAGTAAAATGTTAATGGGTTCATCTAATTGTTTAAGGAAGAGGATTCATTAATATCAACACATGTTAATGCTCATATGACTTTATTCAAACATACCAAAGACATCGAGTGCAAAACATTTGCATGACTGTATAGTTCATCAATAGAGGTTTCACGCATGAGGTAGAAATTTTCTCACAGTAATATCTTTACACTGTGACAGTTTATTTAACTGAACAAGCGTATGAATGATTAAGAGTACTAAAAGTACAGTGCACAAAGCTTAAATTAAGAGGCGAGGGAAGATAATTTCTGGGTTTATATCATGAGTTGGTACAGAAACTTTGGATTAGATTGCAATTGGTTAATGAATAAGAAACACAATCTAGGACCAGTGACAAACCTAAGGGGATTGCATCTTTAATAAGACTATACATAATCTTAACAATAGCTAAACTGACCTGTGTGCAGGCTTTTCTTAGTATGTTTGAGTGACAGCAAAACACAGTTGTATTGTTCTCAACCACTTCCTCTTGGGAGCGGAGCGAGAGTGTGCACCAAGGCATCAAGTATTCAGTTTAACTTCTACAGCAACTGAATGTTGTTTATCAATATGCTTCACAATGCAGAGAAGCAAACTCGAATAAATTAATTGTAGGAGGCTGAATAAGATCCTTGAAAGGAACAAAAAAAAAAAAAGCAAAAACCGCACTGGACTTAGAGAAAAGAGATAATGAAGAAGAAAATCCACATGAACTAGAAAGGCAAATGAGAGAGATGGAGGGGAAAAGAACGACATAGATAAACAGGCAGAGAGGGAGGTTGCAGGGTGCACAGGGGGTATGGAAATGAGAGGAGGGGAAGGAGTGAGGGAAGGAAGTAAAACGAGTGATGCGAAGAGGAGAGGGAGAGGACAGATGAGGGAGAGGAGCAGTCGTGCAGGGAATGGCTGTGAAGAGAGGTAGAGGGCTAACAGAGGGCCATGTTTTACAAATTGCCATTTGAGATGAGCCTATGGAGGGGGGATACAACAACTGTAGACCTGCTGCAGATTGCACACAGCGAGAGATGTACTCAGCCACCTCCAAACACTGCATCATGCGCACATGGACGAGTGCACACACTGGAGTACAATCAGACAGATACAGGTAGAAAATCTCAGATACACAAGATGGGACTTAATGGAAAATTGGAGAAGGACACTCATTTTGTATCTGTGAACTCATCACAAGCTTTTATTGATTAGCCCTGTTCACTGACCCGGAAATGAGCCGTTTGTCATCTCTCACACACCGGGCCGCTTTGACTGAGTGGCGTTTCCTTTTTCGCTGTGACTCTTAACCTCATTAACTGAAAGATACCTCTGAAATCACATGGAAAGAAGTGGTGTTTTGGCTTGCCAGCAAAATCTGCTGTCCCAGGTCTTTTTTTTTTTAAACCTTAACTCAAACCGCAGCTTTAACCTCAACCCAAAAATTCTATATGAGCTTTAACAGGCAGATCGGAAACTGTTCCAGCCAGCCGCATGCTGATGTTGCAACTGTTGCTTTCTTTTTCAGACAATGAATAAAAACTCTGAAGTAAATAGAAAAGAAAATTCTCACCCCAGCTCTCTGTCTCTTAAAAAAAAAAGCCCATTTGTGATACTGGATGTTGTTTGGCTTTTGTCACCGTAGAAGTTGCAGACTTGTTGACAGCTGTGTGATTACCACTCGCGTACGTGGGAGCACTTTTTTAAATGAGGCGCTGATAAGAAGTGCTCTTCAGCTCCCTGCCAGTGCAATTCAAGCAGAGAAAAATGCCATATGGATACTTATGTAACTTCTGCCTCCATCATTTAACACCTGAAATTGAAATATCTTCTATTGAGGTTTCTTTTCTTATACTTTCTACCTGGGTTATTTTTATTTTTTGTGCAAGAAAAAAAGTTCTGATCATTTTATTTTGTGATCCAGCTTGTTTGCACCTGTTGTTAGTTGCCTGATGTTTATTAAAATGCACTGTCCCTATCAAATGAGCTAATAATAAATTAAATTCTGCAATGAATTGAATTATGCGTTGTTATTCACCACTGTAAAAATCTTCACAAAAGATAATCTGTCTTGATTTAAGTGTCTCATTTGAACACATTTTAATAATTAATTTTTTTTATATCTGTTCTTCATGGGTGAAATGGCGAGTAGTTCAAGAGGGTGATGGGTTAATCAGAGCCTTTTTATTAATCAAATCTTTGCCCTTAAAGTTTTAATACTAAATTTGACTTGACAGACATGGTTGTTGTTTGTCAGCTAATGAAAGCATGATAACATTAATTCCAATTATACAGAAAAAAAAACATTTTAAATACATTTGTAAACTGTGGGGATAAAAAGCAAATAGCCTATAATGATGCTGTTCCCTTTTTTGTTTTTGGCAGAACTTTGAACATGGTTGTCCTGTTGTTTAACAGAAATCAAGAGCCAAATTGAACTTTTTGCAGAATTCCTGGAGAGCTTTTCACTGAGCAGTGTGTTTTTGAGAGTGCAAAGGAAGAAAACACTGATGCACAGTTTTAGATACTCTGTCTTTACCCCGTTCTGTTAAGTTCTTCTAACCCACCAGGAGCTTACTCTGGAGCCTATCCTTCCAGAGGTCTTGCTAACACTCCTCTCTCTTTGCCCCTCATCCCTGTGCTTACAGCTCCACGCTTCAGCAGCACAGGACATCATAAAAATCCCATCAGCACAGCATCACCTTTCTTTTGCGACTGCTGTCTTTTCAAACTCCCATTTCACACTTTCTCTTCTCCTTTTTAATTCACTCTGGCCCTCAGCAGAAAGCATGGAAAGGTAATGCAAACATCATTGAAAAAATAGCCTCCTTTTGTGCAACTATAACTAAAAAAACACCCCAATTTAAGAAAGATGTCAAACTCTATTTTTAAATTAATATCTAAATATGTGATGGTTCCCCTTTTTATTTAATGTTTTGTATCCTTTTAATGTGAATTTGTAGTTATCCAATGTAGGTACCTGGATAATAAATATAAACATTTTATGCCAAACATGCAGAGAATGTCAATGGATTTCAAGGCTGACGAATTATAATTTATTTGCTAATATTATGTGTATTTTAGATGTAAACACATCTTTTTCCTTTCCTTCAAGTTTTCAGCGCACCTTCACATTGCTGGGGATCATTTTCACAACTGAGTGAAATTGCACCTTGAAGTGGGGGATATGATGGTGTTTTGTTCAGTGTGTCATTCAGCAACTGTGAGAACTGTGTCATGCTGTTCTGTCTCATACTTTGACAAGGACCTTCACCATTCTGCTCTGTCAATACAGGGCAGATCCACTGGGGAACCGCACCGAATACATGAAGCATTTGTAGGAAAGCCTTTTCATGCACTGACTGTCTCCTGGGTTTTCTGAATTCTGTTTGTGCCACAGAGCCATGCAGTGTTTGCGTGTGAGGGTCAACAAAGACTGATGACAGGCTGATGTAACCAGAGCCAATGTTGGTGTGATTGGCAAATTAATGGACCAAAGCTCAAGTCAAGTGATGTTGCTCAAGTTTGTTGTTTCCTTGTAGCAGCATGTATATAGATAGTTATGAAATAGAAGCTATTTTTAGTTTTCTTATTATTGTGATGTGATAAAATAATCTGGACTTTACCTGGTATAGAAATGGGCAAATATAACTTCAGATGAACATCAATACATGACAGATTACACTGTGTTGTTATTTATTAAAGAATCACCAAGACAAATTAGATTCTGGGCTGCACAGTGATGCATTTGGTTTGCATTGTGGCCTCACGGCCGGTTTGAGCCTCGGCTGGGGAGGTCCGAACAGTGGCTTTCTGTGTGGAGTTTCCATGTTATCTCTGTGTTTGCGTATGTTCTCTCCATGTAGGCTACTCCGACTTCCTCTCATTATCCAAAGACATGCATATGAGGTTAAATGCTCATTCTAAATTCTCCTTACGAATGAATGTGTACATGAATGGTTGTGTGTCTTTCTCTGTGTTGTCCCTGTAATAGACTGGTCACCTGTCCAGGGTGTACCTTTCCTCTTGCATGAATAATTGCAAAGATAGGCTCCAGATTCCCTTAATTGTATTAAGAAAAGGACTGACTAAATTCTTAAGATATATATATGTGTGTATGTATATATATATA
>JBAMIG010000006.1:8298888-8315196 GCA_037177335.1 Kiunga ballochi
GGGCCTCCTCCCACAGGGACGTCCCTGGAACACCTCAACAGGGAGAGTCCAGGAGGCATCCTAACCAGATGCCTTAGCCCCCTCATCTGGCTCTTCTCAAAGTCCCTCCCGGACGGCCAAGCTTCTCACCCTATCTCTAAGAGAGACACCGGCCACCGTATTAAAGAAATTCATTTTGGCCGCTTGTACCTGGGATCTAATTCTTTCGGTCGCAATCTATAAGTGAGGGTAGAGACATAGATGTGCCTGTCGATCTCATGCGATATATATGTATGGAGAGAGAGAGCATGAGATGTACAGTGCGTGTATGTATGTATATGTATGTATATATATAATATATGTACAGGTACATTTGGAAGCAATACCCCCTGATCTATAAGCAAATATATGGTGAGAGATGTGGCTTCCTTTGAGAGCCTGATAAATGCATCACATAAAGGAGATGAATCACAGGGTGCAAGAAAGAAAGTGATACAGATAGTCTGCAGCTTATGAATACCCAGCAAGACACAGAACATGACAAACTGATAAGAATTAGCATGATGCATTGTGACACGAAGAGCCACAGGAGGGAGGGAAAGGGGAGATAAAGGTTGGAGCCAGGGTGAGGTAGCACATTGGAGGCAGCGGAACAGGAGCAAGGGGGTGGTCGAGTAGAAGACAGCAAGAGCAATAGGGGGAAGCAGTGAGAAAGTGGGGGCCAGAGAGGAAGAGGTGCTGTTGAAGCGATGAGGCGAAAAAGCACAGCACACAAGGGAGTGTTAGAAATGATGGAAGGATTGCAGCTGAGGCACATGGACAGACAGATTGATAGAGAAATGCAGAACGGAGGGATAGACTGAGACAAAAAGCAGAAGGTTTACAGTGTTTGATGTCGCCAGAAAGGCACAAATGGAGTGATAATGTAGCATAACAACCTAATGTTCGACTGATTCTTCCTCACATTTTTGCATAAACCTCCTTATTAGCATTTACACCATGTAGCCTATATATACTTTTATTACTACCTTCATTCAAACATTTCAAGGCTTATTTTGTTCTGCATTAAATAATTTCTGTGTGTTTAGCTAATTTAATTTTCTCCTTTAATGTCATCCACTTTCACATTTGTCATTATTAAAATATCCATGAGACCAGGATCACAAAAGAATTAATCTCACTTGTTTCAAAGCTACGTGTTTGTGCCCCAAGCACACTTGTTTCCTAATAGGACAAAGAACAGTGACAGCCACAGGCAGTACAGGATGCTATATCAACAATAAGTGGCTATCCTAAAGGTTAGCATGTAGAATAAGGCACTGGAGTTTTATTTATACCAGTTAACTCCGTGTTGGTCTGATGAGATACACTATCTCGTCTGGAGATAGACAGATGGTTCATTCAATGATCTCCAAAGTTTGAAAATGATTCCCCTTTGCCAATACATTGCAATAATGTTCTTCCAGATGGTTGTGTAACAAGCCAGCCGATCTCATCAGGTTAAGCTCAGGCACCACACAATGAAGACAAAAGCCAGCTGTGGTCATAAACCAAAGTGTTATTATTGGACGTGGGTGTTAAACTTTAGGTGTCCAATGTATCAAACATTTTCTCTTTTTTTCATAATACTCCATTATCCAAACCTTAATTTAATTTAATGCAATGTATCTTTTGCTGTACAGATTGTATCGCCTTGGTAGACTGGAAAAAACTGTTTTAATCTACCATTTTCATCATATTTTCAACTCAAATGTTGCATATTTTCCTTCTCCTCATCATTGAGAGCAAAGTGTTGACAAATGTCCCTTATTTAGTTGGTTTTGTTTTTGTGACCATCTAATCTCTGAACATGCTCTATCTGCCAGACATCTAAGTATTGACCAGGCCAAGGAGGAGTAAAACTGGAAAGCAAAAATACCTATTTGCAAAAGAAAGAAGTACAGAAACGAAGCAGATGCTGTGTGGAGAGGGAGCGACCCAGAAAAAAAGAACTTGGCACTGATAGAGTAGAGCTGATGCTATGCCAGAGGATTATTAGGTTGATTTGCAGCAGATTTGCCCACCTGTACAGCTGGATCAAAAGCTTTGATCGGAAGCAGTGGTCAGCCTGGATAAAGCTTGAATTAAGACTGAAGGTTTTTAAGGATCCAAGACTATGAACTTGAAAATTGATTTGAACTGAATAATATCCAGTAACAATCATAGGCTAACATCTTCAAAGATCGTAATGAAATCCCGTGCTCCACAGGGATCTGAAGCTCTTCTGAAAGCAGATCAGAGTATAAGCAGTGAAGGTTCTGTGTATTTTTATGAGATAAAGCATGCTGATTCTGGTTGTTTCTTGTCATTTCCATGTGTTTTTCTTTTCTGCATAAAAAAAAAGATATTTTTGTTCAAATTTACATGCTTCTTTCTTGAATCCTGATGTTATATCAGACCTGAAAAGCACAAGAACTCATCTTTCATCTTAGGAAAAACCATTTTTGTTCCACATGAAAAACGCATTGCATGAACTAAAAATGACCAAAGACAGAAAATCCATCACAGTAAAAAAAAAAAAGAAACTTTGATTTGGTTCTGTTTGAGTTTTGCTATATTATTATCTCACTGAGCCAGTGAGTCCCCAGGTTGAGTGCCTTTATATCACTGTGTTGCATTGTACTATGCTTACTGTCAGTTTCCTGACAGCGAATAGAAGAAATGAAATACTTTAGCGGGACATAATCCCTCTCCAAAGATGTTGCATTGCAATAACTGGGATTATCTTTAACATCTTCACAACAATGTCTTCTTATGTGAGGAATCTATTTTAGATTTAGTTTGAAAGTACAATATGAGCTGTTTTACTAAACATACTTATGAGTTTAAACATAAATGTTTTCAAGCTGTAAATTATATCAGTCTTTTTTTAATAGTGTTTATTTGTTCTTTAATTTAGCTCTATTAAAATACTGATTAAAAATAGATTGCATATTTGGTACACTATAGTTTCTTTTAATCCAGTGCTGTATTTGCAAAACAGGTTTGGGTTTTGAGAGTCATGGAGTGCCTCCTACCCAAAGAGAGGACGAGAGAGCTGACAAGAATGAGGTTTGAGTGCTTTGACACCAATAACTGTGTCAAAAGAACATAAAAACAGCTTGACAGGGAAAGACAAAAAGAGGTTTGGGCACATTGAAGCCTTATTGACTAACCCCAGACCCCTTCTCTTGATCATCAGCTCACCTGATTGGCTGCCTTTCAGGGGCATGCAGTTTGGGTCTGGAGGTGAACATGTTCTCTGATAGGTGGTTGCTAGGCAATGGATGTCAGTATGAGCAGCTGTGTGAATAGAAAGGACCAGCTGCAAAGGATGACAGTGTGTGACTATCTCTGTGCATGTGTGTGCTCCTATGTGTGTGTGCATGTGTGTTTGCATGCATGAGTACATCACATACCCTTGTGGCTCCTTCCACAGTAAATCCTTGATTGAACTACACAATTGCACATGTATCAATTAAATGATGTGCGTGTGTGTGTGTGATTGCTTCTTGCAAGCAGAGCAATGCAGCAGCAATGACATATCATTACCAAATCATGGGCTAAAGTTCTCATTTATGTCTAAAAGGAAATTAAAGGAGCTGTTGGAGGGTTGTAGCAGTCATAATATGCAGTGAGAGTGTGTGTGTTTGTAGTGTGTAGTGCATATGAGTATATAGGGAGCCACTATGCATTAAGTCAGCAGTGGTTTCCTGTGGTTATGTAATAAAACTGTAAGGCTCTTATCAATATCTCTATATTCCACACAGCTTACAACCTGTGCACTGAAGTGAAGGACTAACAAAGCGCCTTTTTAGACCTGTTTGTGACTCCTGCAGTTTAATTTAGTCCCCTGCTGGGGGTGTTATTCTCTTCATTAGAATTATCAACAGGTGCACAGGGACCACACTGATAAAATACTAGCTGATAGCAGCAGTGCTACAAGTGTTAGTATGTAATTCTCCTCACGGTTCTTCTTAAAACAATCTCAAATTTCCCAAGTCACCACCAGTTATGTTTTTCATCAAACAGAATAACACATGAAATCTGAGATTTTTCAGGACAAACAAGGTATATCTAATTTAGACTTGTTAATTGATATAAATTTGAGGTATCCCTCTGTAATGGTGAGATGAATTCACTGTGCACTGTGTTATGCGAGGCGGCTTTGGCTCATTAAAATGACTCGAACGAGAATTTGCTTGTTAAGGCAAACAGCATCCAGTAGGGTACTGCACAATGAGCAAGGGAAATGAACAGCTAGATGAATTGATCTATTTTCTTTTCTTTAACCTGGAACAAGAAGCATAGAGGCTGTAAGATGTTTCATTTGGCTCCTTTTGGATCCTGCCGTGTAGCATTGAGGCCTGAATGACAGCTTTTGTAAACCATAAGCTAAAGGACATTAATATTCCTATTTGGTCAAGTGGTTAAAAAACAATTTGCTAAGTGGAAAACATGTTTTGCAGTCAGTTATGTATGGGCATAACCCTTACTTATTAGATCACTTATTAAACTACAGACAATCCACTTAATAATTCCCACGTGACATTGAACTGTATTTATCTGTGTTTATGTTTTCCCCATATGTTTTTTTCTCAACCTTGTGCAAGGGAGTACGAAAGCTTTTAATGCAGGTTAAAACACAGGTGGCCAGTTATAAATGAATAATCAGACCCCTAGGACAGCTGAAGCGAGAGAGCATGTGAAGAAGAGGTGAAGAAGAAGACCTGATGAATAAAAACAGTGCTTTCAGGGTCAGCTGTGTGGAGGCAGAGTGATAGGTACTTTTGAACAATCTATCTCCCCGTTTAGTTAAAGACAGATGCATGTGGGCAGTGTGTGGAGTGTCAGTAAAGGAGATAAAGAAAAACCAAAGTATTTTACATCTTTAACTATCTGATGTGGGAAAGAAGAAGCAAACTTTAAACACAAAAGAGCATCGCCTTCATTTTCTTCTAAAAAAAAAAAAAGAATTGCAGAAAAAAAGGGAAACCGGTGCCAAAAGCACAACAACAGAGAACTGAAATCAAAGCTAATTAAAAACTCCATATTCCTCTACTCAAGTGGCTTGTACTGGTCTAATAAAACACACTTTCTCCCGCTATCCACAGTGATTTTGGTTGTCTGTTTATCAATCACTCCTTCACAAACCAGCACTGTTGGAACATCACATGACATCGTAATTTGTCTCCAGTGATCAATGTTTGTCTGATGCAATCACAAAACTGAGAGAGCTCCTAGGTGGGTGGATTAAATGTCTTCTAAGCAATTCATAGTGCGTTGCCGACACATGCTGCAGTGGAAAATGATTAAAACCCACAAAATAGGCTACACACAAATAACAAAATCCCCACAGTCCACTGAGACTCTCAGTCAGCATTCAGTCAGCCAGCAATATAAGAAAGATCTTCAAACATTATGCTTTTGTATTGTCGGAAATTCTTTAGCCCCTTTTCCAAGACAATGTAATTCCCCCATGAAGCAGCAGGTTATTAAGACATTCATGGATCAAATGTCTCAATGTAAGCCAGAGAAGCAAAAACATACAAATAAATCCTCAAAACACTGTCATTATCATTTCAATTACTGGCGTTCATGTAATAATGGACCAAGAAATGGTATTCACATTTTTTATTACAAGAAAAAAGACCAATGTGGACCAAAGGAGATTAAGAAAGGCAACAAAGAGATGAGAAGCACTGCTGTCAGAGTCACCTTGTAGGAGCAGTGAGTGAGTGGCCCTAAGAAAGATGTTTTGTACAAACTGGACCAAAGAGTACTCAGCTGAACAAAGAGATGACAGAATGATGCAAGAGGTGGAGCACTTGGATCAGCACTCTGACAGATTGACTATAAGAGGGACAGCTGTCTTCATCCGTTGTGACTCATAATCGGAAATGGACACACTCGCATCCAAACTCACTTACATTTTCTCTTTTCATTTATCCCTTGATGCAATGTCGTCACATTTAAGCAGAGGTCTTTCTTTCAAGAGAAACCCCAGCAAATATTTACGAGTGGATGTGATCTGTGCCTTCTAAAATCTGACTTAATAACATGCTCAGTCAACACACACTGAAAAGAGCAGTTATTAAAACTGTTGGAGGATACGAGAGGAAGGTAGATTCTAATTTCACAGTGTTTTGGTGGCAGCCTTGTTTACAAGTTGCTGAAACAACTCATTTTAGGAATTCATGCACAATGTATTCAATTAGGATTTGTGAGCTGTTACCATGACTATTTAACTTTAAAACACCATAGATGTGTGATCTAATACAAGGTAACAAGATGTGTCTGGCACACGGATTAAATCTCAGCTCGGGTGTCAGCTTTTCTCCTGTAATACAGACATTAACCTAATATGAAGCTCATTGTTCCAGTATTTTGAGCCGAAGGATATAATCTCTTGTAAACATTCCTCATCTCCACAGTGGTTTTAAAATAAAACCTTTCTAAACAAATGAGTGTTTAGATAGGAGTTGAATTTCAGTTGAAGTGAATATTATATCTGAGAACTGTTTGTTAATACATATACTTAACCTCTTAGGTGGCAGAGTTGCTGAAGTTTAGCATATAATATCATTTGTGACTATAAATGATCAGTCAGAGTTTGTATTTATCATGTCTCAGTTTCCTGTGGTGCTCTTCCTCAGTTTTAAAAACACTAGCCATCATCATAGATATTTATAAAGCTATTCTGACCAAAATTGCATCCATAAATAAATAAAGTGCTACTTTTATTATTGGCTTTAACCACATCCAGAAAATTTTTAAAATATTAAAATCCTACCTTGCTCAGGTGAAGCCTCAGATTTGTCATCTTCCACATCTGCTGCTTTTGGTAGGTTTCACATTATGTATGGACATATACTTAACCAACAGTGAAAACACATTTAAATATCTATAATCCACTCTGCATCATGGACTATAAGCATCAATTCATATTTCAAATGAACATTTCTTTTTAAAATGTTGACAACCAATTGCGTCACATTACAGAGACGATTCTGTCTATGGACCGTGGTAACAGGTTTAAACTGTGGAGATACGGCATAGTGGTTGTGGCAGAGGGTTAAACCATTTGGACTTATTTTGTATGGACTTTATGCAGCCAGCACCATAGCACAAGTCTTGATAGATACCTAATGAACTCATCTGTGAATAGAGCAGGTACATTTCCAGACACTTCCAACAGGACCTGTTAAAGTTTGCTGCTTCACCCTCTTGCCTGCTTGCCTGTTTATTAGCTTGCAGCCTTTTACCAATATCGCAGATGTGTGCACTGTTTACACTCAGAAGCAGGGATCATTATATCCTTACCTTGTCTGCTATCCTCAGTGTGCTACAAAACAGAACATTGTTATTTAAACAGCATTTATTTTACTATTCTGAGCGGATTCTCTTATTCTTCTGCTAGGAACTACACTGAATTATTTCCAGCACTGCTGCTATGTTATAGCGAAAATACTGGATACCATATGTTATGATGTAGAGACAAAGAATTTTCCTAACCGAGAGAACAACATTCCTCTGTGTTCCTCAGTTTTGTATTTACCAGGCTGAAACACGTAAATGTGACTATTTTAGAAAGAACAGCGTTCTAGTTTTACCTCTGCTGAATAATGCTCTTTCTTCAGCTAAAAGGGACTCATTAGTTCGAACGGTTTGATGTCCAAAGTAATTGTGGTCATTCATAATAGAGATGAGTTGTGTGACAGGCTGCGCATACTGTTTCACTTGTAGTATTGGCCCAGGGTGCTTTGATTTTGCTTGAAGCTTTTGTTTGTTTACTAGCATCACACAAACCTTAAGGTATGACACACCGCTTTCAGAACCTAACTTATTCTTTACCACAAATATCACGCACAACATTTATGCATGTTGTTAAAAAAAAGCAACTTGCACTCTCCATCACAGAAGCAGACAAGCGTGAATGAGCTAATTAAACACGTTCTTTTACTCACACTGCTGCAAGTCCATAAAGCAGCAAATAATTGAGTGCACAAACCTTTAGTGTATTGATATAACATGGCTTTAACATACTGAGACACAACAGATGCAACAAAGACAAAGAAGGAGAAGTTAGTGGCAGAAAGAAGTAGAAGAAAAAGAGTTCGAAAATCTGAACAGAGCAGAATGGAAATGTGTGAGAAGGAAAGAATGGAAAAATGAAAGTGGGTGTGTGATAGGGAAGCAGTGGAGCAAATCAAAGCAAAATTAAGTGCATTTACATATTTAGATGAGCGCTTCTAGTCAGCCTGTCTAATTATTTCATCTCCATTTTTCATTTGCACGCTGTTTGATCCAAAAGCAGCAGGCCGTGAGGAAAGTTTCTCCTCTCTCCCTCCTTGACATGACTTTATCACATTCACCCTCAGCCTCTCTCACTCTGCCTCTGACTTTCCCCCCTTGTGGCCGGCTTTCGTTATCCGAGTCATTACCATATGCTTTTTGTCCATTCGCACTTGTTCTTCCTATCTCCCTCACGCCCCCTGCTCTTGCTGTCTCTCACCATGTTTTATGCATACGAGGATACTGCCTCACTTGTGTCCAGAATGTGTGTGTGTGTGTGTGTGTGTGTGTGTGCATGCATGTGTAAAAGTTCAGTGCTAATGCCCCTTCTAACACTATGTTTTATGCATTGTGTTGTCCAAAGAAAGACAAATGAATATGTCAGTGTCCAGTGTTTGTATATATGTGCATCTGTGCACAACTAAGCAAGTGCAATTAGAATGAGCCATGTCATGTGCAGCTGAGCTACGTTAGCCTTCTGTTTTCAGACCCTTCTCCTTATGTCAGCTTCTTATCTGCATCACTTTCTCTTAGTCCAAAATGTCTTCCCTCTATTTGATGCACACTCATCAGCACACACACTAATGAACAGTGAATAGAGTAAATGGTTTCTTTTGATTTGAGACCTGTATGAGTTTATGTTACTATTAGGATCCTTGCTAGTTGTCCAGTGTTTAGGTCAGTGTGGGCTCACTTGCACGGTAGTACGTCTGCTGGCATAAAAGGTTGCTATGTGCTTTAGGTGTTAATTGGCTGAGGAGCTTCATTAATATTCTCCTTGCGAGCCTGCTCGTCAGGAACAGAGCTGGCAAACTGATGAGTATGTGATTTTCCTCCAGAGAGAGGAAGGGAAGGAGACAAAGGGAGAAAGAGTAACAGGGGTGACTCCAGTGGAAAGAGCCTCTGTAAGGTCAGAGTGATAGAAGAGGAAAGTGAGAAAAAGGGTTTGTAGAAAATGCAACACAGGCAAAGAGAGAGAGATTGCAGGGAGAAAAGGACCAAATGTGAAAGACAGAAAGACACGAAAGGAGGGAACGACAGCAGTGATAAAAAGCCATAAAGGGCTCCATTGAGGCATTGAGAGAAAGAAATGATTATATCATGCAAGAGCAAAATTATTTCATTGTTAGGCATTTGTGAACTGGTGGAATGGGGTTCAATGCAGTTGGCAGAGCTCCCCCCAGTGAGGTGGCCCATAGCAACTCTATTCTAATAACTCACCTTATGCCACAACACCAGCCTGCTTCTAGCTACACATACACACCACACTAAACTTAGGACCCCCTGCAGTGAGCACAAAAAAGGAAATATCATAAGCTTCTGCCTTGGCAGGCTGATGTGAACATCAATAACGTGTCATATGTCTAGAACTGAACAGTAAAGAGGAAGATACGAACCAGTGCATACATGTTCAGGCACAGTGACAACTATTTGTCAGATGTGCGCACATCAGGGAACAAAAGAGAATTACAGTAAGGTAACACACAAATGTTAGCACATGCACCAGGAGCACAAAGAAAGACTGACACGTGCACAGCAGCAGAGAAAACACTGAGCAGAGAGTGGTAGCCTGTCACTGGGAGGTGTGATACCGAATGGATAATGAGTGTTACTCCCAGCAGGTAGTTGTGTAGCATGTGACTAACATCGCACACAGACACCCTCGTTAGGAAGCTCCGACAGTACATTCTCAGCTTGGCATGCAACACTGTTTGCATTTATCTTACTGAAGATGGGATGACTGAGTTTTGCATTCTGTTGTATTCCCGTGGAGGGAGAACTTGCATGGCAATGCATAAAATGTTCCTGTAATGCATTATTTTATTTAAACAGCAGATCTAAAAAAAATTTTTAACCAGTGTTGTTTTGAAAACAGCAAGCCCACAGAGCAGCAAGTGTCGTGTTAATGTAAAAGACCTTGCTGCCCTGATGACCTGCAAAGTCTAAGACCTTATATCCAACCATTCTCTTTATCTCACCTAAAGAAAAAAACCTGCAGCTTTCCTGGATTCCAGCTGTTTCTTTCTTAAGTGATAGTATTATAGATATTTTTCACTGTAGACACGTCACCTCTGAAACCTTTTTTTCTCACATACAATTAACTGTGCAAATGCTTTGATAACTTTTTACAACTGTACTTTAGTCATTGCATGTTTTATTTCACTGTATTATTATTACTTTATTTAAACAAGTATAGATGTTGAATTTCCAAGCATTATAGTGTTGTGACAGAATATATCTTGGCATGCACTAAGCATAGGGTCAAATTTATATGAATTTATTTATTATATTCTTTCCCCTTAAAATATATACAAGTTTATTTAGCCTGTTATGCTTTAAAGGAAAGACCAATGAAGTCTGACTTTCCTTTATAGTGCATTTGGAGGAGGTTTGGTGTTTAACATTCAAGGCACACATAGACACTAGAGATTAGATTTTTTGTGCTGCGAGCTATTGTTTGTTCATTTTTAGTATATAAAAACATTTTCATTCAGAAAATCCTTGGGAAAATATGGGTGGATAAAACGTTAATACAATCCCATCTTGAGCTAGAACTTAGCTGACCTCAATCTCACACTGACCTTACCCAAGGACTTCCTGCTTTTAAACACAACCACAAAGTCACATGCAATCTTCAAGTTTCATACATCATAAACCAAGAACCTACGTACATTTACTGAGGGGGAGCATTTTTTTTTAACATTAGTATTTTTAGCGCAGGGTTTGTTATTTTTAGATATTTTTCATTTATTATTTATTTGTAGGAAAAATGTACTAGAATTGCAGTCTGGTATTATTTTAGCATGTGCATGACATAAGTTCAAAGCTTAACCTTTTGAATTGGGGAATGTTTTTACTTCACCAGAAATTCCATTAGAGACTGTTTATTTGCTATGACTGGAAAATGTGCATGGCATTCTAATTTATCTAAAATCCCTTAACTCTTACTGACAGCAATAAATATTTTTAGGTTTAAAATTAGTTATTGATCTACTAACCAAGTGATGTCAAAAACTGTTTCACTCATTTACTTCTGATTAGGCTACAAAACTATGAGTTAAAATACAATTAGATAGATAAGTCAAGTGATGGGTCACGCTTCTCAATGCTGTTATATGGATGGTGCTTTTGAAACATTCATAACCTGGTTAAAATAATTGTATGAAATTATTAAATATAATGAGAACATTTTTATTCTAAAGCAATTAGCTTCAGCTGCTTTGTAAAAGGCATCAGCACTGCCATCAATATTGTTCCACACTTTCAGTTCCTGTAGTCCATCACTTGACTATTATGTGCTAAAATGCTTGCTCAGTCCCTTTTTCTTTCTTTTTTTTTTACTTTTCGAGAATAATAAGCTTCAATCTTTCCCTTTAATGCACAATAGATGTATGCTAAATGCATAATGGAGTGGGACTAATAGAATATCTATGTTGTCTTCCAAAGTGCCTTTATATCTTTTCTTCTACTTTAAAACTAGAGAAAAGATTATGCCAAAACTTTTATTTGCCACAAAGTGCTCTTAAATTTACAGCTTACTGAAATTGCACAAAACCCAAACGTGAAACAGAGTTGTAAATTAAAGACTGCACTCCTAATATCTTTTTTATATTTTAATCAGCTTGTAACGTAGATGGCAATATTGACTTTTATTTCTTTGCCAGGCCCCACCGTCAACAAATAGTGAAGTAAAAGGAAATCAAACTTTGTGTAAAGACAGAAGAGCGATGTCACTTGAACGCTACCTGAATGATCGGGCTGCATTGATTCCTTTGCCCAAGAGCATGAGTTGAGCCTGAGTTGTGCATTCAGAAATGCAGCCACTGAGGGCATCCATAGATTGAGGAGCTATGGCTTTTCTAATTAGAGAGTTCAGACCAAAGTTTGATTAGCTTCGCAGTGCTCTAGGGCTGCTAATAATGCCACGCCAACTCGACAAACATGAAGTCAGAAAAAATGAGTGGAGAGTTAGATGTCTGAGCCAGGCTGATTGAGTATGCCATTCTGTACATGAGTATGCTCAAAATGGGCTCATATAAGTAGATTTATTATATGAACAAAATGGTTTACATTTGTTTATACTGACATTCCTCTTCTTCCAGCCTGTTATAGATTTATTTTGTGTACTTTTAACTAACAATAAACATACTTAAATCCCAACAATAACCCTAATAAAGCATCTTTACCTAAACTTAAAGAATTCTGCTACTCCACGCACTCAACCCTCCTAATGTCATGTTTGTTGCTTTTTGGGAATTAGATGTCATTCTGGCAACAGGGAATTCTGTGGCTGATGGTTAAATGGATCAAAAGATGCATGAAAAATTCTTCTAGTTTTAAAAAAAAATACTTTAAAACCACATTTACTGCCTTGAGAATAAGAATCCACCAGTAAATCCATATATGGCTGCTTTTACATGACTACATGAATGTATCCATGCTAATGTTGAAATGTTCACTGATGCTGAAACAGCCTTGGGGAGATGTTCATTTGATTTATCATTACCTTTCAGGAACACATGCCCTCCTTCACACTTTGCCAGCTAATAACCCCCTAAGATTCTCGCCTACACAGACAACCCCCCACCATCACAATACTAGCACACACACACAAACACACATACACACATTTTTCAACCCACTTGCCCGCAACAACCTCAAGGGACACATAAGAAATAAATTCGACACTTCCGCTAACCCAAGAAGCGCCTTAAGGACAAAGAGAAATTTAATCTTGGATAAGCCTCCCGATACAATCTCTGCATTAGCCCTCTGCTGCTAGTTCACTGCTATCCCATCAACCCTTACCTCCCACACCTTGGCCCAATTCCCTCATATCTCCTTTCTGCTATACTCTAGTTTCTTTTTCTTTTATTTCCCTCAATCCTGTTTTCAACAGTCTTACCAATTTGGTCACTTCCACATGCTCTTCTTTTAATGTTATTAGTTTATTTAGTTTTCCTCTCACGTGCATCCTTTAGCAATCCGTTACACACCTCATGCCTTCACAACCTCTTTTCTTTCTTCCAGTCAGCCTTCATCTCGCCATCTACTCCCAGTTGTGATACATTGAATGTATCTATATTTCTGTTTCTGTCTTGTTGGAGCACTTTAATATCAGTGGTATTAAACGCTGGCACGACCTCCTCAGCATACTTAAGCAGGCAGGGATCCTTGTAAGGCTGTTTGAGTGCTTAATATTTTCAGCACGCTGCCGACTTAAGCCCCTTAAGTGCTTTGGCAACACTTATTCCACGGTGGCACCAATGAAGCCCATTAAAAATTTGATTTGGATGAGAAAGGGAGGGGAAAACAGAAAAAGAGGAAGGGGGATAGGGGACACAATTTACCATTACTTCCTTTCCTTCCGCGCACACTGCGACAAAAACAAATACACTCATCAGGGGGGTTGCTCACACAGGGACTTCGCAGATTTACAAATACACACATTTTCTAGTCATGCAATGGTTTGCAATATGTTCTTTTATCTGTCTCTAATTATGCCTTTTGTTGCTTATTAAAGCACTTTGCGATGACCCTATTTTGTTAAAAGCACTTGATAAATTAATTGGACTTTATTTGACTTGATAATAGGGAGGAGAAGGTTTCATATTGATAAAGATGTTTGTAAATGCAGCTTACGGCAAATTAGAACTGATAGTTTATGATCAGCTGATTATGAACAAGCTGAGGTGATATAATAAAAGCAAAACTGTGTTGCCTTTCACATTTTACAGGATAATGAAAGTCGTATAGGCATAGAGCCTGGTGTAGTTAGCTACCACTTTTGGCTTGAATTGTCAGTATTCCCAGTTTTATTGCCAATAGCAGTAATGATGGGACATATGGAAATGAGCTTGAACAAAGGAATTGCATTAGGTACGATGTGTTGATGCAAAATATGCTGACAGGACTTTTCTAGCTGTTAGCGATGATTTCTGTTTCATCGCTGTGAAAATATGGAGCAGATACCTTTTAATGCGCCAGGTTCACATCAGCATAACTCATAACAAAGTCAGTCATGTTCATTTCTGCTTTATGCACATTCACTTTGAAGTACAAAACACACAGACATGTACATAGCTGTGTGCATCCCCGTGGCCATAAAACTGTTCATTTAACATAAAGAGGCACTATGACGCCTCTGTGTGTGTGCATGGATAAATTAATGGGTAGTAGATAGTGAAAGGGGCAAACATTCAGCCAAATGTACACTCTGCTTCAGTTCACACTGAACAGTCAAGCACATTCACATGCACACACACTACCACTGTTTGTCGACCTGAAAGGCAACTATTGTCACTGAATCCAGCCACAGAAACACATCTCTAACCTTCACAAAATAGGATGCAAAATGTCCAGACACTGATCCCACACTGACAGACGCACACTTTTTAAGTAAGGGGAGGGAGGCTTGGCTTATATAAACAAGAGAGGGACAGAAAACGGACAGATGGATGTGATCGTCAGCGTTCACGCTTTGGGATTATACTAGTTGTTGTAGATCAACAGGAATAAAGTGAAACAAAACAAGGATAAACATGTGGGAACTAACAAGCTGCTGCTACGGACTGGAGAACTGAAAGAAGAAGACAAAGAGAGGGGGCCAGGAAGAACGAGCGAAACCCAAATTAAGAAGATCAATTTAAACTAGTGAATGAATTTTGCCTCAGACTGTCTGTTGCCAGGCCTCACATCAGCCAGACTGGTGCACACCAACACAGAGTAATTTTTCTCAACTCCAGCCAGTTGACCGATGAAGTAAGCACTGTGGAAAAGACTCGGGATGATCCGCTTTCGGCTTTGCCAGAAGTGTCAGGCCCATTGCCTTTAGAGCTCATTGTGTTGGCTGTGTCGGACACTGAGAGAGCAGGGATCGTGTAGTAATGTAAGAACGACATCAGCACTTTATTCCATCAGATAGTGCTCAGTCAGGTGTGCGGTGCTGCTCGTCTCGCTTTGTTTCTACACTCCAAACACACTCACGCCTCCACACACACTCCACCAGGCCAACAACACGTCGGGTCCTGACAATCAACGAACATTGTCTGGACCTTGAACACAGCACGTTTCAGATCAGTGTGTGTGCGTGTGTGCATAATCTGGAGTGCACCCAGGTGCTGACTGCACCCGGTGGAGCATGTTGGACAAAAAGCGTTAGGCAGGTTGATGCTGCACGATTATACTGTGAGATAACCTGCGATTATTCTGAGGAGTCTGTAATTACCATGTAAAAATCACTGTCCATTCACGCTACAGAGTCTACATGATGGAGTATTGACAAAGTTCCAGCATCCAAGCGAATAATGGCAAATACCTTTAGGGTAAAATAACAGAACAAAATATGTAATATCTGAAACCACAGTGTCTGTTTGCAGTTTTCTCACCCTATTACAAGTTGGCTATTTTACACAAGGTGGCCGCTTTTTCTTCCCATTGTTATAGAAAGGCAATCAAGCTCAATTGATTGTATTTGACCTCCTATATCTCTATGAGGTGCAAAAAATTACAGTCCCTGTCTCTCCAGAGGTTTGTTTAATTTGAACACATTGACTTCTACCTTCTGATTTGTTGGGTAAAAAGTTTGAACATCTTTTTTGACTTAAATATTAAATGTTTGATAAAGACTTTGGCTCCAGAATCATCTGAGGACATAGCAGTGAAAGTAGCTTTACTGTTAAAGTAGTCATACAATTAGCTGGTCACATAAATTAAAATCACATTGGACAATTTTTTTCACAGTTTCTGGCTGAAATGCAGAATCATTCATGCTCTCTGTTCCTGTAATCAGTGTGACTTGACCTATGAGAGGCAAGTATCTTATTTGCTGTCAAGGCCAAGTGTGTGGTTGATTGTTAGGACTCCTGTTGAGAACTGGCTTTGCTTTGAGTGCACAGTTGGTGAAGGGATAAATGAGTTGTCTCTCCTTCTGTTAATTGCATAACTGCCATTACTGGTAAAGACTGCAGTACTGCAGGTGTCGACATGAAAAGTTTGGTTTTTGGAGGCAAAAAA